>CM046433.1:71351087-71398587 GCA_025506505.1 Flaveria sonorensis | reverse complement strand
TTTAAAAAAAATACACTATAAAATCAAGTATTTTATCCTCTTTAATATAAGTATAATATCTCTATACTTGTTTTAAATCAATATTTTTTTTAAAACGTCAATGTGTTATGCGTATAACTTACTTGATTATTAACTGCGTAATTATCATATAACTTGCGTAATTATAAATATAACTTGCATAATTATTTTTTATAACGTGAGTAATTTTTCTTTGCGTAGTAATAAATATAACTTGCGTAATATCAGATATAACTTGCGTAATTATCTACTATTTATGCGTAATTGTAGCACGAATGAAACTACCCATCCAACAAAAAACACGTGTCACACTCTAGTGACTTCGTACGCTTTGCACGAAAATTACACTTTGTATAGTAACCAGCCCCTATATATATATATATATATATATATATATATATATATATATATATATAGATGTAATCAATTGAGAACCACAAATTTGTAAAGAACCAAGAGAACCATTATTAGCCAATCATTTTCCTTTTTAGTTTCAATAATATTTCTATTTTTAAGGGTATTATGGTAATTTTATGATGTTCATTTAGTTACTTTTTTACGTGAAAATCCACAGGAAATAATTTTTTTAAAAATTTACTATCGTGTGTGTTCGTAAGTGAAAAAATACATGCATATATGTGACATCCGTCACCAAAATAGGTGTATTGACCATTGACTTTGACCGTTGACTTTGTATTTGACTTTTGATTTTGACTCTTTGACTATGACTTTGGTCTGAGATAGTGCATTAGACGCGTGTAGACACGCTAAGTTCTAGAACTGTATATTATGGGCTTAATATATTCTAGTGGGCCTTGGACATTATAACAGTGGACCTTCACCGATTTGGACTTAGCATGATGGTTGTGTGCTTAAAATTGGACTAAAGACTTAAAAATGTAAGAATATACATCTTACGTTAAGCACGCATGCAAAATCAGACATCAATGGGCTTTGCCTAAAGTCTACTAAATACACTTAATTTAATTTAAAAATATAAATTAAATAATTTATATAACTATAATAGTCCGTTGGAATCATAATAACACGTAGAATCTAAAAACGCAAAAATTGGACGACACGTGTATCAGGACGAGCCAAAATTGGATGAGACGGGCCAAGGGCCCGAAGGCCCTTGCCCCTCCCTCTTTGCGGCCGAGATCCATAGACAAGGGGGAAATTCCCCTTATTTCCTCACTTTTGCAAAAATTCTTCTCCAAGTGACTTTCATATTGCAAACCCTAGCCACCACAACCTAATTCCACTTTGTTCTTCATCATTCCAATTGAAAATCAGCTTTATTATGTCATTCTATTGAGTTTTGAGATAACCAAGACATTCAGGATCTTATTCTAAGCAAGACTCGTTCATCTTCTAATCTCCGGTAAGAAAAATCGGTTCTTGATGATTTTATTCCTTGATCTACTTCAATCTCGATGATATTCATCATCTAAACACAAAATCATCATCTAATATTCTTATATTCTTTGTTTTGGATGTTGGATCTTGAAGATCTAGGTGTTACGAGTGTTGGACTCTCTAACAGGTAAAACTCTAATTCTTGGACTTTGTATATTCTTGAATCTATTGAAGTTGGGTTGTAATCTTGTGTGACCTGATCAAAATAGACATCTTGGTCTTATAAATCATTTTTGGAAATTGTTAATTTTGTTTCTTGGATGGATAGACGTGATGAACGATCAAAACAATGAATAGATTAATTAACATTGTGAACAGGAAGACTAAAATCCAACTAACTGTTTTGAGGACTGAAAATTAGAATAATCCAATTTTTTATTAAAGTTTTGGAAAATTAGAACATGGAATAAACGTTCTTTAAATATTCGGATTGATAATGGTCAAATATTGAGGTTTGAGATGCAAAGGAACAAGATTAATGAACTGGTCACCTTGCTGCCAGGAAAATAGGACATTTTGTATAGGTCATTACTTGGTCATAATACATCCAAATGGGGTAAACTTTGCATCTAAAATCAATTTCAATGAGTCCCCTAACTAACTCAAGTGGTCTTATATCGTTTCGATATCGTTTGGTCCTCCAAACGTGGCAAACAAAACTGAAGGTCAAAACTGACGAATCTTGGCAGCAGATTGGTCTGTATTCATCGAGTCATATCTCTTTCATATTTTATCCAATGGAGATGATTTTTTTTTCTGGAGTTTAATTTAAAGTCTTATCTTTCAAATGTTACCTTTTACGTATTGATTCGTTACCTTTTCGATCTCCAAACAGTTTATACAAAACTGGTGCGCAATCAGATATATGTGCCAAAATATTTTGATAAACTTAAAAAACTAAGGTTTGAAACTAAATAATCAAATAAAAGCAAGTTTTGTATTTAAAAGTGGATAAAAGAATTTTTAAAAGAATAAGTTAATAACTTCTAAAATTCATCAAATATGGACTAATAGATGTTCATTGAAGGACGTTAATAAATTAATATAAAGTGACAATAAAAACCTTGATGGGCGTTAAAGACTGGGTTACAAGGATTACATCCGTGTTGGTCATTTTTGTTCTTTAGTAATCCTTTTGTGATTTGTACTTTTGGTGCTTGCTTTGCATATTGTGGGAATTGGACTATACCATTTCAAGGTGAGTTTCACGGCCCCTTTTTAATATATTTTTCTTGGGGGAAAAGCATGCTCATAGTTTTGGACTATGCTGTGTTTTAAAAATTATTTTGGAACATTGTATGTGGTTTGGGTCATGGTTTGAGTCTAGATGTTCATTCATGAGTGTGTACTTGTGTTTGTGCTTGTTCTTGGGCTTGTTCTTTTGCTTGACTATCATGGAGAGGTATTGTTAGTACTAATAGGTTGGCACCCCCACCCCTGTCGTCATTATGCTAGTTGAGACTGACTTGACCTGTGCGTACCCTTGGGTGAATATAATCCAGGTAATTGGACTTGGACTGATCTTAAACTTGTGTTGATATCTAGACTACTATGTACACTTACTCACATACAACTTTATGTACATGTTATACACGGTAACTTTAGTACTTTTAAACCTGTGAACTCACCAACGTATGTTGTCTTTTTAGAGCATGTCTTTTCAGGTATTGAGGCTTAGGTGCTTGGCTGTGGACTTTAGACAAGACCGCTCCTTTGGGAGCAATAGACATTTCATGGGACTTTTGGACTTGTTTTGGACTTGTTTGTTTTGCTGAATTGTAATTGTTGGATTTGTACTTGTGATTGTTTTGGTACTTGTGTTTTTTTGTTTCTCAATGGAACTTTGGATTATTTATGCATTTATGGTATGATATTTTGGAATCGACTATACTTGACACATGTTCCTATGTGTTGGGTGACGTCATGACCCATTTACAGAGAGTACCTTTAGTAATTCTCTTATACCCCCAATGTGTTATGATGATCCCGTCCGTCGCATCCTTGTGTTTCCGCTTCTAGCAAGGGTGTGATAGATTGGTATCAGAGCCATTGGTTATAGAGAATTAGGTGGATTATTCGACCTAGACTATAACCTAAGTACCCACATGTAGTATGCATCATAGGATTATATGTGTACAACTATACATGTGAATGTTCTATGTGTATTATCAGTTGTGTTAAGTAGCTTGTCTTACGTGTTATTTGCGATGTTCTTATTTGGAAAATATTTGGTCGTTGTATCATCTGTGTGTCAACCTTGAGAAAGCATAGGTAAGGACACCCTCTCGTTATGCGCTTGACTGTTATTTGGTTTGGATTGATAAGTGCTACCAAAGCATTCCTTTTCGGACTATACTAAATGGATTCCTTTGACTGTTCCTTACCCAAGTGAATGCTTTCTTAATCAATTCCTCTGTATAACTTCGGTTACTTAACCTTGGGTTAGTAACCATATCCTTGATTCTCCAATCATGGTAGCACTCTGTATGTGGCAAGATGCGTTGACTCTAGCAAGACGAGCTAGGGGTGACCATGCAAAGCAATTTACCATTACGGGTGCACACGTAATTGCAATTTGTTGTGCATGCAAAATCTGGCAAACCCTTTCGTGAGATAACGCTCATAGTTAGTACGAATCTTCCATTCTATACATGGGATGTTGCAGTTATTGTTCTTTTGATAATCAAAGGTGTGGAAACACCAATCCCATTTGTCCTTGTACAAGTACAAATAGATTTGGAGCCTTCATGGGAATCATACTGGGATATTTTAGCCCAATATCTATGAGAACTTTCTCTAGCTTTTGTTTTTGTGATCGTGGAAGTTGACTACATGTTCAAAATGTACTTGGTATTTGAATAGTTGAAGTAGAGAAGTGAGACTCCTTGTACCTATGATGATTTGTTCAAACTGTTCTTAATACTTGGAGCATTGGTTGCTGAGACATTCTAGCATTATACTTATTGGAGTAAATGGATGTCATGTAACTAGTTTAGACATCGTCCTTGGTATATCGTTGGTGTGGTGGGAACACTGCGGGGAACCCTATACATAAACATCTTCGGTATGCTAAGGATGTGCCTGAACGCTATGTGATGATCCTAAAGGATTAGAGTTGGACATGGTTAGATTGATAACGTGGAGGGAAATGGCACTGGAGGCAGGATCGGTTGTACGTGCATGGAGTTCTTGACTTGCAAGCCAATAGAGTATGACAGGAAAGTTGGAGCAATAGCCCTGACCTGTTGCATTGAGAAAATGGAAACGGATGTGGACATTGAGATCTGCGCTAATAATCAAAAGGCAAAGAGTGTTTTTTGGCCATTAGTGGGTAAGCACTAACATGCTGGAATATCCAGGTTCAAGTACGAAGTAGAAAAGTTACAATGGCCATGACTTTGGACGAGCTTAAAGCATTAGTAACTGAGGAGTACTGCCTCATGAACAAGATGCAAAATATAGATCATTAGTTTTGGAATCAAGTAATGGTGGGATCAGGTCATGCCGCCTATCCCTACCAAATCCATAAGTTGGCAAAGCTGGTGCCATATTTATGACACTTATATCAAAGTGGATGGAGAAGTACATCAGAGGGCTGGTTCTACAATTTGTGGAATGATGGTTGCTGCTGCGCCCCCAACCATTTAGAGTGCAATATAATTACATGTACTTTAGCTGATGAGATGGTTCGTATTAGACCCTCGAGAAAGCTAGTGAGACGTAGAAGGATGTTAGGGAATCGGGTGAGCTGGCTGGTGTTAAAGTAGACAAGAAGGACAAGGTCATGAAAGGATATGTGGCTGCCATGCTGGCAATGAAGAACTATGCTGGCACTTGCCCAGAGAGTAATAAGTGCAATCTGCACCACCCTACTATGATGTCATGACCTGTGTGTTTCAATTTCAAGCAATTGGAATGCTTAGCGAAGAGTTTTAAGGTATTTGTGAACCCTGTTGTGTCGATTAATACGGTCAAATCGGCAAGAGTATGACGTTGACAATATGAGTGTGGAATTCAGTAGCATTATCAAAATGCATATGTGTGGTTAAATAGGGCTCAAGGTCAAATGGTTAATCAAAAATAAAAGGAAAAAAAACAACACAAATCTGGTCTGCAATTTGTGCAAACCCAGGACAAGGTAATATGGCAATCCTGTTCATAGAAAGGTATTATTGGTGTCAATGATGCCTAAAAGGACCTATATGTAGTGACTTTGACTTTTATAACTAAGTTGGGCTTTACCCTAGTCATGAGGATATGTGCTATTAAATGGGTTAATGATAGACTTGTAAAGACTAGGGAAGTAATATGGGATTGTGCTATCCTATTAGAGGATCATGCATTTACAATAGATCTTGTACAATTTGGGCACGGAAGTTTCAACATGGTCACGGGGATGGATTGATTGTTAAGGAATAATGATGAGATCGTCTGCTGTGAGAAGATTGCTTGCATACCGTTTTCAAATGGTAAGACACTTAACGTGTATGGCGAGAGAATAGAAGAGGACAACATGCTGATCTCGTGCATAAAGGTGGAGGAATAAGAGTTAGATAATATACCTGTTGTGTGAAACTTCTAAGAAGTGTTCTCGAAGGATTTGGTATGATTGCCTACTTTACAACAGGTGGACCTTTGGATTGACCTGGTACATAAGGCAGTGCGTGTTCCTAGGGCTTTTTATTGCTTAACACTCTTGGAGATGCAAGATCTGTCTAATCAACTTCAGGAGTGGTTCGGTAAGGGTTTTTTACGACCCATTCACCCACCATGGGACGCTAGTGCTTTCTGTCGAGAAGAAGGATGGATTGTACAGGACGTGCATGGACTATCAAAAGCTAAATAAACTAACGGACAAGAGCAATTATCCTTTGCCAAGGATAAATGACTTATTCAATCAGCTTCAAGTATCAACGTACTTTTTGAATATTGATTTCCGTTCGGAGATCATTAACATAGAGTACATGTGGATGACATACCGAAGAAAGCATTTAGAACTCGTTACGGATATTACGAGTTCCTAGTTATGAATTTTGGGCTAAGAAAGGCACTTTTGGTGTTCATGGACGTGATGAAATAGAGATGTATGCCATATCTGAATAAATTTGTCATAGTGTTCATTGAGGACATTCTGATTTATTTGAGGATAGGGAGGATCATGAGAAACATATGGGGATAGTCTTAGAATTATTAAAAATGAGAAACTATATGCTAGGTTCTCCAAGTGTGTCATCTATACTAACCACAAGAGTTTTCAACATATTTTTCACCAAAAAGAACTGAACATGAGATAGAGATGTTGGATTGAATTGTTCAGCGACTACGACTATGTAATCTAGTATAACCCAGAAAGGCAAATATGGGTTAGGACATGTTGAGTTGTAAGGAGAGAGTCAAACCCATGTGCTTACCTCATTGCCACTCAAGTCAAGTAAGATGAGGGGACTGAATATGGAGAATGAGGCTTTGAGAGGTCTAAACAAATAGCTTGTACAAAAATACGATGGAGGATTGTACTTTATTAAGCGAATTTAGGTTTCATTTATGGGGAATGTGTAGACATTAGTGTTGAACAAAGCACACAAGTTTAAGTATACTATTCATCCTGGTGCTAACAAGAGGTGTCATGATCGTAAGGACTTGTATTGGTAGCCTGGAATGAAAGGGGACATAGTGGACTATGTGTGCAAGTGTTTGACTTGTTCAAATGTTAAAGTAAGGCATCGAAGGCCACCTAGCCTATTACAATAGTTTGAGATTCTGGATCGGAAGTGAAAAAAACATGATTGTGGACTTCATCACGAAGCTAATAAGAATTAATAGTGAGCATGATTTGATTTAAGTCATTGTGGATAACATGACCAAATCTGGTCATCCCCTGACTATTCGTGAGGACTATAAGATGGAAAATTGGCAAGGATTTATGTTAGTGAAGTTGTGGATAGACATGGAGTACCTATGTTGATTATCCCTGTTTGTGCCGGTCACTTCATGAAACGATTCGGCAATGCTCATAGTAGGCGCTGGGTACATGTCTGGACATGAGTGAGACTTACCATTATCATACTGATGGTATGAGTGAGTGACCTATTTAGACATTGGAGGATATGTTAATGTCTTTTATCATTGACATGGAGGTAGCTAGGAGACTCACCAACCATTGGTTTAATTTCTTATAACAATAGTTGCAATGAGAGTCTTATAGGAGCACCGTTCGAGGCACTAAACGGATGTAAGTGTCGATTGCCGATGTAATGGGAAGAAGTCGTGTAAAGTTAGATGACTGAGCCATAAATCATTCAATAGACGGATGATTAGGGGTTTTGGATCGCAGATAGACTAAAGGCAGCTCAAGATCGTTAGAAATTTACATTGACAATCAAAGGAAGCCTTGCTTTAGGCACATGTTCTCGGACGTTGGGTGATTTGATAATTAGATACGGTTGGTGACTGGCACACTATCAAGGTGTTAGTAGTATGGTGGGTTAGCTATGGTACACCCTATATATAAACACTATTGATACCTTGAATGTGAAATAGGAATCCGTACTTGAATCTAACTTTTGGTAATGGACAACAGTCATACTCTGGAGATATTAGTAAATTGGTTGTAAAACCTAAAAAGCCATCTCAAGAGACTTTGTTTTTATGGGCGGTATACGAGCTGTTGCCTTAGAAGGCACTGTCTGCTTTGGCAAATGTGCAAATTAGCACCTATATTGGTAAGTGCCATTAAGACTTCCAAACAGACTTGGTCATGGGATTATCGGTTTGAGTTACAGCAAGAACCGAGAGGGGTGCATGACACGTTCCATGGACGGTAAACTTTGATTCGTCAAAGAACTGGCTGAGATCATGGCTAAAGAAATTGAACTTTGATAAGTAGTAAAATTCTGATCCTAAAGATTAGATGGAACTCAAAGAGAGGACCTAAATTTATCTATGCGCGGGAAGGTCAATTGAGGACTAAGTACTTTTACCTATTCATGAAAAGGCATTGCAGTTGATAACTCTGACTGAATTTCGGGACGAAATTCACTCAACAGGGGGATACTGTGACATCCGTCACCAAAATAGGTGTATTGACCATTGACTTTGACCGTGCACTTTGAATTTCACTTTTGACTTTGACTCTTTGACTATGACTTGGTCTGAGATAGTGCATTAGACGCGTGTAGACACGCTAAGTTCTAGAACTATACATTATGGGCTTAATATGTTCTAGTGGGTCTTGGAAATGGTGATAGTGGACGTTCACCGATTTGGACTTAGCATGATGGTTGTGTTTAAAATTAGACTAAAGACTTAAAATGTAAGAATATACATCTTACGTTAAGCACTCATACAAAATCGGACATCAATGGGCTTTGCCTAAAGTCTACTAAATACACTTAATTTAATTTAAAAATATAAATTAAATAATCTATATAGCATATAATAGGCCATCGGAATCGTAATAAGGCGTAGAATCTAAAAACGCAAAAATTGGATGACACGTGTATTGGGACGAGCCAAAATTGGACGAGACGGGCCAAGGGCCCGAAGACCCTTGCTCCTCCCACTTTGCGGCCGAGATCCATAGACAAGGGGGAAATTCCCCTTGTTTCCTCACTTTTGCAAAAATTCTTCTCCAAGTTACTTCCATATTGCAAACCCTAGCCACCACAACCCAATTCCACTTTGTTCTTCATCATTCCATTCAAAAATCAGCTTCATTGTGTCATTCTATTGAGTTTTGAGATAACCAAGACATTCAAGATCTTATTCTAAGCAAGACTCGCTCATCTTCTAATTTCTCTAGTAAGAAAAATCATTTCTTGATGATTTTATTCCTTGATCTACTTCAATCTCGATAATATTCATCATCTAAACACAAAATCATTATCTAATACTCTTATATTCTTTGTTTTGGACTTTGGATCGTGAAGATCTAGGTGTTACGAGTGTTGGACTCTCTAACCGGTAAAACCCTAATTCTTTGACTTTGTATATTCTTGAATCTATTGAAGTTGGGTTGTAATCTTGTGTGACCTGATCAAAATAGACATCTTGGTCTTATAAATTGTTTTTGGAAATCATTAATTTTTTTTCTTGGATGGATAGACGTGATGAACGATCAAAACAATGAATCGATTAATTAACATTGTGAACCGAAAGACTAAAATCAACTAACTGTTTTGAGGACTGAAAATTGGAATAATCTAAGTGTTTTATTAAATTTTTGGACAATTAGAATATGGAATAAACGTTTTTTAAATACTCGGATTGATAATGGTCATATATTGAGGTTTGAGATGCAAAGGAACAAGACTAATGAACTGGTCAGCTTGCTGCCAGGAAAATAAGACATTTTGTACAGGTCATAACTTGGTCATAATACGTCCAAATAGGGTAAACTTTGCGTCTATATTCAATTTCAATGAGTCCCCTAACTAACTCAAGTGGTCTCATGTCGTTTCGACATCGTTTGGTCCTCCAAACGTGGCAAACAAAACTGAAGGTCAAAACTGACGAATCTTGGCAGCAGATTGGTCTGTATTCATCGAGTCATATCTCTTTCATATTTTATCCAATGGATATGATTCTTATTCTGGAGTTTAATTTAAAGTCTTATCTTTCAAATGTTACCTTTTACGTATTGATTTGTTACCGTTTCGATCTCCAAACAGTTTATACAAAACTGGTGCGCAATCAGATATTTGTGCCGAAATATTTTGATAAACTTAAAAAACTAAGGTTTGAAACTAAATAATCAAATAAAAGCAAGTTTTGTATTTAAAAGTGGATAAAAGAGTTTTTAAAATAATAAGTTAATAACTTCTAAAATTCATCGAATATGGACTAATAGATGTTCATTGAAGGGCGTTAATAAGTTAATATAAAGTGACAATAAATACCTTGATGGGCGTTAAGGATTGGGTTACAAGGATTACACCCGTGTTGGTCATTTTTGTTCTTTAGTAATCCTTTTGTGATTATACTTTTAGTGCTTGCTTTGCATATTGTCGGAATCGGACTATAACATTTCAAGATGAGTATCACGGCCTCTTTTTAATATATTTTACTTGGGGGAAAAACATGCTCATGGTTTTGGACTATGTCGTGTCTTAAAAATTATTTTGGAACATTGTATGTGATTTGGGTCATGGTTTGAGTCTAGATGTTCATTCATGAGTGTGTACTTGTGTTTGTGCTTGTTTTTGGGCTTGTTCTTGTGCTTGACTGTCATGGAGAGGTATTGTTAGTACTAACGGGTTGACACCCCCACCCCTGTCGTCGGTATGCTAGTTGAGACTGACTTGGCCTCTACGTACCCTTGGGTGAACATAATCTGGGTAATTGGACTTGGACTGAACTTAAACTTGTGTTGATATCCGGACTGCTATGTACACTTACTCACATACAACTTTCTATACATGTTATACATGACAAACTATTTGTACTTTTAAACCTGTGAACTCTCCAACATATGTTGACTTTTTAGAGCATGTCTTTTCAGGTAATGAGGCTTAGGTGCTTGGCTATGGACTTTAGACATGACCGCTCCTTTGGGAGCAATACACCTTTCATGGGACTTTTGGACTTGTTTGTTTTGCTAAATTGTAATTGTTGGATTTATACTTGGGATTGTTTTGGTACTTGTGCTTCTTTGTTTCTCAATGAAACTTTGGATTATTTATGAATTTATGGTATGACGTTTTGGAATTGACTGTACTTGACACGTGTTCCTATGTGTCGGGAGACGTCATGACCCATTTACGGAGAGTGCTTTTAGTGATTCTCTTAGACCCTCAATGTGTTACGATGATCCCGTCTGTCGCATCCTCATGTTTCCGCTTCTAGTGAGGGTGTGACTATATATTCGTATGTGCATCTATACATGCATGTGTATATGCATCTATGCTTATAATTCAATATAAAACAAGCTTTGAAGTGTATTTTTTAAATATGAAACAACCTTAATACGGAAACAAAAACATAAATGGACAACTTCATAATATGTATTAAAACCTGAATGGTGTATAAGGCTTCTGATTTAAAATAATTGGTAATTTTATGGGTAAAAAATATTATAAATAAATGGGCTTTGTGGAAACTAATAGATTTACAATAAAACTCCAGAATAATAACAATGATTAATGATAGTTCTTATGACCATAAATCGATGACTAAATGATAAGATTCACATACCTTTGTTGTTTAGTTAATTGAGGTTGTTTCACCAAATTATGGCTTTCTAATGTCTTTCTTCGGTAGAGGGTGTCAAGGTGGAACAAAATCAAAAGCGGGCGGCGATGATGAAATCGAGACCGGAAGAGGTAGGCGAGTATGTTTTCGTTTTCTAATATTAACATCTAAATTTTGTCATTTTGTCATACAATCTTTTGAAGTCTTATTTACATAAATTGAAACTATACGATCATACAAAAATATGTCAGTTGGTCCTTTTATTTAATAAGTTTGTTTGTAACATCGATACCGGTTAGAATAAATTCGTTTGTAACAACGATGATTGATATTTTATTCATGATATATGATTCACGAACTTTGGGAGTGCCAAACTTATTCAGACACTAAAATATAGAATTATCAACATTAATTTTATTTAAAAAAGTAGAATCTGAAACAAACATCTAAAGTAGAATCAAATACTATGAAAAACTATCTTAGTTTATTTTATTAAAGAATTAAGGTCAAAACATATGTAGGTGTAGGGTAAATTAGCAAAATACCCCTCATAATTTCTTACACTTTTATAAAATAAAAAATTTAATAAAAATATGTGGTTAAAAATAAAAATAAGAATATGTGACTAGAAATGCTTCTTTTGATTTTTTTTTTCCAACTTTTTGGTTTTCATTTGAAAGCCTATATATATATATACATATATACACACACACACACACATATATATACATATATATACATATATATACATATACATATATATATATATATATATATATATATATATATATGTATATGTATGTATGTATGTATATATATGTATATATATATATATATATATGTGTGTGTGTGTGTAAACGGGATGGATGAAATGAGAACTCACTTAAAACGTTCATAACTTTAGGAATCAATATAAATCACACACTTCTTATCACATGCAAGTCACATGCCATTTCCCCCTTTTTAATAAAACGTTCATAACTTTTTTTCACGACATCATTTTTTCAAAAAAAAATCACTATTAATTTCAGTATTTTTATCTTTACAACGCCTACCATATTGATATATACTTTTTTTCTAAAAAAATCATCGGTTCGTTATTTACATACGTGTAAATTTGTTATACACATGTGTAATACCGGATTTACACATGTGTAAATCCGGTATTGTGTAAATCCAGTATTACACATGTGTAAAATGAATTTCGTAAAAAAAAATGATTTTTTTTTATTTTTTATAAATTTTTTTTTGAAAGAGGGAAACTAGGAAAACATTTTTGTGTTTTTATATTTTTTATTTTTATGTTATTTTTTGTTTTATAATTTTTTTATTATGTTTTGTTAATTATCATTTTGCCATTGAAAACTAGTGGCTTAAATTAGTTACTAAAGTTATGCTAAAAAATAGAGTTCTTATTTGATCCCTCCCGTATATATATATATATATATATATATATATATATATATATATATATATATATATATATATATATATATATATATATATATATATATATATATATATATATATATATATATATATATATATATATATATATATATATATATATATATATATATATATATATATATATATATATATATATATATATATATATATATATATATATATATATGGTTAGGTTCAAATGAGAACCCACCATTTTTATGGAAACCCTTTAACCCACTATCAATCATTGATTAAAATTTAAGTGGTTAAGGTCTTTTTCTTATTTTTTTATTCAGTAAGGGCAAAAGAGTCATTTAACCTACACCTATTACCTCTTATTTTCTTTTTCTTTTTTTTGTATTTCAAAAGGTTTACCCAATTTTTTTCTTAAACTTTCATAAATTTTTTATATATTGTTATTTTTATATATTGTATTTTTTACCCGATTTAGCAAAATTACACTGGTGACCTACACTATTGTTACACCATCGTTACACTATAAAAAAGCTTTTACACCTGATATTACACCATTCTTACTAATAGTAACACCGTGATTACAACAATCTAACAACCAGACGACGTTACACATGTAACTACACTAATGTAACAAAATTTAAACACTCTAGTTAAACAAAAAATAAAAAGACTACATTGTAACAAAGAGAACACCACTGTAATTACGCTATTGTAATGTAATTAAACAAAAAATAGAAACTACACCATTGTAGTTACACTACTGTATCGAAATTACATCATTAACGTTTTTTAAATATAAACAACACAAGTGCAGGGTTACAGTGATGTAACATATTTCATAAACAAAAAACATATCTAAATTTCAGGATTACAATGACGAAACATAGTGTATTGAGAACAAGAAACCATGAATTAAATGTTCATTTAACGGAAACACTTAGTTACAATAAATTACATCATGTTTATTTGAATGCAAATCATAATACTTACAGTGAATTACATTATATTATACTTACTTACGGTGAACTATATCGAATAAACGCATATAAAAACCAACAAAAATAAAACCTAATAAAACCTGATGCATCAACATTATTGTAGTCTTCCTTATGATAGCCTCCACTCTCTCCGGTTATTTAAAAAATTAAAAATAATTTTAGTTGATTTAACAATATGCAAAAATGGTTATTTCACCTTTTTATAAGAATGTGCATCCTAAAAAGTTTTAATATTTTCTAACAAAACAAAGTAATTTTCAATTTCTCATAATGTGAAATACAAGTTCCACCATCAAACCATTTTATTTTTCAAATGTCAAAGTAAATCCATAATGGGCTATAATTTTTAACAAAAATTGAGCAAGACATTGAATCAACATCTGTATGAAACCGCAACTAAACAATTTCTAAATGATTTAAACACTAACATAAACCAAATAAAATAAATAGAGATACAAATTATTTAAACACTAAAAAATAACACACACTACAAACATAAAAAAAGGAAAATTGAAAGCAAGAAAAACCATATAAAAGTTGAGATTTGAAACGCAATGATGGTGTAGACAAAACCGGTGGAAGCGACAAGAAGAACCTAGATCTGAACCGTAACAAAAACCCAATCGAGAGAAAGAATCCAGATCTGAACCGGGATGGTGATGGTGGCAAAGATGTTGGAAGTGGCGGCGGGGATGTGGTGGTGGTTGATAGCACTCTAGATGGAAGGTCATCAGTGGGTTGAAATCGTTCTACGATATGGTGTTATTTGCATATATAGATCAACAACTCTACCATTACAAGTGGCCTTTAGTGTCATCTGAATCAACAAATTCTTACCTGGAGAATGGTGGAGGCCGCAAAAGGGTGGTCCGATTTGGATATTATTGAGCACTTGATTTGTATCTTCATATTGTTGTTGCATAATTGTTGATGGTTTGAATCAAGCAAAGAGAAAGATAAAATGATTTTTTTATTCAATAGTAAAAAGTAAGATTTGTATAGATATTAGAGAGAGTAGATCCGATAAATAAGGTACATAAATAAAATTACTTATTCACCTTTCATCTCATCCCCACCTTTCATGTGGTATCAAGATTTATTTATATTTAATCAATGGTTAGATAGGGAGTTAAAGAGTTCTTGTAATTTCTAAGGGTTCTTACATGAATCCATTCCTATATATATATATATGGTAGGGTTATCTTGAGAACTAGTTTTTTTCGTGAGAACTCTAGGAAACAACATGAGCCGGACATTTAAGTCACATGCCATTTTTATCTTTTTTTTAAATGTTTATAACTTTTTTTTCACGACATTATTTTTTCAAAAAAAAAAATTCACCATTAATTTCAGTATTTTTTTATGTTTCCAACGTATACAATATTAATATATTTTTTTTAAAAAAAAAATCATCCACTCGTTATTTACACATGTGTAAATCCTGTTTTACACATGTGTATTTTCAAGTATTACATATGTGTAAAATGACGTTCATAAAAAACGAGTTTTTTTATAATTTGTTTTTATTTTTTATGAAAGAGGGAAATAAGGAAACATTTTCGCCATTTTACTTTTTTTTGTTTTTATGTTATTTTTTGTTTTATAATTTATTTTTATTATATTATCATTATTTAACATTTTGCCCTTGAAAATTTATGGCGCACATTGGTTTCTAGAGATCTCACAAAATAATTGAGTTCGCATTTGATCCCTCCCCTATATATATATATATATATATATATATATATATATATATATATATATATATACACACACACACACATATAGAGGAGGGATATCTTAAAAACCATATTATAAAACAAAACCATGAAAAACAAGGGTTACATATATGTAAGTATATGTTACAAAGCGTACAACTAAGAGATTACGTACATGTATGAGTTATGTATATGTAAATACGCGTTATCAAGTGTACAACTAGGAGTTATGTACATGTAGCTCCTACAAGTTACGTATATGTAAGTCCTTTCGTCATCATTCACGTTCCTTGGAGTTTATATTAAAAAATATATAATGACCTTAAAAAAATAAGGTTGAAGTTTACTCAAATATACTTTAAACAATTTAAAAGTTAAATCAATTATAAATTATGTGATTGAGTCGTGGTTTTCACGGTTTTATTAAATTCAAAATGGATTAGTGGGCTTTAAAATAACCATTCCCTCCCTTCCAAGAACCAACGTGTGATTCATTGTTCAGGTTCTTTGCTATTTCATCAAGCAGAAGCAAAAAAAACAATTTTAGATGCCTATTTGATTCAGTTCATCAAGACAAAAAGGAAAGAGCCAAACGATCCTTGGTGTTTCCCTCCCACCCACCCTTCTCATGCGATAACCGCGTTAAAATTAACGTATGTGTTGATGGAAAGTTCTGGTGCAAGGCGGTGGCAACAAAGGGCTGGAATGGTTGTCACAACCTGGAATTCGATGTCTCTCAGGGCTGTGGCATTTCGAGTCTCGTTGATGGAGGTTTATATCACAAGCACGGTGGTGGTGACTAGATTACTAATACCAATATTTTTCGACAGCCAAATCGGTGGTTAAATGGAAGATCTAGACGGGTACATTCAATTATTCCAGCGAAGAAGGTTAGTTCCGAAGGTCCCAATCAGTTTTACGTCTATTCTTTCGAATTCCCGGCTACCCTTCTTGTTGTTCTCAACGTTCAATGATATTCGCTTCGTATTCGGGTTTTGGTTAGCAATACATATATGCATCCGTGGATAGTGTCACCAATATTTTGTATTGCTTGTTTGTTAACAACAAGATTTAATTATTGCCTATTGTTTTGTTGGATGATGTATTTACTAGTTGTTACCGGTGGTTGACAAAGTTGTAGACATGCTATTTATTTTACTATAAAAAAACAAGAGTTTTATAGGTATCGGCTTTTTAACTAAATATGCGTATATGCAATCCATGGTCGAGAAATATTTAGTCTAACAAATTTGAAAGAACTGGTTGTATAAACATCTACTGAATATGAACATGAACCCAATGTAATCTTAATTATATATATTTTCAAGTACTAATAGATACATAATTTTAAAAACAAAAGTATAATATCACAAAATAAAACTGTGTCATTAATGAGTGTGTATATAAATACAATTGTTTTATTATATTGATATGCATTGGTAGACTTTAATAAAAACACAATGCATATATGCATTTTAGCACAACAAGGCATATCTGTCATAAAAATGAGAATCAACAGCAGTGTTATCTTCAAGATTGTTGGAACAGCAACAACTATAACAAGTTAAAAGATTCTCAGGTTACAATACCAACAATCAGATGTTTATATAGAAGATAATAGGGTTTGAGTGAGAAGAACTCTAAGATTGAAGATGAATATGATGCAGGAGAAGAGAGAATTCCAATTATTGCAATGCAACAACGCCTCTCTATATATAAAGAACTCAAATAAGAACCGTTGCACCCATGCGAGAGATCGGGAACTCCAAACGCAGCCGCCCAGCACCTTTTATATCCCAAACCCTTGAGCCTGGCAAAGCAATAAATGGAGATTAAATAAGAAAAATTAAGATGATAATATTGCAAATAAATAACTGTTTGTTTGACTTTTGAATTGATATTTTAACATCCCCCTCAATTCAAACGCCAAACACATCAAAAATATTTAACTTAGGACACATATCATCATGTAGATTAACAAGAAGTCCTTTTGTAAATATGTCAACGAGATGATCTTTAGAATCAATTGAAATAGTTTTAACAACTCCAGATGCAATTTTTTCTCTAAGGAAAAATAAGTCAACCTCAAAGTGTTTAGTTCTATCATGAAAAACAGGATTAGCAGCTATGGATATAGCAGCAGTATTAGCACAAAATAATTTTATAGGTAGAGATATAAGGACATTTAGTTCTTTCAAAATGTTTAAAAGCTACATTATTTCACAAGTAGCCGAACACATTGCTCTGTATTTCGCTTCAGCAGTGGATCAAAAAACGGTGCTCTGTTTTTTTACTTTTCCAAGATACTAAGGATTTCCCAAGAATATACAAAAACCTGTGATGGAACGTCTAGACCCTAAACATTTCTCCCAATCAGAATCAGCATAGGCTGAGAGTTCAAAAGACGTACCTTTTCGAACAACAGACCTCTACCCGGAGCCTTTTATAAATATCTTAACAACCGAAGGGCAATTTGCAAGTGTGAGGTAGTAAGTTTATGCATAAACTGGCTTAGAAATTGAACAGTATATGAGATGTCTGGTCAAGTGTGTGATAAGTAGATAAGCTTACCTATTAACCTTTGGTAGCCAGTAACATCTAATAAAATATGTTCATTTTCTTTACACGAATTTGTCACAACATGATTTTGCTCAATTGGAGTGTTAACAGGTTTACAACCACTAAGACTGAGTTCATTTAATAATTCTATACAATATTTCCTTTGAGATAAGCAAAAGCCCGATTCGGTTCTAACAACCTCAATGCCAAGGAAATATTTTAATAGCCCTAAATCTTTAAACATGAATTTAGATTTTAACAAATGTTTAAATTTACTTATTTCACTTTGATTGTTTCCGGTAATTACAATGTCATCAACATAAACAAGAATCACTAAAAACACAGAACCATTTGACTTATTAAACAAAGAATAATCACTTGTACTTTGACTGAAACCTAGTTCTAAAAGATTACTTACTAATTTTTCGTTCCACATGCGTGGAGCTTGTTCTAAACCATACAAAGACTTATTAATTTGCAAACTTTATCTTCATTTTTAGAAAAATATCCTTCGGGAAGTTTCATATACACATCTTCTTGTAAATTATCATAAAAAAGGCATTGTTTATATCCATTTGGTACAACAATCCTTTTCGACCGCCAAGCTAATAACACATCTTGCCGTGACCATTTTCACAACAGGAGGGAAGGTTTCGTCAAAGTTAATACCTTCTATTTGACTATACCTTTTAGCAACAAGTCTTGCTTTGTATCTCTCAATCTCACCCGTATACTTATATTTTATTTTATATACCCATTTACAACCTATAGGTTTTCTTCCTTAAGGTAAGTCAACTAACTCACATGTATTATTTCTATTTAGGGCTTCCATCTCCTCATTCATAGCGTTCACCCAACGAATATCAGTAATGGCTTCTTTAAAGGTTTTGGGATCGATACTTTTATTTAGCATAGATGTGAAATACAGATTTTCAGTAGACAAATTAGAATAATTTACTACTTTTTCAAGACCATATTTGACCTTTCCTTCTACTATAAAATCTTGTAGTTTTTTTTGAAAAGTTGAGTTTCCGTTAGATCGTCTTGGAGCATTTGACACATTATTTCCCTCAGGAGAGCTTGTCTCATCATAAGAGTCATTAACATTGTCTACACCACTAGGATGCTCACTGCTACTGTTAGGCTGCTGATATTCAACCTCGCCAACAATGTCAATGTTATCACTATGTTGCTGATCAATGTTAACGACATCATTAAGCACCCTCCCCTCATCATCGGGATGATTTTCCTTGGAAACTTTGGTTGTTTGTGACTCGAAAACATCAAAAAGATTAAGAGTAGTAACAGAGATATCATTGTTTGAATCCATTTGACACAGATTACTGTTATCTTTAAATGGAAAAACTGATTCGTAAAATTTTACATCTCTTGAAAAAATAATTTGTTTTTTTATCAAGGCTCCAAAGTTTATAACCTTTTTTCTCATTTGAGTAGCCTAAAAGAACACATTTTTCAGCATGATATCCAAACTTATTGTTATTATTTAGAATTGTACTGTAACATAAACAACCAAAGTTTCTTAGATGTTCGAGAGAGGGTTTAAAACCAAACATCATTTCATATGGGGATTTGCAATTTAGAATAGAAGATAGAGTCCTGTTAATAAGATATGTAGCAGTTAGAATACAATCAGACCAGAACCTAAGTGGAAGACCTGCTTGAAATAAAAGAGATCTAGCAACATTAAGGCGGTGTCTATGTTTTCTTTCTACTACTCTATTTTGCTGTGGTGTATAAGCACATGAAGTCTGGTGTATCATTCCATTTTCAGCAAGAAAACTATGTATTTGATTATTAACAAACACAGTTCCATTATCACTTCGAAAAACTTTGATCCTTTTACCAAATTATGTTTTAACCATATTAAAAAAAGTTTTTTAGATTGTTGAAGACTTCAACCTTTTGTTTTAGTAGGTACACCTAAGCAGCTCTAGAGTGGTCATCAACGATAGTCAAAAAAATATCAAAAACCTTCCATATTAGCAAACCTTATAAGGAGCCCATACATCCAAATGAACCAAGTCTCCCACATGTAATGATTTGTGATCAGTTATAGGAAATGAATTTTTTTGTTGTTTAGCCCTATGACATATATCACATGGAGACATATTACTTAGATGTTGATTTTTAATTTTTTTAAACATATTTAGCACTTGGTCCGATGGATGTGCTAACCTAGCATGCCATAGGTTCATAATATCAACACTACTAAAACACACCTTAACCGAATTAGAAGAGTCTCCACAAAAATAAAGTCCATCAATTTGATTACCAGTCACCAGGGTTTTCTTTGTGTGTAAATCTTGAATATAACATTTACATTCATCAAAGGCAATTAAGAGGTTATTATCTCTAGCAAGTTTGTAAACAGATAGCAATTTGATATAATATTCTGGTACTACAAACACGTCTGATAGTATAACATTATCACTTAATTTAAAACAACCGATTTTAGTTACTTTTGCATCAGTTCCATTTGGATGTTTTACTCTTATATTAAAATCAGAAACATCTATTTCACTGAAAAGACCTTTATCCTAATAGCTAAGATATACCCTAAAAAGATAGAAAGGAATGCTAAAGTCAAGACTAGTGAGATTAGCTTGGTGTACTTCTATCTGAAGATTGATAGAAAATTTCCTTTTTTTGGAAGACAGGACAAATGCCACAGAAAGCATGACCATGTGTTGATTTGCACCAAAATCTATTACCCAACTAGTATCATATTTAGAAGAAAAACTAGAGTTAAAACCAAATACACGATTAACAAAGTAGTTAGAAGAGAAAGCATCAAAGAAATTACCTCCAAGATTGGAGCTTTGAGGTCCTTCACCTGATTTCTCATTTAACAAACATAGCAACTAGAAATTTGATCAGAGGTAAGAGAGTTAACATTATTAGAGGACGGACTGGTTTTATAACGGATAAAATTGCTTGAATTTGTAAATTTATTACCCTGAATAGACAATTGCCCAACCCGTGGTTTATGATATCCAATTAATTCAAAACAACTATCCAGAGTGTGTCCAAGTTTATTACAATTGGTACATTTAAGATTAGGATTTGGACCTCTGTTAGATTTCTTTTTAGTATCAAAAATTTGATTAGACTTTGAGATAAAATCAAAATTTTGGACTTTTGAAGAAATACTAGTGCTCCTGTGAGACTCTTCTCTTGAAATGATAGAAAAAGCAGTTTTTATAAAGGGAAGGGGGTCTTTAGTTAAAAGGTTTGTTCTAACAGGTTGATATATATCATCTAGACCCATGAGAAATGGCATCAATTTTATTAAATTATTGAAATCATTAAACTCCTTTGATGCATTACATGTACACAAGGGTAATTGACCATTGCATCAAATGTTTCCACATCGTGTTAAGTTTATGGTAGTATTCAGACACAGATGTACCATTTTGAGTGATGGAATTGAATTTTTTAAAATAAACCAAACACAACTGATCCATCAACTTTATCGTAAGTTTCTTCTAAATCTTCCCATACCTCAGATGCTAGTTTAGAGTAGACTTGACCCATATATAATTCATCACACACAGAGTTAAGAATCCAAGTTAGCACAACTGAATTACATATATCCCATTGCTTGTCATGAGTTTCATTTTCAAAAGATTTTTTACAAGTTCCATCGATAAATCCAATTTTATTTTTAGCTTGTAAAGCTAGTTTCATTGAGTTTGCCCATATGGTACAATTCTCGTTCCCTTTTAGTTTAATGTTCTCAATGGCCAAACAACTAGAGTCACTTGGATGTAAATACAATGGATCACTAATATCAAGTTTACTAATTTGGGTCTCAATAATTATAATAGTATTTTCTGAAGACATGATATCAGACAACTCCAAACACTTAATATATAGAATAGGTAAGAAACAAAAGTTGCAACACCAAAAAATGTTATACCGAGACACATACGCAACAAAGGATCATAAATAAAATCAAATGATATGCAACACATAAGATGCAACACATAAGCAACACATAAACAAGGGATGGCTTTCCCTGTATCAAACCAATGCTGGTCCTCCTATCTCAGCTACAATATACCTATCAAGATATATTAATGTAATAGATAAATAAAAAGGGAAGAGATATCCTCACAAAGGGGGCACCTAGAATGGGTGTTCCAAAAAAGGACAAGATGCAACTCGTAACAGAGTTACAGACAACAACAGAATCAACAATCTGACTCTCGACCAAGATAGAATCGGAAGCGCAGATGAGTAATGGATCCCAGCGAGAGACAACTGTTCAAAGCATTGGCTCTGATACCATGTCACAAAAATGAGAATCAACAACAATGTTATCCTCAATATTGTTGAAACAACAACAACCATAACAACTTAAAAGATTCTCAAGTTACAATAACAATCAGATGTTTATATAGAAGATAATAGGGTTTAAGTGAGAAGAACTCTAAGATTGAAGATGAATATGATGTAGGAGAAGAGAGAATTAAAATTATGGCAATGCAACAACTCCTCTCGATATATAAAGAACTCAAATAAGAACTGTTGCACCCATGCGAGAGATCGGTAAATCCAAACGCAGTCGCCAAGCACCTTTTATATTCCCAAACCCTTGAGCCTGGCAAAGCAATAAATGGAGATTAAATAGGAAAAAAAAATTTAACGGCCAACAAAGATGAGATTTTATTGCAACAACTAGCGAGAAGCTAGTGGAAATTACAATAACCAAATAAAAAGAGTATTAAGCACCTATGCAATGAACATTAAAAGAACACCAATCCCTACAAGTTAAAAATGTCGCTTTTGATCGGTTTTTAACCCACAAAAACCCCACTGATTTAATCTCCTCCATCAATTTACTAATGAAAGCCGAGATTTTATTAAAAATCATATTATTCCAGTGTCCTCCACAAGCACCAAATAACAGTAAAAAATATCAAACATAGGACTTTCTTACGCTTGCAGGAACCAGCGGAGTGGGAGTGGGAATTAATGAGGCCTCTTATCATGAAAACGTTGAAGGGTGATATTCCACACCATGTTGAGATGCAATCCTATAGGGATTGTACCAATCTACAAGAGACAAACAAGTGTTCCACAGTTTTAGCATGGTCTCCACAAAGAACGCAATTGATCAACGAAACATTAATCACTCGCTTTACAAGAGAGGTCAAAGTGGGAAGATGATCAATGTCCGCTCGCCAAACCGTGAAATTAACCTTTATGGAAACCCAGTTTTTCCAAGTGAAAAGAGAAAATTCACCAGAAGACTTATTCTTTTGGATAGTTTTTTTAATTGACATAGTTGAAAATGTACCAAACGGGTTGAGCCCCCAAAACCATTTGTCTTGAGCTATGTTTATAGCTACAGTAGATAATAAATCCAAGAGAGATGAAAGCTCATTATTTTTAGCCATGGTTGAAGCGGCCTCTTCTAACTGAGTGATAGTGAAGTATGCCCCCATGTACTTCAGCCAACAAGCAATCGAATAATCATAAGTGGACTCAATGGTAAAAAAGGAGGGGAATTTAGTTGATAATAGTTTGTCTCCAATCCAGTAATCTAGTGAAACATGACATGCTGCCCAAAACCAACCTTTACTTTAATATTAGATCTTAGGTTCACACCAAGGCAAGATAATTCATTAGAAATCTTATAAATCTGTTTCCAAGGGCCTGGAAGAGATAATTTGATTGGTATCATGTTCTGCAGGATCGGTGTTTGTCTCATAACACAAGATATTCTCACAAACTCACTTAATATCACTCGGGTTGATGAAGTAGAATCTCCACTAAGTTCACAAGTAATATAATAAGTTAATGAAAACACAAGAACACAAGAATGGTTTTTCAAGATACTTGTATATATTACTTCTCAACTCAGTATTACAAGACTCTTGCAAGCATAGTTACAAAGTTACATGGAGAAACTATATATACTACTATCTATAGCCGGTTATACTTGGAAAACCAGCTGGAATTTACAACTAGACAAATACTACATTGCTAGAAGTAAAGCATCTAAGATAAAGTAATAATATCCTAGGTTAGGTAGTCATGACAGGTCCATGATTTATCTTTGGTCACCAACTAAGAATGGCAATTGTACTAAGTTGAGAATGGTGAACAATGGATTAAAGTATGGTCAACTACATGGGCATGGGAAAGCGCCATCTAGTATATCAGAGTTACAGCAGGCTGTCAGACAGACAATACTTATGTCCACTGGTTCATAGTTGGTTCTTTCGAAGGTAAATGGCTTCAGAAGAATAAATTCTTCCGAGGTCATTTTGGCTTCGGAAGAAATAACTTCTTCTGAACTTCTGCAAGTCTTCAGGACCTTATTCTTCAGAAGACTTTATCTTTGGATCTTCTAAGTTGTATACTTCAGAAGGAGAACAACTTGGTCTCGAAAGACTGAGTTCTTCCTTCGGAAGTTCTTCATACTTTGAGCTTACGGAAGATCTTTGACTTAGCTTCGGAAGAGCAACTTTGTCTTCGGAAGATCTTTGACTTAGCTTTGGAAGAGCAGCTTTGTCTTTGGAAGACCACTTCATTTAGCACTTCAAAATTATTTTAAGTGTTGTTTTGGTTGCACCAGCCTCATACGATCCAACAAACTCCCCTAGGCTGATGCTACCAAAACTTCACTTCTTCCTACTCCTCAAGGTCTTTAACACTAGGGAAAGCAGATATTTGTCTGTCTCTTTATTTTTCCTTGATGTGGTGGTGAGGAGTTTGTACAAGTCATCCATTGATAATAAATCTAATATGTAGCTCTGGATGACATGTACGCTTTGCTATGTCCCTCCAAAGAGAGTTAGTTGATGGGAATTATAGTCATATTCCCATCTAACTATAGGTTTAGAAGTCGGTCCCTCAACCATCTACAAGAATGTTCTTTCTTTTTTGGTTGTTTCTTCTTCTTCTTCTTCCTTTGCTCTCTTTTTCAACTCTTCTTCAGTTTTGGGTCTCTTTGTAAGCTCATCAACATGAAGACTGCTCAGATGATTCCTTATGTGAGCAGCAATCTGAGAGTTGGAGGGATTGGAAAATGGTCTCTCTGCTAACTCAACAATGTCAAATCTACTAGAGTGTAGCAGAGCTGATGTGTCAAGTTTGGTTACATGACCATTCTCCCTTTGCACAACAAAGGTGTGTGTATCTTTATCGAACCTCCACCAGAGAATTTGGCTTCTAGGATTTAGGGGATTAGTTGGCAACTTGTCCCCTTTTCTTGTGTCCAGCAGAGTCACCAGTCACCTTTTTAACTTCTTCTCTTCTTCTTTAAGTTTATCAGAATTGGTGGCAAGAAGTTGGAGAGCTTGGTCCAGTGTTCCCCTTGGTAGATCAAGGAATGCATCTCTTATGAGGGAACAGGAAGAGCTATCAATGTATTTCAGCTTTATAGACTTTTCCTCATAAGAGATGTCGCTCAGGGTTGTGTAGTTAGTGAGCTTCATTTTGATCTCCTTGAATTCTTTTAAAGACAGGGGCTTAGATGGTTTAGAAGATGGTTTGGGTAGTGATTGGGTTCGGGGTTGTGTTTTGGGTTTTAGGATAGGTGGTGGTGATGGTTGTTGAGAAGCAGGGGGTGAAGGTGTAGGAATGGCTGGTGATGTGGGTACAGGGGTGTAAGGTTCAGTCGTTGGCTCAGTTTTGACAGTGAAGGGAAAAGGTATGGGCATAGGTTGTGGTTTGGGTGTTGGTTTGGGTTTGGGAGTTAGTTTGGGTGCCATCCTCTGAACACTTTGCCTTAGAGATACCTCCGGCCTTCTTCCTAAGAGAATGTCAGCCTTGATGTCACTGACATGTCACTGTAGGGTCTTTAGAGACATGGGACCCACCTGCCTGCTAATGAATCCATAGGCTTTAAGATAGACTTTCATCCATTCCTTATCACCCCGAGTCTTGGTAACTACATGTTTTACCTCTTTCTCCATCTTCTTCTTCTTCTTCTTCAGCTTCTCCCTGGTAGCCTTCTTTCTCTCTTTGTTGATCTGATCTTGTTCTTTGTGAAAAAGGAACAAGATCGTATCATAGTCATGAGGGTCTAGCTCCTTCTGAAAATAGCCTTTAGTATAGAGAAAGGCTATCCTCTCCGTCCTTTCCTCTACCTTTGCCTCTTCCATCTTTCTCCTCTTCTCCTCCTCTATGGCTAACCTTGTTGCCTCCTCTTTTTCCTTTTACAGCAAGGTTGCCTTCTCCAGCTTTATAAGCTCATCAAATGGGAGTAGAAGTATTTCTTCATTGTCTACTCCTAGGCTTGCAGCCAACAACTTCCCAGTATGAAGTCTTCCTTTCTTCTTCAGCTTCTCCAACCTTTCCTCCTCTAGAAGCTCTTCAGCAGTGAGCTTCCTCTTCCTTTTAGGATCAAAGGAAGATTCAGCCTTTGGAGACTCAAGCCTAGAGGATTCAGGTTGGGGAGAGGGGGTTTAAACTTGTGGTGCATGGGAGATTGGAGTTGTAAGAAAGTCCTTACTGTTGACCTCAGAAGCCAGGTCAAGAATGGCCTCTATGATAAGCAGGTCATCGGACAAGAAAGATAGTTTAATTATTCCTTCCGCAGCTTGGATTTCTACTTCGAAAGTAATTGGAACTGCATTACATATCCCTCTTAAATTGGTTGATGGGCCATCAGTCTGTATCTCCCCGAAGTTAATCTCAGGTTCAATAGAGACCTTAGGTTGACCAAATTCCTCCTCAGAGGTAGGTGGTGCACTCAGCCTTTGATGCTCTTCAGCTCTAAATTAGGCAATGACACCATCAGGGGAGTGTTGTTCAAGTGAGAAGCTTATTAGAAACTTGGTTAAAAATTTGTGAAGGTCAATAAGCATCATTGGGTCCATTTGAAAGGTAATAGGATATGGTTGAGGAAAGATGGTTGCAGGGTGTTACAGTGTAGGATAGAATGAAGAAATGGCATCAAGGGAAGTAATGGCAGGGTTGGGTTCCACATGTCTTTGTTTTTGAGCATTCTCCCCCTTTTTGGTAGCAGCATCTTAAGAAGTAGATGAGCTGGGGAAAGAACTTAAAGAAACTTGAGTTGGTACATGCCTAACAGACTTCTTAATCTGTTTCTCAGCTAGTTGAGCCTTGAGATTTTAGATCTCAAGTTGCTGAGTGGCAGACCTATCTTTTAAAGTCTTAACCTTTAATTCAAGGTTTGAGACTTTAGAAAGTAGGTCTCTGATAGTGAGTTGCAGACTACCTTATCTTCTTTTAAAAATCATTGGGAGATGAGATAACATACCTAGTATGTTCATCATCACCACCAGTAGTGGTTTCTTGGCTCCCTGGATACCCTTGCATACTGATGTCTCTTTTAGAGGCATCAATTGGCAAGGTTGTCGTAGATTCAGTCTCACTGATGTTACCATTGTCCTAAGAGGCTAGTGAAACACTCTCAATAGTGGCAGCTGAATCTACATGAGTCACCTCTACTCCGATTGGACTCACCTCAGTTTGGCTTAGCTGATGTGGGCTAGACATCAGAGATTCCCTGGGGCTCAGTTGATCTTGAGAGTGGTGAGGTAAATCAACATCATGGCCTTGATGGAACATGATATCCTCATCAGGTCGGGTTAAAAGGTCAAGAAAGGATAGGGATGTTATATCTAATGACCCAGGATGTTGGTCAGCACCTAATGGCTTAGCTGCAATATAAGTTAAGCCAATGATGTGGCTATCTCTTTTTGGTTGCTCAGGGGAGTATTAAGACTCACTCTGAGGGCTTAAGGCTTTGGTTGTGGGCTCATCAGGTTGAGAGTAAGGAAATTCAACACTAATATTAAGGTCATTTAAGGAGGATGGTTGGACCTCTAGTTGAGTGGGAGCCCTTGATTCCACTCTAGCCTTTTTGTTCTGAATAGAGGGGACTTGATCAATCAGAGTAGATTGATCAAGGGTTTGTTTGGGGCGTCTTTTGTAGGTAATTTTGATTGGATGGGAAGAAGTAGATGGAATTGTAATGGTGGTGTCTAGTGCGGGTTCATCACTTGCTGGGCTTGCAGGGATGTCACCAGGAGCCATTGGCTTAAGCATACCTGGAAGGAGATGAGTGAATCTTCCAGTGAAGTTGGTGGACACCTTCTTCGGAGTTTTGAAGATGTCGGGCTTCATGTAAGGGACCAATAAAACATGGGCAAATTGTAGTTTGTCCTAGTCCAACTCATAATTGATGAAGTGCTGAATGAACCTAGGATACATATAGAATGAATCCTTTGTGAGATTGCTTCTAATCTGAGTCCTTTTACTAACCCATGGACTAGGCAGCCCAAATCATATGGGATTTGATCCCATCCCCCTGACTTGTTGGATAGGCTGTGTAGGACGATGTGCAGCAGGAACTTCCAATTATAGGAGAAATTAAATTTGTAGACCGTAGACTTGCTCACGTCTCCATCATATCCCATATGAGTGTAGGTATCCTTCAACTCAGACTTGGCAATTCAGTGGGGGCGCCTTTATCATGGAGCTCCAGATGCTCCCTGATGGTTGTCTCACTTATAGTGATCTCCTGCCCACAGTTCCTCGATCTGATGACCATTTCATCGTTGAGCGTTTCACTTCAACCATTGGCCCAGAATTCAACCAAATGGTTTGCGTAGATGGTAGGGTTAACAGTGAGGGTAGTGAAGTATGTCGATTGTGATAGAAGTTGGACCGTAGGGGCAAAATCGGCATCGTTTGAAAAATCAAGGATGGCGACTTGATTGCGTTGGGGATTCAAAGCCATTGCTTAGAAGTTACTATTTGATTGAAGGAATTTAAGAGTGAATGAAGAAGATAATAGAAATTTGGGGCTTTTGCAGTGGTAAAAAAAGTAAAGAAAAAGAGTCTGAAATTTTAAATGGGGTTAAAAATCCAAATGGATAGGGTGAAAAGATGGGTGAAAGAACAGTGTTGGTTTCAATTGGACATAGGCGGCATGATAAACCATTTAAAATATTCCGACAATCATCAATAAAATCTTACTTTTTACAGAGTGGGGCCCAAAGACTTCCGTTACACAGTAAAAGTTTCCTTCAGAGAGTAAGGATACTTCCAAGAGAAAACACTTGTGTTTCTCAATATTGTCTTTCGAAGCCAACTTTTACTTCCGAAGGCAAACCATGTCTTTAACGACAAATTTGTTTCCGAGTGTAAAATATTCTTCCAATAAAAGAAGTTAGTAAGCTTCGAAGTGGATTTGATCTATAATCAAATGTCCTTCTGAGGCTAAAAATTCTTCAGAAGAGAATACTTATGCAGAGGAATTTGCCTTCGATAGATGAATAAAGATTTCTTTTGAAGATAAATTTCTCTTTGGAAGCATTCTTACTTAGAAATTTTTGAAGAAAACCTTTTTGTAATAGGGCTTAGATTGTATCTAGACAATAAAGACAAGACACATTTTTAAAAGGTTTTCAAAAGAAAATGACTAGTCAATGTTAATCATCCCAATAGCTGTGATTAAATATTTAAATCTTTGTTCATCAAAGGATTTTGTGAACAAATCAGCATATTGTTTATTTGAATTGACTTTGACAGCTTGATTAGATTTTTCTCATGAATATCTCGAATGAAATGATATCTAATGTCAATGTGTTCTATCATGGAGTGCCTGATTGGATTTTCTGGAAATGGCACTCTTGTTGTCTATGTGGATAGGAGTCTTCATGAAGTTGAAACCATAATCCAGCATCTGATTCTGAATCCAAAGCAGTTGAGCACAGCAGCTTGCCGCAACAATATACTCAGCTTTAGTAGTTGATGTGGATACACATGATTGCTTCTTATATTGCTAGGAGATGATCCTTCCACTAAGAAATTGACATCCTCCTAATGTGGATTTCTTGTTGATATTGTAGCCACCATAATCACTGTTAGTGTAACCATAGAGGTTAAAATTCTTATTCTTAGGATACCAAAGACCCAGTTTGGGAGCTCCTTTGAGGTATCTAAGGATCCTTTTGGCAGCAATTAGGTGAGACACCTTTGGAGCAGCCTGATATCTTGCACAGATGCAAGTTGCAAACATGATATCAGGTCTACTTGCATTAGGATACATCAAAGATCCAATAATTCCCTATACTGATGCTGATTAGTATCCTCCCCCTCAGAATCAGGACAAAGATTGTGATTTCTAGGTATAGGTGTTTTGGCTGGCTTACAATCTTTCATCTTAAATCTTTCTAAGATGTCCTTGACATACTTAGATTGATTGATTAAGAACCCTTCTTAAATCTGCTTCACTTGAATTCCAAATAAGAAGTCTATCTTTCTCGTAGAACTCATTTTAAACTTCTTCCTCATGATGCTTTCAAAGTCTTTGCACATTTGGTCATATGAGGAACCAAATATGATGTCATCAACATAGACTTGTACAAGCAACATGTCCTTCCCAGACTTCTTTATGAACAAGGTCTTGTCTATTGTACCTCTGGTATAGCCATTCTTGAGAAGAAACTGAGATAGGTGCCTGATGCAACCCAATAAAGAGCTTTATCAAGTTTGCACACATAGTTAGGGTGTTGTGGGTCTTCAAATCTAGGTGGCTAACACACACAGACTTCTCTATCAATATCCCTATACAGAAATGCACATTTGACATCAAGTTGATAGACTGTGAAGTTCTTGGATGCTGCAAAAGCAAGGAAGATTCGCACAGCCTCAAGTCTTGCAGCAGGTGCAAAGACTTCTGTGTAATCTATGCCTTCCTCCTGTGTGTATCCTTGAACTATAAGTCTTGCTTTGTTCTTGATGATCAAACCTCTATCATCTTTTTTGTTTCTGAACACCCACTTAGTGCCAATGAGGACTTGGCCAGGTGGCAATGGACACAAGTTCCATACCTTTTGCCTCTTGAATTTAAGCAACTTCTCTTGCATTGCTTCTATCCAATTGTTGTCCTTGAGGGCTTCTTCCACCTTCTTTGGTTCCATCTAAGAGAGAAAGCATAAGTACAAGCAGACATTCCCATTGTGGAGTTCCATGAGGCTTAACAATGAGAACCCTGTTCTACACATAACATGCAATGCTGACTGCCTCTGCCTAGAATGTTAGAGGCAGTTTTGAATCAGCTAACATAGTTCTTACAGGCTTAATAAGTGTATTGTTCCTCCTTTCAACAACACCATTCTGTTCAGGAGTTTTAGGAGCACTATATTGTCTTGCAATCCTTTTTGAGTTACAAAATAAGTCAAGAACTTGATTCTTAAACTTAGTCCCTTGATCACTTCTAATGATTTTTACCTTGTGATCTATTTGATTTTCAATTTAAGAATAAAAGATTTTAAAGTTTCAGCAGTTTCATCTTTAGTTCTTAAAAAGAAAACCCAAGTAAATCTTGTAAAATCATCAATAATCACAAGGCAATATGATTTCCTTCCAATGCTCATTATACTTGTGGGACCAAAAAGATCCATGTGCAATAAGTGTAATGGGGTGGTGATGGAGTTAACCTCTTTGGATTTATGAGAAACCTTGTGTTGCTTTCCTTTTAGGCAGGCAACATAATTATCTTTACTGACAAACTTCTTTTTGGGCACACCATATACCAAATTATTTTTAAGCAATTTATTCATGGTTTTAAAATTAACATGGCACATTCTTTTATGCCAAAGAGTTGACTCATTACCATTGGCTTTAGAAAGAAAGCATGATACTTCACTCAGTGGGGAAGCATTGTTCATATCTAGCTCATACATATCCCCTCTCTTGGGAGATCTAAGAAGCACAAATTCCTGAGGAATTGTAATCTAGGGTTTGAAGATGATGCACTCATGTTCTGTGAAAAGCATTTGGTGCTTTTGATCATAGAATTGAGAAAAACTTAAGAGATTGTGTTCAAGCTGTTTGACAAAGTTTACTTTATCAACTTTTAACTTACTATTGATACACTACCTCTACCAGAAATGTATCCTCTGGCTTCACCTCCAAACTGAACAGGACCTCCATCAAAGTGTTCAAACTTTTATAGGAGAGATATGTTTCCTATCATGTGCCTGGAGCATCTGCTATCCACAATCCAAACATTTCCATTCTTGTCATGTGGATGTCCCAGCATATAAGGTGAAATGATTAGTTACTATTAGAAACCCAAGCCTTGTTGGTCTGAGGCTCTTCCAATGTAGATGATATAATTGAACCAAAATGTATGCATAGGGGTTCAATTATAGTTTGTGAAGAAGAGGATTGGGCTGCAGCATCTTTTTTGATCTTCCATTCCATCCTATGGTTGATCAGTGTTGATGAGCCTGAAGAGGCTTGTGTAGCATAACTTGCTTCCGAGGCTTCTTTCTTCTCGGAAGATGTTCTCACCACCTTTTCTTCCGAAGTAGTATTCTTCTTGGAAGGTTTCAAAGGATTCTTTTTGTTCCTTTGTTTGTTCTTTGGCTTGTCTTCCGAAGCTATTTTCCTTTCGAAAGCAACTTGGCTTCAGAAACAAGCTTTCCTTTCCTTAACACTTGGACCATATGGTAAGGTTCAAATGTGAAACCATCCTTGACTCCTCCTTTCTTAACATTAGATGAATAATGTGTGCTTGCTAGATTGTAGTAACAATCTTTAGCTATGTGGTTATGCAGACCACATATTACGCATTCAATGTTAATTTTGATGGGGCATGTTGACTGTTGTTTCTTGCACTTCTTTTCTTCTTCAACAGCCTCCCCCTTCAATTTTTGGTCCTTCATCTAGATAGGAGTGGTGGTACTACACTCTTTTCCTGAATCAGGATTTCCAACCACTTGAAATCCAGCTGATATGAATACACCCTTTTGCCTTGGGTCTATCTTCAAGTTAGTCTCACCCACCTTCTTGGTAGTTTTTCTTGCTGTGAGGATGAGGTTTATAACCTTATCTTTAACTATGGTGGTTCCAATTATTGTATCATTCTTCTGCTCTTTGGCTAATGGGTAAGCAGTTAGAACCTCTTGCTTATCAGTACCATATCTTGGCTGTCTAATAGACATAAAGGAGTATGGTGGAGCAATTTCATTGGTTCCCAACCCACTTTTGTTTTGATAACACACCTTTGAGTTGGAGGATGATGCAATGATGGTGTTGAAGTTATGCTCTTCAATGGCATACTTCTTGGCTTTAGCCTCAGCTATCACTAGCTGGGCTTGAGCCTCAGTCAACTTAGAGATTGAATCTTCTATTTGAGCCCTGTAGTTTGAATGTTCATGTTTTAAAGAGGACACAGTTTCTCTAACTCTTCTATTTTGAGTTTGTAGTCAAATTCTGCTCTCTTAAAATCAGATTTTTGTATATTTAAAGACTCAATATTAGATTTAATTTCCATGTTGTAGTCCTGATACAACTTGACCTTAGCAATACAGGCTGGAGTACAGAGATGCTCATATACCTTAGTGTCTTCAGTTCTAGTCATGAGAGTTTGAGCAGGAGTGACATCTTGCACCATGAAGCTCTAATCAACTTCTTGAGCAACAGCTATAGTCTGTTGTTTAATGGGTTTGGCTGCAACCTTTAGGGTAGCAGATGTTGAAAGGCTTGAGTTGCTCCAGGATTGGATCTAGGAGCTTTGCATTCACTTGCAAAGTGACCAAGCTGGTTGCAGTTGTAACACTTGGCCTTTGTCTTGTCAAACCCAAATTTGCTGTTGGTTGGGTTTTACAGGAACTGCCTTCCAGTTCTTTTGAAGAACTTCTTTGCTCTGTAGGTCAGGAGAGCCATTTGTTTGACAATTTCCATGTATTCTACACCATCTGGGCTGAAACACTCCAGAACATCAAAACATAATTGAAAATCTCCAGAGTGCTTATTTCCTGAAACAAAAGCACAACTATCCTGGAAAGGAATTAGTTGAGCCTATTGAGACCTGGGAGTCTCAGGGAATGTAATGTACGGCCGAGAGTAAGATGATGGTTGTTAGGGGTAGTTCAGGTATGTAAGGCCCCATTCCCTGGACGCCTACAGTTAGTCAATCATCGCATAAAACATTTAAAACACATCATTTTGCAGCGGAAATTTAGCTTTTCATTAATAATTAAAATCATGCCAAACTATCACATCGTTTTGTTTACATCTCAAAAATTGTACTAATACAATATCGTTTTGTTTACATCTCAAAAATTGTACTAATACAATAACATTCTCAAAAATGTGGATGCTAGACTCGAATCATCCCCAGTAGCTTATGCATCCATGCCTGTACCTCCTCAGCATCATCAATTACTTGCCAACTGATATGCATAAAAAGTTAATGTTGCTGAGTGAGTTCTAGTTTACAATGAAATATATTGCTTTCATATAAACATATCATTTACTTTCATACGTGATCATACATCATACATACATCTTGATAATAATTATTTATTATCTTTCATCATCGTTCGTTTTCATACTTTCGTTCATTAACACACTTTCATCTGGATCCTGCCATATGCTAAACCCCCACATCATGCAAAAGCTGGTACTATGCCAGGGCTTACAAGTAAACCCCTACGACATGCTAAAAGCTGTCATAGTACTGGGGTAAAGCAACAAGGATCCTATCACATTTTGGTCAATCTCAAGGATTGGACCCCATCAAGGGTTAGCTAAACCACACACAGTTGAGCAAACAACTACCTCGTTGAGTTGTGAACCTCCATAATTTTGCTTGCAAGACTTTTATTCATTCATTACGTTCCACTTTTCATTATCGTTAACTTTCATTTCATTACATAATACTTTACGTACATATAGATATCATGCCACGTAAAGTCACATCATAATACATAACACAGCCTATAAGCAGATAAAATATTAGAAACAAGCACTTAAATTCTATTCCCAAAATATCAAAATAAATGTAAGTGTTCACAGCGGATGACTTAAGTACTAAGTCTCCACAATGGACAGTCAAAGTCCACAGCGGACGACCAAAATCCACAGCGGACGGCTAAAGGTCCACAGCGCATGAATAAGACACTAAGTATGTCCACAGCGGATGACTAAGGTTCATAGCGGATGAATTAGACATTGCAAGTGTCCATAGCGGACATCCATAATCCACAGCGGATAGTCTAACGTATTTAAAGGATCCACAACGGACGACTTAATGTCCACAGCGGACATGCATGCATACTTAAGTGTCTACAGCAGACATGCATGCATACTTAAGTGTCTACAGCGGACAAACAATGTCCACAGTGGACGGTCTGAGTTATCCTCCTAAGTGTCCACAACGGACATTCTAACAATGTCCAAGTGTCCACAGCGGACAGTTATTGTCCACAGCGAAAAGTTAGTGTCCACAGCGGACAACCTGAATAATCCTTCTAAGTGTCCACAGCGGACATTCAAAGCCCACAGCGGATAGCATGATCGACACCTACGATCCAACTTATGTAGTTTCTAGTCCCATGCATCATCTTAAGTGTATTGTTAACATGGATCTACCAGTTACACACTTAAAACATAACAAACAACCATTCAACATCATAGAATCTATTAAAAACATTCACCTCTCGAAAAATAGCCATATTTTCTTAAAAACTCAGTTGGGTTCTTAAAACATCAGTTTAATATACATATCAGCCCAAACAAGTAGAAAACATGTAAAATAGGGGATCTAGAACTCACCTTAACTAGCTTTCGAGTGACCAGCAACAAACCCGAGAGCAACCTGGAGTTCTAGCACCTAAATACACAAAAACAATCAACTAAACACATAGAAATCGGTCTAGAAGCTTAAACCCGACTGAAACCAAGAAGAAAACACCTTAAAATCTTACCTTTTGAAGATTTCTTCCACTTTCTCTATCTAGAACCGGATGGGAGCTTCTCTCTCTCTAGAACCGGAAGTTTGAGCGTGGGAAAGGAGGTATGGGTAGTCGTATTTCTTTTTAAACCCCATTATGGGTCGGTTTGGCCTTTGCACACTTTTAACCCTTGCTCTTTGAAATAATAACTCGTTTGATCCCTTTTCTTTTCTTTTCTTTTTCTAGAAATTCCTGAGTGTTACAAGTCCACCCCCTTATATAGGTTTTGTCCCCGAAACCTGTCATTCCTCGAACAGCTGCGGGTAGTGCTGTCTCATCTCTTCCTCGGTCTCCCATATAGACTCGGACCTCTTCCTGTGTCTCCACTATACTCGCACAAGTGGAACCACTTTATTCCTTAACCTTTTCTCCTTTCTATCAATGATGGCCACCGGTTGCTCCACATAATTGAGCCATTTGTCCACCTTGATATCCTCAAGTGGCACGATCATATCTTCATGGGCTAAGCACTTTCTCAGATGAGATACATGAACGTCGAATGAATTCCACTCAACTCATCGGGTAGTTCTAACTTGTAAGCTGCCTCTCCAACTCAAGCAATGATTCGGAAAGGCCCTATATACCTCGGGCTTAGCTTTCCTCACTTTCTGAACCGGATGATCCCTTTCCAAGGTGAGTCCTTCAACATAACTCTATCACCCACCTTGAATTCAATCAATCTACATCTCCTGTCAGCATATGACTTCTGTCTATCTTTTGCTGCCTTCATAAAGGCCTAGATCTTATCCAACTTTTCGGTCGTAGCCTCGATCACCTCAATGCTCTTCAACTCCTTCTGGCCGATATCGCCCCAACACACGGGTGTCCTACACTTTCTACTGTATAGCATCTCATAAGGAGGCCTACCAATGCAGGCATGATAACTGTTGTTATATGAGAACTTGGCTAACGGTAAGTGTTCGTCCCAACTGCCACCAAAATCAATGACGCATGCTCATAGCATATCCTCCAGTGTCTGAATCGTCCTCTCCAACTGACCATCTCTTTGAGGATGGTAAGCCATACTGATATGTAGCTTCGTCCCCATCGCATCATGAAATTTCTTCCAGAACTTGGATGTGAACCGAGTGTCCTTATCAGAAACAATAGACACCGGCACGCCATGACGAGTTACAATCTCCTTGATAAACAGCTCCGCCAACCTTTCTGACGAGTACGTCTCTCGGATTGGCAAGAAGTGAGCACTCTTCGTCAAGCGATCTACAACCACCCAAATGGCATCACATCCTCTCATCGTGCAAGGCAATTTCATGATGAAGTCCATGGTGATGTGTTCCCACTTCCATTCGGGTATATCCAAGGGTTGGATCTTCCCGTATGGCTTCTGATGCTCCGCCTTCACTTGCAAACAAGTAAGGCCCTTACTCACATACTCCACTACGTCGCGCTTCATTCCCGGCCACCAGTAATCTTTCTTCATATCATGATACATCTTTGTAGCATCAGGATGAATTGAGTATCGAGTCTTGTGAGCCTCATCCATGATCTTCCCTCGTAGATCTCCATAATAAGGAATCCACATCCGGCTGAAGCGGGTTCTAACACCGAGAGTGTTCTCACCCAACTCCGCAACTAGGCCCTTCATCCATTTGAAGTTAAGTCGATCCTCCTTCAGAGCTTCGTCCTAAAATTTCTTGACCTGCTTCATCCCATCAGAGGTCAAGATCATCTGATAAGCCTTTACCCGAATTGGCTCGGGTCTCTCCTTTCGGCTAAGGGCATCCGCCACCACATTGGCCTTGCTCGGATGGTAGTGGATCACACACTCATAATCCTTGATCAACACTAACCACCTTCTTTGACTCATATTGAGATCCTTTTGCTCGAAGAAGTACTTCAAGCCCTTATGGTCAGTGAAGATAGTGCACTTCGTCCCGTACAAGTAGTCCCTCTAAATCTTTAATGCAAAGACCACCACTGCCATTTCCAAATCATGAGTAGGTTAGTTAGCCTCATGGATCTTCAACTGTCGAGATGCATAGGCTATAACTTCCTCCATTGCATCAACGCGCAACCCAATCCTGAATAAGAAGCATCCGAATAGACCACCAAGCCTTCGCTCCCTTCGGGTAACGTCAAGACAGGAGCTTGAGTCAATCTCGTCTTTAGCTCTTCGAAAGCATTCTCCTGCTCTAGACCCCATACGAACTTCACATCCTTACAGGTCAACTTGGTCAACGGTGAAGCTATCTTAGAGAAGTCTTGAATGAACCTTCTGTAGTAGCCCACCAAACCCAAGAAACTACGAATCTCAGATGGCGTCTTTGGAGACTTCTATTGCATCACCGCCTCAACTTTCGCTGGGTCCACCATGATCCCTTCAGGATTAACCACATGACCTAGAAATTGAACTTTGCGTAACCAGAATGCACACTTGGAGAACTTGGCGTACAACTTCTCCCTTCTAAGCGTCTCCAGCACCTCCCGAATGTGATCGACATGCTCTTCATAGCTCTTAGAATAAATCAGGATATCATCGATAAACACAATCACTGATTTATCTAGCATAGGATGACACACCTGATTCATCAAATCCATAAAAGCAACTGGTGTGTTGGTTAAACCAAAAGACAAAACAAGAAACTCGTACATAACACGTACCAAAAGTTGTTTTAGGAATATCCTGCTCCTTCACTTTAGTTAGTGGTAACTAGATCGGAGATCTATCCTCAAGAACCAACTGGCACCTTGGAGCTGATCAAGCAAGTCATCAATCCTCGGTAATGGAAATCGTGTCTTCACGATCAACTTGTTTAGCTCTCGGTTGTTGATGCACATCCTCATGCTACCGTCCTTCTTCTTCACAAACAAGACCGAAGCACCCCCACGGAGAGATACTCGGATGAACCCCTTATCTAACAACTCTTGTAGCTGAGTCATCAATTCCTTCATCTTGGAGGGAGCTAGATGATATGGCGCCTTAGCAACAGGTTGGGAACCAGGTATCAGATCGATCTTGAACTCGATCTTGCGATCACGTGGTACACCTGATAGATCTTCCGGGAATATGTTTGGGAAGACACACATGATCAGCATGTCCGACAATCGTGGTAGTGACGCATCCACATCCTTCATATAAGCCAGATAAGCACCACATCCACGCCTCATACACTTTTCTACCACAACCATCAAAATTACTTTCGGGACCGTACTGACTCTATCACCGTAAATCGTTACCGAAATCCTATCGGGTGCTGTCAATCGAATCATCTTCTTTCTACACACGATGTTTGCCTTATAGGCTGCTAGCCAATCCATCCCTAGGACTACATCAAATCCACCTAAGGGCATCACGAGTAAACTAGTAGAGAACCTATGGCCTTCCAACTCTATGTCACAATCTTCTACCATATCAGAAATCCTAGTAGACTTACCAATGGCAGTTTCTACATCGAAGGGCTCATCAATCTTTCTACTCTTAACTGGAAACTTAAGGAAGCAGAAATAAAAATCCTACTAGCACCGAATCAAAGCACAGAGGCGCAAGTTTGGTTTATTAGGAATGTACCTGACACAACCTCGGGGTCCACCCTAGCCTCCTCCCAGGTCATAGTGAATGCCCTATCCTTCGCCCTCTGCCTCTTCTTATCAATCCCCTTCTTTTCCCCGGAGCTCCCAGACCTCGACTTCTTGCAGTCTCTGCTCATGTGCCCCGTCTTGCCATAATTGTAACACCTCACCACATGACAATCTCTTACTATGTGGCCCTCCTTCCCACACTGAAAGCAGAGATTCGATCCCTACTTACATTCTTCCGCATGCTACTTCCTGCACTTCTTGCATGCCTTCTCCCTCCCTTTATCGCCTTCCAATCATCCATTTTCATCTTCTTACCTCCAGCCCTAACACCACCACTGTTGTTCCGCTTCCCATTCCTTTTCCTGTCATTGTTCTGCTTCTTCTTCACATCCACCTTTATCACTGCCTCTCGCTCATCATATAACCTCCCTGCCAGATCTACCACCGACCTAAACGTGCCTGTCCGGGCGGCAATCAGATGTCTATGGATATCCGCTGGCAGACCTTCGATGTATCTCTTGATCTTTCGTGACACGGGCGTCACCTGATCTGGCACCAGCCTCGCCATCTCATTAAACTTAGTCGTGTACTGCTGGTGCGTCATAGTTCTCGCCTCCAACTGTAGGAACTCCCTTTCAATCCTGTCAAATTCTCTATGAGGACAAAACTCCTTAATCACCAGCTTATTTAGTTCACTCCATCTCATTCTGCCAATCGCTCTGCTACCCTCGGCCTGGACAATGTTATCCCACCAGCATAAGGCCGAATCCACAAACGAATGGGTAGCAAACTTCACTTTCTGGTCCTCCCTACACTCGCTAATATCTAACACAGCCTCCATTTCCCTCACCCATCAGTGAGCAGCAGCATTCCCATTCCCATCAAAAGTCAGGGGTTTGCATCTCTGGAATGCCCCATAATTGCACCCCTTTGTAGTTTCCTGCACCGCTTCCTCCCCCTTATCATCACTAGAAATAACCATCTTAGTCTCAGGTTGCTCCCTTTCCTTTGAACCTCCTTTTTCGCCCCCTCTCCTATCAGCATTCTTCTTTTCCTCCTCCTTCCTCTAGTCTTCCCTTACCACCCTAATAACCTCAGTCACAACAGATGGCAGAATCATCTACATGACTTGATGAACTTCCTCCACTACTTCCTCCTTCACTGAAGCCCTCAGATTAGCACTCTCATCACCGCCTTCATGGTGATGAAGCTCTGGCTCTTCAGGAGCCTTTTCGGCAGTGTTAGCCCTGTTCCTCGTGACATGCGGCCTAGCACCACGTCCACCACGTACTCCACCTCGGGAAGCCTTCGAAGATCTACCACCAACCATCTCTAAGCACTATAAGATTCACCAACATGATCATTCAAGGTAATAGCTCAGATTATGTCAAGTATAGTAAGTCCCTAATTACAGTGGCCAAATGTGATTAGCCACTTACTTTGCTCTTCATTCTCCAAGCATTTCCTATCCTGACTACATCAGTATCCAAGTCTACTAAAAGCACATAAATCACATAACACGCGCACATAATTCCTTTTTCCATTAACGTACATAACATGTTTACATAAAACCTTTACCTGCAGGCATGTAGTTACTAGGACTGGCATCCTTTCCGTTCCGTCCCATTCTCAATTTAAGTTTTAGGTTTTTGAAAATAATTTACCCAATCCTCTTAAACTTTGACTCTGATACCAACTTGTAAGGCCATGTTCCCAGGACACTTACAGTTGCTCAATTATCGCATTGAACACTTAAAACACATTATTATGTAGCGGAAATATATCTTTTCATTAATAATTAAAATCATGTCAAACCATCACATCATTTTATTTACATCTCAAAAATTATATTAATATAATAAAATTGTCAAAAATATAGATGCCAGACTCGAATCATTCCCAGTAGCTTATGCATCCATGCCTGCACCTCCTCAGCATCATCAATTACCTGCCAACTGATATGCATATAAAAAGTCAGTGTTGCTGAGTGAGTTCTAGTTTATAATAAAATACATTGCTTTCGTATAAACATATCCTTTACTTTCATACGTGATCATACATCATACATACATCTTGATAATAATTATTCATTATCTTTCATCATCGTTCATCATCGTTCATCATCGTTCGTTTTCGTTTTTCCATTTATTAACATCTTTCACTTTCATCTAGATCCTGCCATATGCTAAACCCATACGTCATGCAAAAGCTGGTACTGTGCCGAGGCTTACAAGTAAACCCCCACGTCATGCTCAAAGCTGACATACTACATGGGTAAAGTGACAAGGATCCCATCACATTTTGGTCAATCTCAAGGATAGGACCCCTGTGCACATCATTAAGGGTTAGCTAAACAGTACACAGTTAAGCAAACAACTACCTCATTGTGTTATGAACCTCCATCATTTTGCTTGTAAGACTTTCATTCATTCATTACGTTTCACTTTTCATTATCGTTAACTTTCACTTTCATTACATAATACCTTACGTACATATACATATCATGCCACGTAAAGTCACATCATAATACATAACACAACCCATAAGCAGATAAAACATTAGAAATAAGCATAAACTTCCATTAAACATAAAAACTTAGCACTTAAATTCTATTCCTAAAATTATAGAATAAACCTAAGTGTTCACAGCGGATAACTTAAGTACTAAGTGTCCACAGCGGATAGCCAAAGTCCACAGCGGATGACCAAAATCCACAGCGGACGGCTAAAGGTCCACAGCAAATGAATAAGACACTAAGTGTGTCCACAGCGGATGACTAAGGTTCATAGCGGATGAATTAGACATTGCAAGTGTCCATAGCGGACATCCATAATCCACAGCGGATAGTCTAACGTATTTAAAGGATCCACAACGGACGACTTAATGTCCACAGCGGACATGCATGCATACTTAAGTGTCTACAACGGACATGCATGCATACTTAAGTGTACTTAACTGTCTACAGCGGACAAACAATGTCCACAGTGGACGGTCTGAGTTATCCTCCTAAGTGTCCACAACAAACATTCTAACAATGTCCAAGTGTCCACAACGGACAATTACTGTCCATAATGAAAAGTTAGTGTCCACGGCAGACAACCTAAATAATCATTCTAAGTGTCCACAGTGGACATTCAAAGCCCACAGCGGACAACATGATCGACACCTACGATCCAACTTATGCAGTTTCTAGTCCCATACATTATCTTAAGCGTATTCTTAACATGGATCTACCAGTTACACACTTCAAACATAACAAACAACCATTCAACATCATAGAATCTGTTAAAAACATTCACCTCTCTAAAAACAGCCATATTTTCTTAAAAACTCAGTTAGATTCTTAAAACATCAGTTTAATATACATATCAGCCCTAAACAAGCAGAAAACATATAAAAGAGGGGATCTAGAACTCACCTTAACTAGCTTTCGAGTGACCCACAACAAACCCGAGAGCAACCTGGAGTTCTAGCACCTAAACACATGAAAACAAGCAACTCAACACGTAGAAATCAGTCCAGAAGCTTAAACCCGACTGAAACCAAGAAGAAAACACCTTAAAATCTTACATTTTAAAGATTTCTTCCACTTTCTCTCTCTAGAACCGGATGGTAGCTTCTCTCTCTAGAACTGGAAGTTTAAGCGTGGGAAAGGAGGTATGGGCAGCCATATTTCTTTTTAAACCCCATTATGGGCTGGTTTGACCCTTGCACACTTTTAACCCTTGCTCTTTGAAATAATAACTCGTTTGCTCCTTTTACTTTTCTTTTCTTTTCTTTTTCTGAAATTTCCGGGTGTTACATGGTACAACTGGAGCTGGGGAGTTTTTGAACCTTCAACAACATGTAGAGCATTACTAACAGGAAGGTTTGAGGGTCTGTTCATCTGATGGATTTTCTGAGTTTCCATTTCTATACAGTATCCATCAAGGATTCCATATAGTTCAGTCATAGTGAGAGTGTTGAGATTCTTAGTTCTCTTGATTGGGACATAATAGAAAGTCCATTCATGAGGAAGATCACTCATGAACGTTCTTACTATGTCTCTCTTCTCAAGAACCACTCCCATAGACCGAAGAGAGGTGATCAAGTCCATGTATCTGAAGTATTGTTGGCTCAAGGTCTCACCAACAATATATGTGATGTTCTCAAACTTCTGCTTCAGCACGTCTTTCTTGGACTCCTTGGATTCAGCAGAACCAGAGTACATCAGCTTTAAAGCATCAAAGAGTTCTTTGGCAGACTCGCATTGCTTAAAGCCTACCATTATAGAGTTTGGTATAGTCGTAAGCAAAACAGTCATGGCTTTGCAGTCAATGTCCATCTTCTTGAAGTCTTCATCAGAGTAGTCTTCAACGGCCTTCTCAATCATGGCACCATTACCAGCTGGGGATTCCACCTTTGGTTGGTATGGACCATGAGTAACTGATCTCCACATGCGGCTGTCTTGATACTTGATAAAGCCTTCAATACGTTTGCACCAGATTCCAAAGTCATCAGGAGTGATGATAGGAGCCTTGGTCATGGTTCCCATCTCAGACTCAGAAATTTCTGGTTAAGAGCCATTTGAGTGAAGTGAGTGAGTGTGAAGAAAACAAAGGTGATTTGGGATGGTAAGATCTCACAATCAAGAGCCTAAAAAGCTCTGATACCAATTGCAGGATCGATGTTTGTCTCACAACACAAGATATTCTCACAAACTCACTTAATATTACTTGGGTTGATGAAGTAGAATCTCTACTAAGTTCACAAGTAATATAATAAGTTAATGAAATCACAAGTACACAAGAATGGTTTTTCAAGATACTTGTATATATTACTTCTCAACTCGGTATTACAAGACTCTTATAAGCATAGTTACTAAGTTACATGGAGAAAATATATATACTACTATATACTTCGGAAGAGCAGCTTTGTCTTCGGAAGACCACTTTATTTAGCACTTCAAAATCCTTTTAAGTGTTGTCTTGGTTGCACCAGCCTCATATGATCCAACGTGTTCCACGATTGTGAGTTACTGTATAAAGTCCAAATTACTTTTCTCCAAAGGGACCCTTTTCCTTCTTTGAATCTCCACCACCATTTGGCTAACATAGCCATATTTGAGTCTTTCAAAGAGCTCAAGCCAATTCTGCCATGTTCTTTAGCCATTAATAGTCTATTCCAGGAGACCCAACAAATTTTTGTTGAGTCCGCGGTTCCACCCCCAAAAAAATGTTCTCCTGATTTTTTCTAGTATTTCAATGACCATATTAGATGTCCGATATAATGAGAAGAAATACGTACGGAGAGAATTGAGGACAACCTTAACTAAAGTAATTCTGCCGCCAAAAGATAAGTTTTTTGCCTTCCAAATGGACAGTCGTTGTTGGAATATATCAATGACAGGCCACCATTTTGGTTTTCAATTGAATGGATCCCAATATATATATATATATATATGTATGTATATATATATATATATATATATGTATATATATATATGTATGTATATATATATGTATATATATATATGTATATATACATATATGTATGTGTATGTATATAACATGAATAGAATTTTTTGAACAGTTTTTGTAAGAAAACAATTTTCTCTTTATCCCCCCTATCTATATATATGTGTATATATATATATATATATATATATATATATATATATATATATATATATATATATGTATTTATGTATATATATGTGTATGTATGTATATATTATATATGTATATATATGTATGTATATATATATATATATATATATATATATATATATATGTATATATATATATATGTATGTATATATATATGTATGTATATATATGTATATATATGTATGTATATATATATATATATATATATATGTATATGTATGTATGTATGTATATATATTGGGATCCATTCAATTGAAAACCAAAATTTTATAAAAAACTAATATACACCATAGATTCTTTGATATATGGCTATAAAAAAAGGGTAAAAAAGTAAATTGTCATCACTTAAAAACCACCTATGTAACAATTAAAGGGGTAAATTTGGAAAAAAACAATTCAAAATCAATAACTGCAACTTAAGTTTTGTAGGCCGCGATTAATACTGAAGTCACACACTTTTTAGCTGAAGCAATAAACCTCATGAATAATTCATTCCCATATGTATTAATTTGCCCATGAAAATTTTTAAGTAAAAAGGAAATAAATTTGATGATGCGATGAAAATTTGATACTCTTTTCATTCTTCTTTTAAATTTCATTCCATTGTACGGGTGCAAACATTTGTATTGCATATAAAATTAAGAAAACAACATAATTGTACTCTCTTATTTGGTATCTATTTAAAGTTTAAAAACAACCATATTGTTTTAGTGCATTAACGAACAATATACATAATCGCATTTCAAAACATGTTCATATTCACATTAGAATTTTAATTTAGATATGCAATATTTTACATTAAGAAATAAACAAGTGTATAAACCATTAAATTAGTAAACTAAATGATGATTATAAAAACAGTAAACGCATATTCTTGGTTGCATATTAGCATATATTCACATTTGTTCATTATTACATAATTTACAATTTATGCATTAATGCATCTATTTATTTAAATGCATTTAGGCATCTCCTAATCATGTCCATAGTTTTAAGAACATATCATGCATACGGTCATTTTCCATCATATGTGCAAATATAGCATACATAACATAAATACATAACATGAATGGAAAAAAAAACTAGTTTTATCTGCATAGGACTCGTCTATCCTCTTACCCTTTTCAAAAGAAGAACAAACATGATCGTCAACAAACTTTAGATCTATGGAAACATGTAACCAATATTACGTAGTATCAAATGACGAGTGTATTATGTTTGAACATCTAGAATCACTGGTTCATTCATTTCAAAATGAATATTAGCAGATTCATTATATTAACATCATTACATTTAAAAAAAAACATGATGCCACATACATCTACAACAAAAACAAGTAAACATATATGCATATGCATTATATTATTATCCTAATTAAAGACATTGATGGATAGTTCCGTAATCTAATAATATCTCTACTGGTGTCTTAAGCCATTCATTCATTTTCCATTGGGCAATATACTTATTCCATAACATGATATATATTATAAATCATCTCACTCACGTAGACATATCCCTCAAATATGAAGCTCTTTAATCTTTAAAAAGCTACAAGTAAATAACATAGTAAAAGATATGTTTTTGTTAATCTAATAAGCTTAGCAAAAAATAAGATTTAATATCAATTCTCACATATACAGTCATTCATATATGTATTAGAATAACATAATTATAAACCTATACAAGCCAAGATATCTACTTATATTCAAATACAACAAAATAAGTCATATAATAATTCAAATTCTATAAAATGCCTATTAACAACCACATCAAGAGCACAATACTATTCATGATTAAAAAAATGTTAATTTCATGATAAAAAATGTTAAACTCCATATCCAATATAAACATATCTCTATCATCCGAATTATACAAATCATTTCATAAGTCTTCATTCATATTGTCTTCTAACTCGCCTTCAAATTCATAATTATAAGTGTCTTGTTGACTCTTATCAACCATCGATGCCTTTCCCTTGTTAAGTTGTTTTATCTCATCCAACGTCAATAAATCAACAAGTTCTTTAGCATTTTAGACTCCTTCTTCATTCCCATGAATCTGCAACTCATCTACCAGAGTGAAATTATATAATTTATGCTAGTACAACCCTCATTTGAATTACTAATAATTTGCATATTTTTGAAACATCTTCAATTATATCCAAATCATCATATTCGAAACCTGGAATACAAAAAGTTGTTGAAACAACAATCCATTCTTCATGATGC
>CM046433.1:71011087-71348587 GCA_025506505.1 Flaveria sonorensis | reverse complement strand
ATTATCTTCGTCAACGATTTCTTCAAGATTATGTTTCTCCAACAAAATCATCGTCATCAATCATCAGTTCCTTTACTGTTATAATTCATTGTCAATATTTGCAGGCTTTGAAAGAGTCGTTATTTACCATCAAAAGTTTCTTTAGAATTTGAATCAACAGAGGTGGAATCAATTAATCAATAGAAAATAATAAAGAGACTATTATCTACTTGAATATAAGAACGATGAAACTGATTAAATTTTTTCTGAAAATCATTATGTAGAAAGGATTGAGGAACCTAATTGTTAAGTAACAATGGTGGAAAAAAATCAATTTGATGAAGAACAAACATATTGATGAAGTTAATTTTTTGAATTAGCCTGCTGATTTGTTCAATAATGGAGAGAAAAATAAGGGATTTTAGCCAATATTGATTATTTACTAAAAATAAGTCATATAGACAATTACTAAAACACCCTTTGAAAAAATTAAATATAAGTAAATAATAGAAAATTTTAATTATCACGCAAAGGTGGAATTATTAAGCAAGAAGGTATTCTTGCGTGATAACTCCATCTCTGTGTGATAATTCCACGCGAGTGTAAATCGTCTGACGTAATTATCACTTTGTTCTTGCGTAATTATTATTGTTCTTGCGTGACCACCCCAAAACTTCATACGCTTCGCACGAAAAAAAAAAAACTTTGTATAGTAACCACTCCCTATATATATATATATATATATGAGTAAGATCATATATAAACCTATTATTTTTGTAAAAATCATGAGAACCTGTATTATTTTACCACGTGGACTTTTTGTTTAGTAGGCAAGAGGGGTAATTTTGTCATATCATTTTAGTTTGTTTTAGTAACTCCTAATTAATGCAATTCAAATAACTCTTAAATTTGTTTTCAATTTTATACGTAATTCAACATTATAACTTATGATTTTTATTTTCCTTAATGATTCCATATTCATGAGAATCCACATGCAAACCCTACTACGATCACATTGTCCAGATTGAATTCTTGCCTTCTTTCATATTCATTTGTTACTAGTGAGTTCGATAATTGTAATAATCTCCCGCAAAGTTGCAAGCCCACTTTTAAAACATATGTTTTTTGAAATCGGTCGCAGAATCAAGAGGGGTGTTCGAGTTTTATAATAAATCTAAAAATCAAGAATGGTATTCAAGTTAACAACATTAAAATAAAAGACTGTGCTATTTTAGGTTTTTATGCTATTATATGTTATGTGCTGTTTTTTAAGTGCATGTGCTGCTTTTAGATTAGTTTTAATGTTTTTAATAGTTAAAACGATGTTATTTTTAAAAACAACTATATTGAAATGCTAATTTTCTTTATTAAGTGCTTATTTGGTATTTTTGAGTTTCATTTTGACATTGTGAGGTGCTATTTTCATTAAGTGCTACTTTTAGAAAAGTTGCACCATGTATATTTATTAAGTGCTATATTAGTCGTTCATCTTCATTAGTATAAAACAATTATTTCTAAGAAACAAAATTACACTCTACTCTTGTTATAGTACACCTGTGAAAAGTAGCACTGTATAAGTAGTACCATGTAAAGTAACACACTATTATACGAAGTGCATTATGTAAAGTAGCAATGTGTAAAATATAAAGTAGCACTTGCACTATGTAATGTAGCATTGTGTATAAGTATGCAACATAAATGTGTAAAATATCTAAAGTAGCAGTAGCACTAAGTGAATTTTACTATATATAAGTATGTAAGTAGCACCAAATATGTAAGTAGCACCGTGTAAAGATCAAAATATTTTTTTTTAAAAATATAGCAATATTATACTTATATTATAAATAAAAAAATACTTGATTTTTAGGTATGACTTTTTACAAAAAAAAATAATAAAGTATAAAAAACTTATTTTGGTTTTAAAAAGCGAGTAGAATTAATATTTTTTTTAAGTAAAAAATAAAATTTATCTTGATTGGTAACAACCTATTTTTACGAACACATTGAATTGATCTAAGTAGCACAAATTACGAATATGCCCTTTTGCACATTAACTAATATACTAATTAAGGATTAATAAGTTGTCACTTATCATAACCTTTCATCGAATTAATTAATGGTCCAGATTAGATCTCACGGTTTTTAGATAGTATAGAGTTTGTACTGAATCCATCTCTCTCTCTCTCTCTATATATATATATATATATATATATATAAATATATATAATACTAAAAAGTAATTTAGGGGGACACTTGACACATTTTTAGGCTCTCTAAGTTTATTTTTCCCGTCTCTCTCTCCTCTTAACTAATTACCTAAATTAAAAAAATATTAAATAATTTTAATTTTTTTTTAGATTAATTTTTTTAATAAATTAAGAAAGATGTATTTTTATTAATGTTATTTCAGAAAACAATTTTTATACAATTAAAAGTTTTTCTAAAACATCTAACTTTTTTTTAAATATAAAATATTTTTAAAATTGGTATTTTAAAAAGTAAATTTTTTTATAAACTAAAAATAATTAAAATTAGAAGTTATAATAAAAAATTTTAAAAATAACATTTTTAATACGATTTGTTTTGAAAAGAATGTTTAACTTTTTTTGGAAAGAAAGTTTAAAAACAAAAGTTTAAATATTGATATCGTTATATTATTAGTTATAGATATTACTCATATGTAATTTTAATCATATCTTATTTCAGATTATCATTTTATGCTTCATAAAATTTTATTATATTTAATATTTTATTTTTTCAACTCGTATAATACACGGGTTTACTAAAGTTAGTATTAAAAAAATAATAATCAACAACTAATAAGAGATATTATAAACATTTATAGCCCGATTCAACCCGATTCAATACTATATCTCTATATTTGATTACAGGGTCAATAAATAAGAATTAAGGTCAATCTCTGTCAAGTGTTAGTTTATACTTAAAAGAGCCTATTTTTACGTATGATCAGCTTTATGGCATCTTGTCACAAGTTAAGAGTAAAGATGGATTGAAGCTTTTAGCTTTAGATAATGAATGTAAACCTACTAATGTTATTACAAATGTAGTTTACAAGTATGTTTTTGCTCATTTGTGACCTTATAATTAAAAGTTGTTATGTCTTATTTAATATATAACACACTAGATTTTATTTTTATTTTTATGTTATTTAATAATTAACTTTTTACACTTCCGTGACGGGTAACTAAAGCTAGTATGTATGTATGTGTGTGTGTGTGTATATATATATGTGTGTGTGTGTGTGTGTGTACACACACATTGAGTCTGTAAACAAAGTCGATAATGATTGTTGGTATCAAAATTTAAGTTTTTAGTTTATTAATTATCAATTCAATTGTATGTTCGTTGAGGTCTTGGGCAACAATTGTTATCTTGTTGTTTTGAAGAAGACTTTGAAATCATGAAGAAGCCAATCATGATAGAACTCGTTGGTGTTTATTGTGTCCAAAGAAGAACATAAACAAAGGGGTGTTCTTGTTATCTGTAGCGTCAAAAGGAACCGAATTTAGAAACTGTTTGGAAGTGTAGATCAGTTGCAAATCAAGAAGTTTGTGGGGCTGCTTTAGTCGAATAGAAACAAAAACAATTTTGGTGTATTGTTATCTGTTCGTAAATTACATTTTGAAACCAATCGGGTATTTGGTTTTTTGTTGTTTGTCAGATGCAATCAAGTGGGTTATGGAATGTTTTGGTTCGATTAATCAAAAACATAAACAAAAGGCAATAATTGAATTGTGTGCCTTGTTGTTGCTGTTTCGAGAATCCAAAAAAAGGGAAAGGAGGAAATAATTCCTTTCTTGTTACTCGGTTATTGAAAATAAAATAAAAGACGGGGTGTTGTTTGGTTTGCCTATCAAAGAAAGGGGCTGCTGTTGTTTTGCTGATCAAAAACAAACACAAAGGGTTGTTTATTTGTTTTCTGTTTTTTTACCACAAGAGAACCGAAACCACAAGGTGTATTCGGGTTGTGAAGATCGGTCACAAAATCAATAAGAATTAGGTTGTTCATTCTTGTCTTTTTTTGTTGTTTGTTTGTTGATTAGAAATCAAAGCCAAAGGGCTGTTACTGTTTGTTTCCCTCGGAAGTACAAAAGACCAAAGCCATAAGTGGGTTTGGTGTGTACAAAAAAAATAGGTTGGTTGTTTACAAGCAAAAGGATATTATTGTTGTGAATTTAGTTGTTGTTCAAAGGAATAGAAGATTAATTCTTTTGTTCTTGTTTTATGCTATTTGGGAAGTCATAAGGGGAACATGACCTTTTTTTTTTCCTGTTGTTTTGTTGCCAACCTAGACTTGAAAAGGAATCAACAAATTATGTGTGTTTTGTGTGAAGGCCACAACCGACAACACTGGTATTCGCAAGAACCAAGTAGTGTTTGCATGTCACTACAAGGATCAAAAGTTAGATTTTTTTATCAACAATTCACGGAGTGGGTTTGTAAAATTACAGGTTTCACGTTCTTACTTTAGGAATTATTTTTCTATACCTATATTCAATTAGACATGGAAATTTATTTTGGTTCCCATTAGAAAGTTAGATAGAACTTTTGGAATCAATTTGGGTATTAGAAACAGAACCTAAGGCACGATGTCGGATGAATCCTTGTCATGAACTAATAAAAGATTGTAACCCCGCCAAATAGTATGCTAAGAAGCTTCTGACCATGGCAGGTATGAAAGATTGTAACCCTGCCAAATGACCTATGCAACCCAAAATGCAACTAACTAAATATGAAGATGGGATGGCTGTCAATGGAACTAAGTATCGAAGAATTGTTGGAAGTCTTAGGTACTTAATTCATACGAGGCCTAATCTCAATTATTCGGTTGGGGTTGCAAGTCATTTTATGCAAACACCTACGGAAAGCCACTATGTTGTGGTCAAACAAATTCTAAGATATATCAAAGGTACTGTGGGGTACGGTTTGATGTATAAAAAGGGTGAAACAAGAAGCTGTTGGGTACAGTTATAGCTACTATGGCATGGATTTGGAAGATCGAAGATGCACCACTAGCACCAAAATTTGTTATTCTAAAAACTTGGTCACCTGATCTCAAAAACAAAGCACAGTGGCTCTTAGTTCGCGCGAAGCCAAGTTTATGGTTGCAACTACAGCTGCCTGCCAAGCACCATGGTCGAGAAATCTGATCGCGAATTTATAGGGAAAGAAAGCACAATGTGTGAATTTTCTTATAGTCAATGAGTCAGCCATTGCATTTATAGAGAATATTGTTTCTCATAAGAGGAGTAAGCACATTCATACGAAGTTCTATTTCATTTGGGAATGTATTGACATAGAACAAATCCGTGTTGAGCTCTAATGGTCTAATATTATTAATATTTAATTTTACAAAAAAGGCGGGTTAACACACATTAAATATTCTAACTTTTTTATTTACTTTTTTTTAGGGTTGTTTTGATAATTTCATATCCACTTAACAGTCAAAGATAACGTTCATTCATTTTAGGGATTATCAGTGAAACAACTTGACAATTTGTTGGGACTACATCCGTAATTTTTCAAAGTTTAAGACCAACACCGTAATTTGGCCAAACTACGAGGTTGTAGGCCCGAGTCAGTGTGACCCTAGGCTCCTCTTCATGCACAAGGCGTACCCTAACGCCCTTCAAGCATTCATCGTGGATGTTGATCAACTCTTAGAGACGAGTTAAATTTTCTCTCACACCTTTAGGTGTTAGTTCGATCATGTCCATGACCACATGGGGTGAGTTTGGTTGTAAAAGAGGTGGAGGGCCCTCTTGAACCTGAGTATTTTCAGCCAATGTATGTTCCGGAAACAATTTAATAGAGATTTGCAAAGTAACAGAGAATGTGAGATGCTACTCGAAGTGGCTAGTATAGAGCATGCCCCATAGTGGGCGTCACTTGTTGTTGCAACGAGAGTGATACAGGTGAGATAGCTCATGAGTTCCTGCTAGAAAAATAACATCATTAGTCTCACTGCTAGAGGACTATCTTATGATCAGCCTCTATCTGGTCTTAGTCTTGCCAAGATGTTCTTGCCATGACACCTCTTATTACACTCATCTACATTTTTGACGATGGAGTGATGTTATCCTTATCGTGTGGAATTACCTTCTTTGCCAAATGGCAAGGCAACCTTTATAGCCAATGACTTGAGTGTGATCCTTTCTTTATGTTGCTGTGTCTACCCTTGTCATATAATTTTGACAAGGAGATTATTATTATAGTCCTTGTCAACTCTAGGGCAAGTCTTTATGATATAAGCATGCCTATGTCATAACCCAACATCAACATCAAATGAGGATAAACATCTTCGAATAGATTAATAACATATACATAAAAAACGTTACATTTTATGTATGCTCAATAAATTTACACAAGATAAGGTGCATCTCATTTACAAAGACAGTTAAGAGGTTAATTTCCAACACGATTTGTGAAATACGCAAGTGATTAAGGCAATGAGGGTGAGAGGGTAGGCTTTGTGACTTTAACTTCTCCACAGTTGCTGATGTACAATGTTTTTTGAGGCCTATCCCATATTGCACGTGCGTTTTTGGCTCTTTCGTCGCCAAGAAACTCGGCCAAGTCGTTATATTGTCTGATTCTTTCTCCTGGTTTGTATGTTGGAATGGCAGATATGCTTGCCACAACATCCATACCTACCAAAATAACAACAAAAATAAACTAAAACTAAGATCGAACTTAGCAAATGTTGGAAAATTATATGTACATGCCACTTTTACTAAAAGAAACATGCTAAATGATGAAATTTCTTTAGCGATGTGACTGTTCGATAGTTTATTACTATCCAGAAAAGAAAGCTAACCATTAGAGGTGTTCATATACCGTTGAAACTGACTAACCAACCATGCAAGCCAGCCTGTTTGAAATGTTCACGGTTCAGTTTTGACAGTTTATGGTCCGTTAGTCATTTGGAAATTGGAAGCAGCCGTTTAACATTTATTATCCTTTTTCAATTTTAATACAAACTAAACCTTTTGAAAATATAAAGAAACTAGATCAAACTGTCAAAACTGAACTATCAAACCGTTAAAATCAGCCAAACAAACCAAATTGACAAGTTTGGTTTGCCATTTCCCGAAACCAAAGTAAGTAGTTCGGTACAAAATTTTTAGTAGAACCGCCCAAACTAAACTGTAAACACCCTTAGCTACCTATGGTATTTTTAAAAAAAAAAATTTAACCTTATATTCATCATTCAGCTTGTTTTTTTGTCATATTTTTAAATAAGCTAAACTAAATACATGATTAGGTAGCTTACAAAGTATTTTTAACAGTTGGATGACCCTTTAGTATTCTTATACTTTACCCCACAACAGTTTTTAGAACCATAACCATATAGACACGCAAAATTTGCATACTTACACCATAATTTGTTAGAAAGCTATTATAATTCATGTAGTATATAATCACATGAAAGTATGAAACAATTTGCTTGACAAAAGAAAATTGACAAGTTTGGTTTGCCATTTCCCGAAACCAAAGTAAGTAGTTCGGTACAAAATTTTTAGTAGAACCGCCCAAACTAAACTGTAAACACCTTAGCTACCTATGGTATTTTTAAAAAAAAAAATTTAACCTTATATTCATCATTTCTTGTTTTTTTGTCATATTTTTAAATAAGCTAACTAATACATGATTAGGTAGCTTACAAAGTAGTTTTAACAGTTGGATGACCCTTTAGTATTCTTATACTTTCCCCACAACATTTTTTAAGAACCATAACCATATAGACCACGCAGAATTTGCATACTTACACCATAATTTGTTAGAAAGCTATTATAATTCATGTAGTATATAATCACATGAAAGTAGGAAACAATTTGCTTGACAAAGAAGGATATTAGAAACAAACTACCTTACCTTTTTTCTAACAAACCAAGTTCTATGACATGCACATGGATAAAAGAACAATCAGCTCGACTCATGAACTGAAGCAATTACATTTAGCCCTTTTTGAGACATTTATTGACATTTTGACTTGTGGTTTTAATACATAGGCAAAATCAAACACTTTCACATCCAATGCCTTGTAAGTGTTTTATCTTTCTGCATCATGGAGTGATAAAGCTAAATACTTATGTCCATAACTCATAAAAATTTTGTTGGTTTCACCATATAGGCATCTCATGACATTATATTGCTTAGACTATTTCTAGATAACATATACTATGTATTCTCACTAAGCATAACTTTATTCAAACAAATTAGACTACGTAGTCAAAGGCGAGGCGAGGCGAGGCAAGGCGAGCCATGTGTGCACAGCAAGGCCTACGCGCCTTGAACAACACAGTTACCAAGGCATCTCATAACTTTATTTAAACTGGAGATTGGTATGTAAATGTAGATTCGTCTAAGCAATCGGTTTTCTTGATATAAATCCTTACATGAATTATCCAAATAACCAACTTGACTTCTACAATTTTACCCAAATCCAATTACTCAAGATTACACGTCCTTGAAATAATCAGTTTAAAAAGACATCTAAACAACCCTTAGATAGCTTTAACAAGATTCAAGCCCTTTCCTTTTGTAAAATGGATAAAGACCCTAATCAAATTCATTCAAGATTTCCAGCACTAGAAACCAATCAAATACATGTATTGCACATAACACAAGTTGATCCAATGAAGCAAAACTAGTAGGCAATTCGAACCAAATAAACAAAATTCCCAATCCCAGTCACCAATTTCCATACATTCAAACTAGAACAATCAAATTGAACAACCAAATAACACAAGTTGTTCCAACACAAGCATACCTTCAAGAACCGACCCGAACACGATATTCTTCCCATCAAGATCCGGGCAGGGGCCCGGGCCCGTAGTGATCATAAACTCCACATTCCGATACTCGGGATCAAGCTTCAAATCTCATCATCATCATCATTCTCCGATAAGCACAGAGACAAAACCCCACCCTTGGTATGCCCTAATTGAAAGGCCTTAGGGTCCACACTCTCCGTATTCCTGACCAAATTCACCGGCGGTTTGACCTCCCCCTTGTCCCTCCGGCCCTGGCGTCCGGCGACAAAGAACCTGCCGGGGTAGAGCTTGTGGACCAACGTGCCTTTGTAGTAGCCGGAGAGGCCGGTGCACATGGCTTTGAAGTTGGAGACGGTGATGGGGACGAGGTTGCCGTAGAGGCCGAGGACGATGCGACCCACGGGTTGGGAGTCGGGGCAGAGGGCGAGGTCGGAGCCTAGGGTGCGGGTTTGGAGAGGAGGGTCAGATGCTGAGTCCATGAAGATCGGTCGGTGACGGTGGTCTGGTGGTGGGGGTGTGACGGTGGAGAGAGATAGGGGAGAGGGAGAGGGTGTGGTGGTGGTGGTGCGGAGAGGAGGAGGAGGGAGCGCGGGGGGGTGAGGTTTGGGGAGGGGTGGTGGTGGTGGTGGTGGGAGGAGGGTGTGGCGTGTGTGGTGGTGATGGTCATGTGGTTGTGGTGGTGGTGGTGGTGGTGGTGGTGTGTGGTGGTGGTGCATGGTGGTAGGGGTGGAGGAAGGGGAAAAGGGGGAGGTGAGGATTTAGGTGTGGTTTTGTGTGTTGCAGGATGATACACGAAGGCGCGGTAGTAGGTTCAGTCAAAAAATATGAATTTTGGTTTTTTTTATTTGAGTAACTTAGATGCACATTAGATCAACTATGATAAATTAGACTAATAAGATAGAGAAAGCGAAAAAGCAAAGAATTATAAGCTAAATTGAATACAATAAACAAATTAAATATAAATAAAAAAGAATCACTTAAAAGTTAATTATTACTGAGCATTTTTATTTGTTACAATAAAGGTAAGTTTGAATGTTGATGGACTCCTGTGAAGTTCTGTATGTCTATTACACTGATGGTGTAAGAATATTGAGCCCGAATCTGGCTTGGATTTAACGATCGAAAGCCAGGGAATGCAAAAGCAGCATGGTGTTCCCGAGAAAGAAGATGCGCCAAAACAGAACTTTGGTAGACCTATCACTGTAAAGCGGGTCAAACATGGGAAACTATGAAAAGAAAGTAGCCCTCAATCGAATAAAGGTACACGTTAGAACAAAATGTGAAGATTAATTGAAATCTCACAGCAGACCTCAATCCAACAACATGAGTTAGAGTTAATCGAAGCTTTTAAAACGAAGCGTCCGATCTTACTAGTCACTTCATGTTTTTTAGTTTTAATTGAATATTAATTGATTAATTTGTTTTAATTGGATAATTAGGGTGTTGAAAAATACTAAAATACTCTTAGATTTAACTGAGAACTTAACGAAGTTAGTGGAGTGGATGAAAATGATAACATTTGGCAAACTACATTGACTGAAATGACAAAAAAAAAAGTTTTTGAATTGAAATGGCAAATTCAACAAAACGTCATGATGAAATGACATTTTACTCTAAACCTAAATATAATCAATACTTTTAATTTAATTAGAAATGACGAAGTACAAGTATTTAAAGCTTAAAAAAGGTATAATATGAATAAATCTTATAACATTACACATTAAAGCTTACAACTCTTCATATGTCATCTTAAAATTACAAATCTAAATATGGTTTTTTTATTATATTGTCGTATAGATATAGATATAGATAACCAACTACTCTAGAATAACCTTCAATAAATTCAAGGAAGAATTTTAATCCATCCCTCCTTTGTACTTCATATGAACCGCAAACATCAAGATGAGCAAGTTAACTTATCATCCTAGACTTGTGATTACTGAAGGGGAATGCTTTCTAATGTTATTTAATTCTAAAAAACTAACTTTCATTTAATTCAGGGATCAAACTTGTTTTGTTTATACATACTTTAAGACTAACATTATTATTTTTTAACCTAGGAACCAAATCGCAATTCAAACATAGCACATGGACCATCCGTGTAATTTACTTTCAAAAATAATTTAATAAGACATAACAAGGAGATATACAAAATATTGGTATTGAATTGACAACTAGTATACAAGCCGTTTGCATATTTTTAACAGTTATGATAAAAATGATTTTAACAGTTATGACAAAAGGTAACAAGAAATTAGCGGAGAGAAATCTTACTCATTGTATGGAATCCAACTACAGACACTGTTCAAGATTAAATACCACATTTTCTTCTGCTCCACCACCCACTTATCACTTACCTACTAATATGCATGAACATTAACACTAAGTTATTACTAACTACTGGCAGCTCACAATAGACCCCCTTAAGTACAAAGTGACAACCACCTGTACTATCTTTTCATAACATGGTAGTTAATTATTAAAGGGTATTATTTTTTGCATCCTAGTCTATTAACACCCTATTTTATATTTATTTATTATTCTATTTTATAATCATTTGCTTATTAGGAGTTATTGAAAACTTTAAGCTTTTTACTTTAAGGTTTTTAAATTTGTTGCTAATAAAGTATACATATAAAATTTATATTATTATATACTTTTTATTTATTACTATAACTATAGTTTACAACAATTTAATAAAAGCAAATATACGTTCTCATGTTGAAATCTACGAACTAATTCTACTACCAAATATATATGCATTTTGATGCTTGTCACCAATTGTGGTGCCACTTGGAACCATTTTTATGTTTTCGTTTTATAAAATGTCGACTCTTCCTCCCATTAAGGTTCTTATTTAGTTGCAAAATAGTATTCTAGTTAAAAATACAAAATATATTATTTAATCAATATAATTTTGGTAAATATTCTAACACCCATTTGATAAATTATTTTTCACAAAAATCTTTTTAAAAAAACTCTTAATCATTTTCTATTAAATTAATTGGTTTTTGATATACGTATCTTGATTAATGTAACATTTACTTTTTTATCAACTTTTAGTTCTAGATTTCATTTTTAATTATAAAATAACTGCTCTAATTGGTTTGTTTATGGTCAAACATAATTAAAACAGGTGTATTTAGAAAAAAACCTTATAAAAATATTAGAGAGAGAGGTCACTAGAGTAACATCACTAGAAAACTTAGTAAGACATATTTATATTATACTAATTATCAATTTTTTTTATGTATAATGATGTTGTATTTTATGTATAGTGGTTTTTTTTAAAAAATTTTGACTTTTCATTTTTAACTTAAAGGTTTTCATATTTTGTAAAGCATCTTTCAAAATTTGATTATTTTTACTTTAACTCCAAAACTTTTCATCTTTATAATTTAATCTTACAAAATTTTTATACTTTTCTCAACTTTAATCCTCTATACTTTTCATATTTTAAAATTTTGTCTTACGTTCGTTTTAGGTTTTGCAAGTTAACACGACACAAACACGCATGTGCGATTCATCAATTTTACGTTTCGCTTTACGTTTCGTTCTAAATTATGTGAGTTAACACAACACAACATGTGTGCGTGGTTTATCGTTTTTACGTGTATTTTCTCCCTTTAGCAGGTTCGTCGCAACGCGTGAGTTTTAAATCGACTTAGTTATATTTTTATATGTTTTACGCTCTGATCTTATTTTTCGTATTAACATACCACAATTTCAGTGTTGATGGTCATTAATGGTGGTGTGACATTGGAGGGTCTAATTAAATCTTAACTCTAAGTCTCTAATATCACAAGAAGTGGTATATTTTATAGGGGATTTACGTATTTTCCATTCTCTATCTAATTACATATTTACTTAAGTCGAAAAATCAATTACATATTTTCTATTTTTAAAACATATATATTATATTTTTACCCATTTTATTGAAATTATTTATTGAATCATTATTTTACTCGTCTTTTCATTAAAATATTTTTACACATTTCACTTTCTAAGACTATCAATTACATGATTCCTCATGTTCGAGTCTTCTATATAAATAAAAATAACAAATTACATCTAGTTTAAAACTTTATTTCAAAACAAGAATAACCGATAATTAAAGTTATATCACCACATACAAAATATAATTGTCAAAAGTTTTAAACAATTATAGTAATAAAATATCAATACGTAAAAATCCCTTAGTAAACACAAGGTAAAAAAGTTATTTAATAGGTTAAGTTTAATGAAATAAATAAATATGTAATATATATGTTTTAGGAAGTGAAAATATGTAATTGATTTTTTAGTTTGGGAAAATGTGTAATTTATGATATTAGGAAGGAAGAATATGTAAAAAAAATCCCTATTTTATAAGCATTGTAGTATTATTAATATCACCACATACAAAGTAAAAGTATAAAATAACTAAAGAAATCTAACATTCTATATCCAATATAAAATTTTATTCGTTTGTATATTACGTTGTCTATTATATTATGACATTTTTCACTAAAATCGTTAGGATAATAGCTAAATGATAGAAATAATCTAACACTTTCACCAGGTACTCAACATTACAAACAATTACCATTTATCACTTATATCTATTAACGTACAAACGTTACACTTTCACCTATTCATTGAAGCCAATGATTCCACTCGATATCAAGTTTAGTATCCATATCCAACAACCGATTTGCTACAATAGCCGTTGGTTTAGAACGGTACTCGTGGACTCACATTCGCTCTCGATAAGAGACACAGTTGACCTATCAAGCTTAATTGACCATGGGTGGTGGTTAGCTTGAGGACCCGAACCAACATGAGAAGACGAACGTTGCATCCTCACAGCCCTTGGCACATTCCTTCCTTCAATAGAAGGTCTTCGCTTAATACTACTTACAGACTGTCTCTCATGGGCCCAAGTGTGATCCATAGGGCGTTGCTTAGGAGCACTATGAGATCGCACTTTGGCCCTTGAAGACTGGGTGTTGGCCATGTAATTTGGGCACGACCCAAATTCTTTCATTGTTTCATTATAATCTGTTACAGAATAAGTAGAATTTGATCTAGAATAATGGTCGGGTTTCAAGTAGGCAAACTGGTTAAAATGACCGGTTTCCAAAGCATGCGGTCGCGTATGACCAATGTCTATTTCCACAATCTTGATGTTTTCTTCCATCATTTCTTGACTATCAACACCATGGAGTGATCTAGGATAATGCGTTCGTGTTCTCTGAGCACGAGCCCGAGCCTGAGCCATCAGTAGTGCGTGCATGCACCGCAGGGTCTCAGCAGCCTGTTTCCGCACCAAGTGACCCCTAACTAATGCTTGCAACTTCACTAGTCCTTTCAAAGCAGATAAAGCTTTTCTTGCTAGATACGAGCGGAAAACTGATTGAATCTTCGTGGCGGCAGCATCCTCTTCGATCTTAATCCCGACAGTGACAATGGCGGTGGCCGCGGCGGTGATGGGCATCGTGGCTATTGTGGCCACTTGTGGTGCATGGTTCTTTTGTTCAACATTCACTGGTTGCAAAGAGGTGTGTGGCGTGGATGTGATCTCCATTGAGTTGGGATTGGCGGTGGCGGATGGTCGCCGAAAACTCCATCTCCGCTTCTCCTTGGTGGCTGTAGAGTGGGTGGTGACGGGGGATGAAGGGTGGTCTTGGGTGGCGATTGGTGGTTGACCGGTGGTTTTGACTTTCTTGCCGGTCAACAAGTTCTTGAACCATTTGCTAGTCTTCCCCATTTCTAAAGTGTCATTGGATCACACAAATTCAATAATTTGTAGATCTAGATCTCTCTCTCTCTCATTGAATTCTTACTCTCAAAATCATTCGTTAGATAATTCATTTATTTATATGTTTTACTTCAATCACCTTGTTTGGTTTAGTATTTCTAAACTATTTATTTCATTATAAAAAGTAATAAGAATTCATAATCATGTGTATTAATATCGAAACACAAAATTTTACTTATTTAAATACGATTTCAACTTTCAATGTGGTGGCGCATTGATAATTTTTTACTGATTTTTACGTTTAACTGTTTTAAAATTCACATATCTAATCTTATTACCAGTTAAAGTACTGTGGGTTTTTTTTCCTAATAACTAGTTTTCATGGTTAAAATTTATGATTTCTCGTACATAAACAACTAATTTGTTTTTTATATAGATCTTTTTACTGATTTTCAGTCTTTTACTGTTTGAAAGCCACAAGGCTAATCCCATTATCAGTTAACATACCGTTTTTTTTCTTTTATTATGATAACTAGTTTTTATAGTTAAAACTATACTATTTCTAGTATAGAAACAATTACTTTGTCTTTTATATATATATTTTTCATTGATTTTCCGCTTCTAACCGTATGAATTTTGAAAATAACAAGCATTATCAATTGTTTTTTCATTGATAACTAGTTCTTATGATTACAAATTATTATAACAAAACGAAACTAATGCAACTCTTGTAATATATTGCATAGCCTTTGAAAAAGTTGCATAGATCTTATAACTGTTGCATTGGTCACAAGTAATATTTTTGTTAAAATCTAAATTAGATGAAGTTATGTTAGATCTAAAGCAATCTTTTTGTTAGATAATTCAATATATTTTTTTAAATGCAACGTTTTTATTAATAAATGTGACTTTTTAATTAATAAATGCAACCTGTTTTAAGAAATTGTTTCAAAGAGGTTCATTACACTCGGTTTTTTAGGAGTGAGTGTACGATCTCTCTTATAGAAACAATTATTTGCTCTAAAGTTATGTTTTCGTGGGTGTACTACAAGTGGTTTTTTCATAGAATAACAATTATTTAAATAGATAATATTGGATTTAGTGGTGATCATGTTAAAAGATGATGGGTACGTACGTATACAGTATACTTAATTAATGTACACTGTACGTTGGCATACATGCCAGCTTGAAGATGCATGGAGGTAGCTTAGAATAGACAAACATGACCATGTTCTTGGCGAATTCATCCAAAATAGCGTAAAAGAATATTTATTACTTCGTATTTATGTACTGACAAACAATTATATATGAATTAAAATTAACATATTTTAACATATCTGATTCCTCATCTTACATACCTTGTTATTAATATAACGAAATTCTAAAAGAAATTGAGTTTTAGTATTTGATTTGACATCAAACAAAGAAGTAGAATCCCGTTTATAGATCAGACTCCTACACAAAGTGCACGGTAAGCCAGTATAAATTAGATCGGGAATCGATCCAGTCTTTTTCCAGACTATACGCAAAGCGGGAGCTAAGTCAAGCATCGATTATGTCTGTTTTTAACAATAAATCACACTGTATATTCAATTTCAGTAAATCTAAACTTTTGTGAAATTCAATAGTGTCTGATTGATACTAAGAAACCGGACTGCATTGTAGAGACCCTGTTTTAGGAATCAATCGGGTTGTATGACCAAACATGACGCGCTTGTGGTGTCTGTCTGCATCTATTATAGGAGACTATATGTAAATGTACTATTGTAGTAGTTTAGTCTATAATTCTTTATATGTTTTGTAAGATGTCAAAGTATGAAAATAACGACTTCTTTTTATGCGATGTTTCAATTTACATTCTTAATGGTATAATGTGGTTCTTTTAAGTATAAGGTCACTTTAACAAAACTTACATTTAACATGTGTTGGAACCTTGAGATTAATACGTCACCCAATGCTCTTTATATGTGTCGTTGCTAACTAAACATATCCATCGAGTTCTATTAATTAGGCAGATTTTAAAAATAGAAAGAGTTTGCATAGTATAAAATGTCTAAAAACCAGTCGTCATTAGTTATAGGATCCATTTTGTAAACCATATTTAATTTATTAAGAGTAAATTATGCTTTTAGTATATGTGTTTTGATGGAAATTACTATTTCAATCCAATTTTTTATTTATTACAATAACAATCCAATGGTTTAAACCTTCGTTTCAATTTCACCCAAGGTATCAACATCGTTTGAAATTCCTTGTTAAGTTAAAATGAATTTACCATATTACTCACAATATTAAATACATAATAATAAAATATATAAACAAACAAATCAAACACACCCTACTACTCTCTATCTCTCTAAAAATAAAAGTTAGGGTGTCTTTATCACCACAACACCACCACACCTTCATCGGTGACAGAAAGCCACCACAACTTCATCGCTGGCCAGCGAACACCAACGCGCCTTCTTTCCCGGCCACCGAACGCCACCACGTCTTCATCGCCGGCCACCAAACGCCACCGCGCCTTCATCGCGGTCACCGAACGCCACCGCGGCTTCATCACCGGCCCTCCCCTTATAAGTTTAAAGGCATAATAGTCATTTTACAATAGTTTAAAGGAACAATACTAACGGTGTTAGTGGATGGGGTGACATTAAAACTAAGTCTGAAACTATTGGACTATCACTACAAAAAATTAACAATTGAATTGAAATAGTAAATTCCGTCAGACATAGGGGCTAAAAGCGTAATTTAATCTTTTATTAAATATCTCTCTTAAATAGAGTTTGGTTGTGCTTCGAGAGGATCAGATGTATACTAATATAACTGAATTATATTACTATGCTTGTAGGAGAGACCATTGAGGTAAATTTAAGCTGGTTGATCTAATCGGGTAGAAACGTCAATGAGCTCCTTAATTTAACCATTTCTCTAACCATGAATCTAGATGATCTTCTATCTTTCAGGATCTAGAAACAGTAACACATTAATGCACCACCAAGATAATAGGCCATGCGGTTATTACGTCAATGATCTCCTTTGATTTAAGCAATCTATAGTCTCTTGATTAGGGTTTACGTCCCCCTCAAGATCATGTGGTTATTACGTCAGGATGTTTATTGGTGAGGATGACATCTTTGTCATCTTGCTAACGCGCGTTCCTAACTGATTTTGTAGTCCCCTCGATTGGTCAGGTCGTGCTCTTGGGACAAGTAATTTGGACTTATACTCTTCATACATAATATTCCGTAGACTCAACAATCTACCTTTGCGTATTATGAATCACTCATAGATAAATTCTGTAAAATCAAAATTCTGCTAAAATAAAATAAACATGTAGAACATGTCAAAACTTTATTAAATCATAATACATTTTATAGTCAAAAGTTTAGAAGACTTTTCAAGCCTTAAATTCAGTTTCGAGTTGAAGAATGGATTGCTTTGATCGAATTTAAGTTTTATTTGAAGTGTTTGAGATTAAAGACCAGTTGAAAAGCTTTATTCAAAGTTTTAAGTCAATTTAACGGTTAAAATATCCTTAATTGAATTTGAATCAATTAATGACCATTAAGATTAAATTTGAACTTAATTCACTAAATCAAAGCTCAATTACCATTTTTAAACGAATTGATGATTAGATTCAAGGTGAAAAGGTTTGAATTGGACAGAAAGCATCTGCGAAAGTTAAGCTTTTCACTCGAAAAGTTAAAATAGTCGCATTTATCAGTTACAAAAGATTCCTCATTGCACGGAAACTTTAGTTTGTCGTAAAAGTTTGTTACAAAACATCTCGCGTAAAAAGTTACCAAGTTGTCGAGCGACAAGTTCATATTTGAAGACATTTTATGAATTTGGAAATTTCATTTTCAGAAATGGCCATCAATTCAAATTTAAAGAATCTTACTGTTACATTGAGTTTAGATACTAAGATTAGAACAAGTACCAAGCCACCTAGATTACTAAGTGAAGATGATTATGCCGACTGGTTTTATCGGTTTGAGAATCATGTCATTTATATTGAACCAGGATGGTAAGGTCGATCAAATATGGACCATACATACCTCTGTACAAGAATGACAAGGGGGAATTCGTTAAAAAACCGAAGCATCTTTGGGATGAAGAAGACATGAAAAAATTGGAACTTGATGACAAAGCCTATGTTGCTATAACCATGGCTTTGACAACTGAAATTGCATAGAAATTCAAAGAATTTAAAGGAGCCAAAGTTCTTTGGGATGCAATGGGAACCCAAATTATGGAAAACAAAGACATGAGATAAAGCAAGAAAGACATGCTTAATCAAGAGTTTAACATGTTCAATCACATTCTGGGTAAAACTATAGAAACCCAAATTTAAAGGTTTGTCAAACTGGTAATAAAAATAAAGAGTGCTGGAAATGTTTTGGAAAACATTGCAGTGAACAAGAAGCTTTTGAACTCATTATCTTATAGTTGGAACAACAACTGCACAACAATCAAAAGGATAAGGGATTTGTTCATTCTGCCTCTTAGATATTAAGTCATATGAAATGGATGATAATCACAGAGCTGCAAACCATCTGAATTCAATGGGTGCTAAAGCTACTACTATGTTTGTTCCATCAGTTCAAAAAGCACAAGAAATCCAATTCCAAGCTTCGATTGCCAATTAGTGTTCTTCTTTACCTTCTCAGTATACTCCATCTCTGCCTCAATCACATAACTATTCATCAATACAAACTCAACCCCATATTTATCAAGCTTATGTTGCTACTTCTAGCCTATCCAAGCAGACAGTTCTGATTGCTGAAGAACATCTTACTTTATTCACTACATTCATGTCCAATTATGAAGCTTTCATGGTAGGAAGACTAAGTGCACCAAATCTTCTTTTTGATGATCTGCAACAAGTAAATCCTGATGATGTAAAAGAGAATGACATAAAATATCAAATGGCTATGGTGGTTTATCGTGCTAAGAATTTTGCTAGAAGAACTGAAAGGAAGTTGTTTGGTGTAAACAATGTTAGCAAGATTAGATTTGATAAGACAAGTCTAAGATGTTACAATTGTGACAAAACCGAGCATTTTGCTAGAGAATGTATAAAGCCAAAGATTAATTCTAGTGAAGGTGGAAAGAGGATGGTGATTGATGAGGTAGAGACAAAAAATGATAAAGCAGGAACTTCAAGCAACAAAGCACTCGTATCACAAACTAACAGTGAGTACGACTGGTCAGATCAAATGGAAATTCTAGATCTAAAAATATTCATTCTTTGTTTGCTAAAGTTAAAAGATAAGAATTTAAAGAAAAAAGAGAAAATTTATTTACTAAGTTTAATAGGAAGTAGGAGACAGTGGGTCATGCTGAATAGTAGTTTAAACATGCTCATCCTTGGTATGAGACATGTGAATGGGAGTTTGAGTAGCTAAGTCTCGTGGCTTGGAATGTGAACCAAATCCTAACGAGACTTCTTCCTCAGAAGTTGTCTTAATTATGTGGGTATCCTTTCTAGTTTCTCAATAGAGTCTTGGGACTCTAATTGAGGGATAGTGGCTATAGTGTGGGTCTGCTCAAAAGAATGAAGAGAAATCTTTTTCTTGGAGCTTTGTTTAGGTGTGGCTGACACCTTTGGCTTAGCTGGGACCCTAATTTCCAGCCTTTCCTTCTTTGGAGGAGATTTGGGGGCTTGCATCTTCTTAGTAGATGATGTAGGGGTTCACTTCTTTTGGACAGTTTTGGCTTTGTTATGGAGGGTGTGGGATCAATAGTGGAGGGTATAGCCATACTGCCACCCTGAGTGTTGGATCATATGAGGCTGGTGCAACCAAAACAACACTTAGAACATTTTGAAGTACAATTGACAAAGTCTTCCGAAGACAAAGCTGCTCTTCCGAAGATAAGTTGAAGATCTTCCGAAGCTTAAGTATGAAGAACTTCCAAAGGAAAACTAAGTCTTCCAAGACTAAGTAGTTTTTCTTTCGAAGTATATAAAGAACTTTCGAAGATAGAACCAAATCTTCCAAAGTATATGAAGACCAAGTAGTTCTTCTTCCAAAGCATTCATATGTAGAAGATCCAAGACAAAGTCTTCCAAAGAATGAAGTCATGAAGACTTGCAAAAGACTCGGAATAAGTTGATTCTTCCGAAGCATAAATGACCTCGGAAGACCTTATTCTTCCGAAGCCATTTTGCCTTCGGAAGAATCAAATAGGAACCAGTGGACATAAGTATGGGTTGTCTGACATCCGCTGACAACTCTTATACACTGCATGGTGCTTTCCCACGCCCATGTAGTTGACAATACTTTAATCCACTGTTCACCTTTATCAGTTAGTACAGTTACCATACTTAGTTGGTGACAAAAGGTAAGTCATGGACCTGTCATGACTACCAAATCTAAGATATTATTTTATCTCAGATATTTTACTTCTAGCAATGTAGTATTTGTCTAGCGGGAAATTCCAGCTGGTTTTCCAAATATAACCGGCTATATAGTTTCTCATTGTAACTTAAGTAATATGCTTGTAAGAGTCTTGTAATACTAAGTTGAGAAGTAACATATGCAAGTATCTTGAAAACCATTCTTGTGTTCATTAACTTATTATATTATCGTCAACTTAGTTAGAGATTCTGCTTCATCAACCGAGTGAGACTTGGCGAGTTCGTGAGATAAAACCTTGTGTTGAGAGACCAACACCGATCCTGCAATTGGTATTAGAGCTTTTTAGGCTCTTGATTATGAGATCTAACCATCCCAAATCACCCTTGTTTCTTCACACTTACTCACTTCACTCAAATGGCTCTTGACCAAAAATTTTCTGAGTCTGAGATGGGAACCATGACCAAGGCTCCTATCATCACCCCTGATGATTTTGGAACCTGGTGCAAACGAATTAAAGGTTTTATCAAGTATCAAGATAGCCGCATGTGGAGATCTGTCACTCATGGTCCTTACAAGCCAAAGGTGGTGGACCCGGCTGGTAATGGCGCCATGATTGAGAAAGCTGTTGAAGACTAATTTGATGAAGACTTTAAAAAGATGGACATCGACTACAAAGCGATGACCGCGTTGCTTACTGCTATACCGAACTCCATAAAGGCAAGCTTTAAGCAATGCGAGACCGCTAGAGAACTATTTAATGCTTTGAAGCTGATATACTCTGGTTCTACTAAATCAAAGGAGAACAAGAAAGATATGCTAAAGCAGAAGTTTGAGAACTTCACTTATGTTGTGTTGGTGAGACCTTATGTTGTTAGTAAGTTAGCATGTGGTTAGTGTTACATGATTCGTTTGATTATTAAACTAACTTACTAATTTAGAAAATTGAACTATTGTCTCTTGATTGTAAATGGATGTGGATGAGATTAACTAAAAAGATTACTTTAATAAACAAAACAAAACTTAGCCTTGGTTTGGAACTATTGCGATAAAAGAGATCACACCCGGGTTTCAGGAATGTAATTGAATACACGGCTTATGTTTTATCAGATCTTGAAGTTACATAGACATAACTTGTTTATCACATATGTTGAAAGGTAATTACGAACTTGATATTCGATTATGTAAATTAATTAGTAAACTAACTAATGCCGTAATCTAGAAACTTTATTTGCAATCACTGATTAATGATGATAACCTAATTACTATTCAATGGTTAACAATGTAAAACTGATAACTTGATAAGTAATAATCAAATAAACTAACATGAATCTTTAATCAACATGTGATTCAAAACACATAAATGAATAAAAGTTCTTAAACAATCAAAGTTTATGTCTTGACTAGGTAAGAACATAAGAAAGCATAATCAAATCACAAACCGTTCACCCAGAGATGATCATGGATGGTTAGGCTTGCATCTTCATCATAATCTCTTCAATCTTCAACTTGGGCATATGACTCGTTGATCAATTAATGATTGAAGAGAGTTTCAAAGGCTCCAAATAGTCTAAAGATTCGTTCTTGGGGTTGGAGGCAAGTCTCTCTTTGAAACCCTAATGTTAGGGTTTAAATAGGTTTTAAAATTTGAAACAATCCTCAAAATATCGTGTTAGACCGTAACTTACGTCCTACAGGCCGTAGGTTACGACCTACTTTCAACCAGACGTCCAAACCTCCTATCTTATGGGGTTCACAGACGGACTTAGCACAGGGCTATAAGTTACGGCCTCAGGCCGTAGCTTACGGGCTCCCTGCAGTTTGCACAGTTTTTTTATTTTCAGCACCTTTCAAACGTAGTCTTGCTATTCTTTGTATCCTTCTCAAATAATGTTGGTTAAGCTTCATTTAACCTACATTTCAAACACATAACAAAGTAATACCATTCGATACATAAAGTATATTAAAAACACGATATTAACTATGATACGTGCATGCATTATACCTAATTATCATATCCTCACACTTATCATTTGCTTGCTCCCAAGCAAACTCTCTTGTAACACTTCAACTATCATTAGAAAAATACAATCCAGTCATGTATTCACCTTTTGTTAGCTAAGATCTCAAGTAATACCCAACTCATAGTTTCATATCTCAAGCTATAACTTTGTAAGCAAAGATATTACTCTTTAAAATATGATCTATCTAACCAAGCCTAACAAGCTTTCTAATCTTCCTTATGCATGTAGTCACACCTCTCACAAGTTTCACTCCTCTCGGTTTAGTTGGTCTAGCAAAAAGCATGCTAGTATATCAGTCTAGTACTCTCAACCAAGAACAACTCATGATTACCATAAGCTTGCATAATGATCGCAACTCCACCAATTAAGACAAACCATGCACACATCAAAAGGTCTTTGAAGGGTTGTAATGTAAGGCTTAGGATTTGGGTACAGATAGAGAATTTGAAGTGGCTAAAGGTGATGAAATCCAAATAAGAATGTTAAAACGTACTGAATAATAAAGCGACACTACACAATGAATTTGGGTAAACTTGACCCATATCATAATTTATTACCACTGAAAGATGACATTAATATTATGGTCATTTTGACCCATTATTTACTTATTTTTTTTCTTTGTTTTTTTTGAATGATGATTATATCTAAATACTTCACTGCTTCTAACAATATTATATCAAAAATTCGAACAAACTTACAGATTTCATCACATGGGCTTAAAAAGTGAAAAAGATTTGAAAAGGCTAATGGGTTGATTCAGGTTTAAACAATTAAAGAGGTTAGGGGCACGAGCCGGCGACTAGGGGGTATTTTAGGGTTGGATAATACGATTGAAAAAGGATAATAAACGTGCAACAGTTTGGTTCGTGATTTAGAAACGTATCAATTATGCAAGTTCTAGAATAATGCAATCATTCTGGTAAATACTTATGAAAGAAAGCTGAGCAATTAACCTGTTGATGTTCTAAGCTCATGTGTAGGTTCAATCCTCACAAAAAAAAATAATGGTAAACAGGTTAAGGATGTGAAAATATGCAAAAAAAATCCACTATATTGCTTGTTACCCCGGGTTAAACATCTCTAATAATTCTAAAAATGTTTTTTTCAAGTGAGATAGCTATGACTAAGGACCTCTGCTTGTCTACAGGTTAAACATACTTTCACGATTTAAATTGAAAAAATTAAGCTTTCATGCATAAATAAGTCGCTTTAGGGGCATTTTGAAAGATTTTGTTCAATCAATTTTTTTTTCTCAATTTTCAAACTTCCCTTCATCCTCACACTTAAATCTTACATTGTCCTCAATGTAAATTCTAAAATTGTTATGTCAACAAGGGTACTATCAAACATCCTAACCTTTACCCAGTTGAAGTTACAAGGCTAACTTTTCAAAGAAGCATTATGCCTACCATGATTGTACTAAATGACACCAAACTAGCAAAGCTTTAAGATACAGAAAAAGTACATGGACTTGATCATAGATGATAAATGGTGCCTCATCAGCAATATATGGTGGTTACGGGTCAACTCAGATAAGTAAAGCCGCTCAAATACACATTCCTTTATGCTCCTAAAGATCCACGAGCTTCCCCACACTTGAATATTTGCATCCGGTGCTTAAAGCTGAAAAAAAATAAACAAAACAAGAAGAAAAAAAAACCAAAAACTAAAAGAAACAAATCAATTTCGAGTTGCCTCCCGATAGCGCTAAATTTTAGGTCTTCAGCCAGACCGTACCTGATATAGTTATGGTGGTTTAAGTGAACACTTACCTATCGAATTCCCAATAAAAGCTCGATAGTTGACCTACCAGTTCCATAATTGTGTTATCATGATTAACAAGTTTGTTGAGTAGTTATTGTGGAGCCATCTCATGATGATTTGTCCAATTTCTTCCACTGCCACCTTTTTTTATCTTGGTCTTCAAATCTTCTTTCCTAACTTTAAAAGTTGAAGAAATAAGCATATGAGAATGGTTGGGATAAACTAGATCAACATTAGGCTTTAGCTCTTTCGGAGGTATTACATCTTCATTTAACTTAAAACATCCCAAGTCATGCTCTGAATGACCCATAACATCTCCTATCACATCAACCTCAATCACGGTGCAATAATCTAACTCATATTGCTCTCGTTTAAGTTGAGCAACATCCTTAGTGAGTTGGCTAACCTGTTTAACTAGAGCCCCGAATGATTTATCTTTTAATTTGTATTCCTTCTTCATTTCCACCATCATGTTCATGATTGCATCAAGCTTAGAGTTTATTAAAACCTGAGGCTTTTCATATGTCAACTGAGGGTATTCAAGATAGTAGTCATCATATTTCTCTTGGTAGCTTGAGAATCATGGTATCTCGGCTTCATAATTGTTCAAATCCCACTCTTGAGCATATTTGCAATTGATGTCTACATGATAATATTATTGATATTTTGATGGTGGAGGAGGTTCAAAGTGTGAATAATATGAGGGTGTCTCTCCATCATCATAATTTGTTCTCACATATCCTTTTTGCCTCCTATATTCAGAACATCCTCTTTCTATGTTTCCATATTTTCTCTCGAACAGTGGACAATCTTGAACCTAGTGACAATCACTCCCGCAACAAATACATGGATTGTAATCATCATCATATTCCCAATCCATGATTGTACTAAACCTGTAAGAAAATTACCCTACAAAAAAAAAACTAGAATACCCAGGGTAAAGACGAACAAATAAAACAAACTAAGAAAAACAAATAATATATTTGGATTTTTTTTAATTTTTACTTTTTTTTTTTAAATATTTTTTACGTATTTTTTTTAATTTTGAAGCTTAAACAAATACTAAAACGAAAGAAAATCAATCAAATCAAATAACGCTAAGTGCACTAGCTCCCCGGCAACGGCGCCATTTTGATGACCTGTCGTTGGGGTCATGCAAAAACCTATTTAACCTAGGTAGCTTGGGTAAGTCAGGTATCGTATCCACGGGGAGCATGTGGTTAGTGTTACATGATTCGTTTAATTATTAAACTAGCTTACTAATTTAGAAAATTGAACTATTGTCTCTTGATTGTAAATGGATGTGGATGAGATTAACTAAAAATATTAGTTTAATAAACAAAACAAAACTTAGCCTTGTTTTGTAACTATTGCGATGAAAGAGATCACACCCGGGTTTCAGGAATGTAATTGAATAGGCGGCTTATGTTTTACCCGATCTTGAAGTTACATAGACATAACTTGTTTGTCACATATGTTGAAAGGTAATTACGAACTTGATATCCGATTATGTAAATTAATTAGTAAACTAACTAATGCCATAATCTAGAAACTTTATTTGAAATCACCGATTAATGATGATAACCTAATTACTACTCAATGGTTAACAATGTAAAACTAATAGCTTGATAAGTAATAATCCAATAAACTAACACGAGTCTTTAATCAACATGTGATTCGAAACACATAAATGAATAAAAGTTCTTAAACAATCAAAGTTTATGTCTTGACTAGGTAAGAACATAAGAAAGCATAATCAAATCACAAACCATTCACCCGGAGATGATCATGGATGGTTAGCCTTGCATCTTCATCATAATCTCTTCAATCTTCAACTTGGGAATATGACTCGTTGATCAATTGATGATTAAAGAGAGTTCCAAAGGCTCTAAATAGTCTAAAGATTCGTTCTTGGGGTTGGAGGCAAGTCTCTCTTCGAAACCCTAATGTTAGGGTTTAAATAGGTTTAAAATTTGAAACAATCCTCAAAATATCACGTTAGACCGTAACTTACAGCCTACAGGCCGTAGGTTACGGCCTACTTTCAACCAGATGGCCAAACCTCCTGTCTTACGGGGTTCACAGACGGACTTAGCACATGGCCGTAAGTTACGGCCTCAGGCCGTAGCTTACGGCCTCAGGCCGTAGCTTACGGCCTCAGGCCGTAGCTTACGGCCTCAGGCCGTAGCTTACCCTCCTTGCAGTTTGCACAGTTTTCTTTATTTTCAGCACCTTTCAAACCGTAGTCTTGCTATCCTTTGTATCCTTCTCAAATAATGTCCGTTAAGCTTCATTTAACCTACATTTCAAACACGTAACAAAGTAATACCATTCGATACATAAAGTATATTAAAAACACGATACTAACTATGATACGTGCAAGCATTATACCCAATTATCACCTACCTCTGAAAAGAAAGTTGGTCAACCTAAGGTCTCTATTGAACCTGAGATTAACTTCGAAGGGGATATACAAACTCATGGCCCAGCAACCAATTTGGAAAGGATAGGTAGTGTAGTTCCACTTACTTCAGAAGCAAAAATCCAAGCTACGAAAAGAATAATTGAACAGTCTTCCTCGTCCAATGATCTATTCATCACAGAGGCCATTCCCTTTGAGGTAAACAGTGAGGACTTCCTTACAACCCCTCTTTCCCAAATACCACAAGTTCAAACCCCCTTTCTCCAACCTAAATCCTCTAAACCTGAGTCTCCAAGGGCTGAATCTTCTTCTGATCCTAAGTGGAAGAGGAAGCTCACTGCTGAGGAGCTTTTAGAGGAGGAAAGATTGGAAAAGCTCAAGAAGAAAGGAAGAGTTGATACTGGGAAGCTGTTGGCTGCAAGTAGCAAAGCAGCAGTAGCCGCTCAAGAAAGTATCAACAACAAAAAGAGAGTGGAGGTCATTAACAGTCTCATCAGCCTGGGAGTAGCCAATGAAGAAATTCTTCTACTCTCACTTGATGAGCTTGTGAAGATGGAGAAAGCTATCTTGCTGCAAAAGGAAAGAGAAGAAGCAGCAAGATTGGCCAAAGAAAACAAGAAGAGGAAAAGGAAGGAGGAGGATATGGAAAGGGAGAGGATGGAGAGGATAGCCTTTCTCTGTTCTAGAGGCTATTCTCAAGAGGAGTTGGCACTGCACAATTATGATACGATCTTGTTTATTTTCCACAAAGAACAAGATCAGATCAAGAAAGAAAGGAAGAAGGATGCTAGGGAGAAGCTAAGGGAGAAGAAGAAGAAGGAGGAAGAGGCACAACTTGATGCTGCCAAGAAGTAGGGAGATAAGGAATGGATGAAAACTTATCTCAAAGCCTTTGGCTTCTCCGACAAGCAAGTGGGTCGCATGTCACTGAAGACCCTACAACGACATGTCAGCAACATCAAGGCTGATATCCGCTTAGGAAGAAGGTCGGAGGTGATTCAAACATCAAGTGTTCAGAAGATGGCACCCAAACCAACACCAACACCCAAACCAACACCAACACCCAAACCAGCACAACCTACACCCACACCTTTTCCCTTCCCCATCAAAACTGAACCAACCACTAAGCCTCACCCCTAAACCCACACCATCAGCCATACCTACACCCTTACCTACTGCCTCCCAACCTCCGCTACCTATCCTCGAACCTAAAACACAACCCAGAACCTAATCTCTAACCAAACCATCTTCTGAAACATCTAAGCCCCTGACCTTAGAAGAGTTCAAGAAGATGAAGAAGAAGCCCATCAACTGCACAACACTAAGCGACATCTCTTGTGAAGAAGAGACAATTAAGCTGAAATATATTGATGGCTCTTCCAGTTCCCTCATAATAGATGCATTCTTTGATCTGCCTAGGGGAACATTGAACCAAGCTCTCCAACTTCTTGCAGTCAATTCAGATGTTCTAACAGAAGAAGAGAAGAAGTTAAGAAGGAGACTGGTGACTTTGCTGGATACTAGGAAGGGGGACAAGCTTTCATCCAAACCCCTCAATCCTAGAAAACAAGTAGTCTAGTGGAGGTTTTATAACCCTTCACACAACTTTGCTATGGAAAGAGAGAATGGTGAAGTAAACAGGGTTGATACTTCATCTCTGTTACACTCCAGCGGATTTGACATTGCTGAGTTAGCAGAGAAACCATTCTCTAATCCCATCAACTCTCAAGTTGCTGCTCACATCAGAAATCATCTGAGCAGTCTTTATCTGGCTAAGCTTAAAGAAAACCAAGACTGAAGAAGAGTTGAAAAAGAGAGCAAAGGATGAGGAAGAAGGCACAACTATAAAAGGAAAAACGTTCCTTCAGATGGTTGAAGGCTCAACTTCTGATCCTATAGTTAGATGGGAATATGACTACAATTCCCATCAACTAACTCTCTTCAGAGGGGCGCAACAAAGGGTGCATGTCATTCAGAACAACAGACTTGATCTATTATCTACGAATGACTTGTATAAGCTCCTCACTACCACATCAGGGAAGAACAAGGAGACAGACAAATATCTTCTTTCCCTGGTGTTGAAGACCTAAAGGAGCAGAAGGAAGTGAAGTTTTGGTAGCATCAGCCTAGGGGGGGTTTGTTGGATCATATGAGGCTGGTGCAACCAAAACAACACTTAGAACATTTTGAAGTACAATTGACAAAGTCTTTCGAAGACAAAGCTGCTCTTCCAAAGACAAGTTGAAGATCTTTCGAAGCTTAAGTATGAAGAACTTTTAAAGGAAAACTAAGTCTTCCGAGACTAAGTAGTTTTTCTTCCAAAGTATATGAAGAACTTTCGAAGGTGGAACCAAATCTTCCAAAGTATATGAAGACCAAGTAGTTCTCCTTCCGAAGCATTCACACTTAGAAGACCCAAGACAAAGTCTTCCGAAAAATGAAGTCATTAAGACTTGTAGAAGACTCGGAAGAAGTTGATTCTTCCAAAGCATAAATGACCTCGGAAGAACTTATTCTTCTGAAGCCATTTTGCCTTCGGAAGAATCAACTAGGAACAAGTGGATATAAGTATGGGTTGTCTGACGTCCGCTGATAACTCTGATACACTGCATGGAGCTTTCCCACGCTCATGTAGTTGACCATAGTTTAATCCACTATTCACCTTTATCAGTTAGTACAGTTACCATACTTAGTTGGTGACAAAAGGTAAGTCATGGACCTGTCATGACTACCAAATCTAAGATATTATTTTATCTTAGATATTTTACTTCTAGCAATGTAGTATTTGTCTAGCGGTAAATTCCAGCTGGTTTTTCAAGTATAACCGGTTGTAGATAGTAGTATATATAGTTTCTCATTGTAATTTAAGTAATATGCTTGTAAGAGTCTTGTGATTCTAAGTTGAGAAGTAATATATACAAGTATCTTAAAAACCATTCTTGTGTTCATTAACTTAATATATTATCGTCAACTTTGTTAGAGATTCTGCTTCATCAACCGAGTGAGACTTAGTGAGTTCGTGAGATAAAACCTTGTGTTGAGAGACCAACACCGATCCTGCACTGAGGCCCAGTGACCTCAAGCATGTGAGCAAACAAGGGAGTGATCTTCCTTGAAAATAATACCCAATTTTTCATTTAAGATTAATTGAATATATCTTGGGTACATTAAAATTTTAAACTTTTAAGCAACATTTACATTTTTGCAAAGATTTTGAAAAATGAAGTTTGAGAAGTTGTAATTGTGTTGTTTTACAAGTCCATGGATAGATTTTACTAAATCCAATGGAACTTGATCCCATCCACCTGACTTGTTTTACAAGCAATGAAGAAAGATATGAACGACGATTCTCCAGTTATGATGTACCATTGATTTGGAGAAGGTGGACGTTAGAAGAGGTCCTTCATATATCACCACCTAAGTTTGACACCTAGCATAACACACACTCATCATGCATAATTACTTGACACATATCAAGGCTAGGAGTACAACACACAAGCCTAGTTGATGGACTAATGATAAGCCTTCTTCTACTTTCTCCCTCGGCCAAACACCACAACACAACCGCCACCACATTCTTTCTTTCTCTCGGTTTCTAACACCACACAACCATCACTCTCTTCTCTCGGTTACAACATCACAACCACCAACCCTCCCTTGTTACTCTCTTGGTTCCCATATTATACCAACCATCAACCTCTTACCCTCTCGGTTTCAACATCACCATCATCATAAGCTACATATCATCATCATAATATCAACCTCCTTCAATCATCAAGCTCAAGAACAACCACACCAAGGTTGATCATCAAGAACTTAATAACAATCCTTTAAATCTTTCTTGTGTTACTAATCAAGGTTAGATACTCACATTTATGATTAATAAGCTTATAAATTATTATATATGTATTCAACATACATATATAACCAACCCTTTATATATAAAACATCAAAGCTTAGTTACAAAATCCATGAACACTTGATTTTCAATCAAAAATCAGTAAGAAAAATGTTTATAACAGGAAATTTTATAAAAAAAACCAAGGATTTAAACAAAGATAAGGGATTTAAGGGGTTGAAATATGTGTTATTGCATGATTTATTAAATAAGTTAGATTAATTACTTAAATGACTGTGATTGTGGAATAAAATTTAGAGATCTATTAGAAAATATTAGAAACTATAATCTGGAAATTTTGGGAAAATTTTATAGGATATATCAATATATATGATTAATAGGAGAAAAATGCCAAACAGGAGATCTGAACTTGATAAAAATCTAGAAAATTTATATAATGATACTTATTTTATATTGGAATTACATAATAAATTTCGTGAGTTAACTCATTAAGATAATAAAATTACATATTTTAGAAGGAATAATATGAAGAAACTCTAAAATAATAACAAAACAGTAGGTAAATTCATAAAAATTGTATTTAAAATTTTAAATATTGTGTAGAACATTCTGAATAAATTATATAATTTTTGGAGATATGTAGCTATTTCTGACATTTAATATGAAAATTGTAAAAATTCTAGGAAATTATCTGTAAATAAGTATTAGTTGAAATTTTTATATGTTAATCTAGATTTTATGATATTATTTCTTATTAAATTTGGTAATTTGTGGATGGCCCTAACTACTGTTTTGGAATTTTATTTTGATTTAAGATATAAATGCTGAAAATTTTAAAAAAAAAATAAGATTTATTTCTAACATATAAATTATTTTATAGGAAATAAATGAGTTTTTGATAGAAATAAGGTAAGTAACATAGCCCCTTTTTATTTATAAGTTTTGAGGAAAAAAACATACTGTGTTTGTTATGATTGATGCTAATGTGAATAAGAATTTTGTTAAGTTACTATCATTTTTCTGCCATAAGTTACAACCATTAATTCGTATAAGGAACTGTCAGATAATATAGGTAGCGCTACTTAGGAACATGTTTCCTGCACCAACAAAATAAGTGTTGTGATGTTATATTATTTGATTCTATGATTTATATGTTTGACAGTTATGAATCACTTGGCACATAAGTACGTTCGGTTGTGATCTTATTGATGTTGCATCAATAAGAAAATTTTGTTAAGTTATTAAACTTATGTTCTCACTAACTTTATGTTGACTATTTTGAGTATGTTTTTTCAGGAAATCATAATGATTTATAATCTTATGTACACGTTCAGTATCTGCGGTGTTTGGCACGACTACGTAGGGGAGCTGTGCATATGGGTGGTTGTAGATCTATCTGACTTCAGCTGCTTTATGGATGTCCATATCCACTACTAGCTGAAGAATGAAATAAAATGATAAAGAAATATACTAGAAATAGGATTACTAATGTAAGAGTCTAAGTTATTAGACTCAGTTTTGTATAATGTAATCATGTAAAAATAATGACTAATGGGAAAATGATATTTAATTATAATGTTGTGTTTGTATATCTTGTAATAAATGTGTCTTGAGCCAGTAGTCACACCAAAGCATTTCACGCTTCCGCCGGGATATGACAAGAACCTTTGTTCCATGTTCTCTTTGAATAGAACATGTTTTCCATAATCATTTGATGTATGGTGCATAAATCACTGGGTCGACCGATATGGCACAAGCATAGTTTCTATTGCAAAGAAAGTTAACAACAGGGTTATAGACTGAATCACCAATGGGTCCAAGTGAAGCAGCTATGTTGTGGTTTAGTCGGAATCCTAGGTTAAGAGCAACCATTTGGAAAGAATTTGAGTTTGTGTAGGGTTTAGAAGAGATGAAAGTGTTTGAAGGTTTTTTCTCTCAAATGAGTGTAGATGATGACAATAGTGGGAAGAAGTATTGATTTAAAGTTTGGGGATAATATATAATAACATTATCTTAAAATTTTTACCATCGTAACTGTAAATCTGACTGTTTTATGATGATGGAACAATTTTTTCAAGCAAAAACTACGATGCCACTACCTATCGGAAGATAAAAGTGGGTCCTACTGAATCTTTTTATAAGACATGTGCCGAATTACTCTTATCTATCGAATTGCAAAAATCGGCAGATACCCAGTTTTGTTATCAAGAAAACAATTTTTCATAAATTTTATCAGATTTCATTTCATTTAATTATAAATTATTAAAAATTCATCATGCCAATAGCAGATACAATATATTTAAACCTTGTTTCATCAAATACTTTTGTGAAAAGATCATATTGTTCATTTGTATGATCTTTAACTAATTTAATAATTTTCTTTTCTACACAATCCTGAATGAAATGACACTTGATATTAATGTGTTGTGTATTTGAGTGCTAAACTAGATTGCTGGTGATTGAGCTAGCACTATTTTTGTCAATGTAAATAGGAGTGTTCATGAAGGTTACTCCATAATCTCTAAGTTGAGTTTGATTCCATAGCACCTGAGCACAACAACTAGAGGAAACAATGTACTCTACTTCAGTAGTTAATGTAGACACACAAGTTTGCTTCTTGCATTGTCATGAAACCAATCTTCTCCTTAGAAATTAACACTCTCCCGAGGTGGATTTCTTGTTGATGTTGCATCCTCTATAGTCATTATCTGCATACCCATAGAGATTAAAGTTAGCACTTTTAGGTTACCATAAGGTTCCCCTTTTTTAATAGATTGAAATCATAAGCATAGACATGCGGCAAACATAATATCTATTCTGCTGGATGTGAGGTACATGAGAGATCCAATGATGGCTCTATACTGCTGCTAATCTATTGCTCCCCCCAAGATCAAGAGTTAGTGAACATGTTCTAGACGTAAGGGTTTTAGCAGCTTTAGCATCAGTAGCTTGAGATCTCACTAAGTTGTCTTGAACATACTTAGATTGATTTATAAAGATCTCATCAGGTGTCTATTTCACTTGTAATCCTAAGAAAAAAGTGAGTTCTCCCATTGAACTAAACTCAAACTTGGATTTCATGAGACTCTCAAAGTCTTTACATGATCTTTTATTTGTAGAACCAAATATAATCTCATCCATATATACTTGCACCAAAATGATGTTCAATTCAACTTTCTTTTTGAAAAGAGTTTTGTCTATGGATCCTTTGGTGTATCCATTTCTCAGAGCCTGGTGAAGCCCATAGAGAGCTTAATCAAGTTTGCATACATAGTCTGGATAATTTGAATCTTGAAACCTAGGAGGTTGACAGACATAAAGTTCTTCATCTATATCACCATAAGGAAATGCACTCTTAACATCTATCTGAAACACTTTGAAGTCTTTTGAGGCAGGAAATGCTAAAAAAAATTGGATTTCTTTAAGCATGCCCACAGAAGCAAAGACTTTATCATAATCAATCCAATTTTCTTGTGTGTACCCTTGTACCACAAGTCTTGCTTTATTCTTGATAACAATGCCCCTATCATCCTTCTTGTATCTGAACACCCATTTGGTTCCTATTATAGTCTTTCCTTTAGGAAGTGCATATAGTTTCTAAACCTTCTGTCTTTCAAAGTGAAAAAGCTCATCTTGCATATCTTCAACCTAGCTGTTATCTCATAAGGCTTCATCTATTTTTTTGGTTCTAGTTAAGAAAAGAAGCATGAGAACAAATAGATGTTTACCTAATGAGTTTTGCTTCTTGTCTTGACTCCAACATTAACATTGCCAATGACCTTCTCAATTGGGTGCTCTTTATAAATTCTTAGTCTTGTGATCACTTGGAGTTGTTGAGATATATCCAAATTTGAGAAATTTCTTTCAGTATTTTTGCAGATGGATCAATAAGAATGACTGGATCAGCTGTCGAATGGACTCATTTTTAGCATTTGTCACGCTTGTTTCTTTATCAATAGATTGTCTAGTACCACAATGATCATGGGTCATCTGATGAGTTATCATGAGCATGCGATAGTTGATTTACAATATTTGTGTTACTAGCATCTACTTCTGCTGATTGTGGCTAGATAGGATCAGTAATTGAGCTCATGTGACTAAGGCCATGAGGTAAATCAACTCTGTAGTCTTCAGCACTTATGATTTATGTGTTTGATGATCTTACAAGTAAGTCTCCTGAAACATTCTCAAGCACATGGTTAAAAACATTTGTGAATCTATTTAGATCAAACATCCAACTTGGGTTACTTCCAATACTATTTGAGGAATTTTCATTAAATATGACATTTTTAGATTCCTTAATAGTGTGTCAACTTTATTTTATACTCTGTAAGCCTTAGTTTACGACGGGTATCCTACAAAGAACCCATCTACTGATTTCTCAGCAAATTTTGATTAGTGATCTTTGGTATTTAGAAGAGTGTATGGATATTCGAAAGGTCTTAAGAACCCTATGAATGGTCTTCTCTTATGCCACAATTCATAAGAGATTTTTCCATGTGTCTTGACTATTAACACCCTGTTCTGAACACAATCCAAAATGTTATAGGAAGTTTGGAGTCAGACAACATAGTACTTGCTGCCTTAATAAGTGTCATATTTCTCCTCTCAGCAACTTCATTTTCCTGAGGAGTTTTGAAAGCACTATATTGTCTAGAAATACCTTTAGATTCTAAGAAAGAATCAAGAGTGTGGTTTTTAAATTCTGTTCCCTGATTACAACTGATGATTTTAACCTTTTGATCAATTTGGTTCTCAATTTTAATAGCAAATGATTTTATAATTTCAGCAGTTTCATCTTTAGTTTCTAAAAAGAAAACCCAAGTGAATCTTGTAAAATTATCAGTTATTACCAAGTAATATGATTTTCTTCCCAAAATCTTTACACTTGTTAGAGCAAAAAAATACATACGACCAACCTTCTCATGAATTTCTAAGGATCTAATAAGTCCAACATTGATTCCTTCAGGGATTACGGTGGATACCTAGGCACCCAGAGACGTGGAAGGGCTTAGTAAGCGACGAAATGCTTTGGGGATGTGCAACAAGTGTAAAGGAATTGTGATAGAATTTAACTCTTTGGACTTATGAGAAGCTTTATGTTGCTTTCTTTTTTGACAAGCAACAATGTGATCAGCACTTGTAAACTCCTTGTTCGGCAGTCAAGTGAATAACCCATTTCAAATTAGTTTATTCATGTTCTTGTGATTTAAATGTGCTAGTCTTCTATGCCAAATGGAGGATTCATTTATTGAACCTTTAGAAATGAAACATGATACATTTCCTAAACATTATGCATTCTGCATGTTGAGCATGTACATATTGTCTCTCCTAGGGGCTCTTAAAGTATTTTATCATTTTGTATTACAAATCTAGGAGAAAAAACAATATATTCATGCTCTGTGAAGAGAGTGTTGTGTTTTTTATCACACAACTGAAATACACTCAGCAGATTACAGTAAAACTCTTTCACATAATTCACCTTATCAAAGCTTACCTTTTCATTGCCGACTGTTCCTATGCCAGTAATGTATCCTCTTCTTGTATCACTTTCAAAGGAAACGGATCCACTATCATATGGTTCAAGATTCAGTAGGCATGACCTGTTACCTGTTATATGCTGAGAGCATCCACTATCCATAATCCATAAGTTTTCTTTGGTCTGTGGATGTTCATGCACATGAATAAATTGATTAGAGATGAATGGGGACCAAGCTTGTTTAGTCTTGGGTCTTTCAGATTTCAACAAATTTTTATCAATTTTAAGTGTCTAAAGCTTGATTTTAGTTTTGGGTCATCTAAGGTTTTGTCAAGTTTGGTACATGTCTTTGGTCTGCAGGATTTCTTATTGGCTTTGGATTTACTGGACGCTTTGATATCATCTTTTCTTTGATGACCTTATAAAGCTTTTGAAGCTGGTGAAACTTTCTCCAAAGTCTTCGTCTTGAGGTTTGCAGCTGCTAATTTGTTCGGCAGATCCTTCAGAGGTGATGAGATTTTCTTAAAATCAGCACTTGACTTGTTTGGCTTATGAAAAACTTTATGAGTACCATTCTTTCTTTTCAATGGTTGATCAGCAGTTACAGACCTTTTTGAGGATCTGTGATGGTTGATGGAATGATCTAGGGGATTGTAATGATAATATTTTGCAAAGTGACGGTCTTCCCCGCATAGTAGGCATATGATCTACATCTGCTTCCTAGTTGTCTTGATCTACAGCTTGAGTTCTTACAGTGCCCTTTTCATCTCCTCTCTCTTTTCTATCTTTATCAGATCATGATCAATGAAATATTCAAGTTTCACCTTCTTCCTTGAAGATCTCACGCTGATTTTCCTCAGTTCCACACATGTTCTTATTCAGCTTGCAGTCAATATGAGTTGAAAGATCAATTTTCTTCCTTAGGAACTTCTTGTTATAGATCTTTATTGCTTCAGAAATATTTAAGTTTCACCTTCTTCCTTGAAGATCTCACGCTGATTTTCCTCAGTTCCACACATGTTCTTATTCAGCTTGCAGTCAATATGAGTGGAAAGATCAATTTTCTTCCTTAGGAACTTCTTGTTATAGATCTTTATTGCTTCAGAAGTAGACCTTTGAACATATGGATATGGTCCTACTTCTAAAGAGTCTGAAGTTTTTACACAGTAGTTTCTATTATGTGTCTTCTTGTTGCAGTTGTGCTTTGATTAGGGTTTTGACTTGATAGAGGGGGTTGACTCAGTAGCTGGTTTGTTGATGTTGGAAGTTGAGTTTTTCTTGACAAACTTCACTTCTTGAATCACTTTATTCTTTGTTTTTCCTTGAGTTTCTTCCCTCTTATCTTTCATCTCTTCTTTATTACCTTCCTTTTCTTTTTTTTTCTTCTTTCACTTGTTCAGACTCTTTAGTGTCTGGCATTCTACTGATTAATTTGGTAGATACTTGCTCATTTACATCTAGGCTGTACTTAGGGGTGTTTGTGGGAGTGTTGATCATTGGTGGTTCCACAACATTATACCTTAATCCTATCTTGGTTTGATACAACTTTTGGGAGTTTTTAGTAAAGGCAAGAAACTTTTCAAAATTCTCAGTTTGAACATTGTATTTATCAGCATATGTCTTAGCTATTATTAAATCATAATGCGTTGTATTTCTTTAATTAAAAGAAGTAGAGGGGTGTTGGAAGGTTGTTGATGGTTTGTAGTTTGATGACCTTGGGGGAGATGGGTTTGGTTTAGGTGTTTGCATTCTTTGGCAAAGTGTCCCAGCTGCTTGCAGTTGAAACACTTTACTTTGCTCTTATCAAACCCAAATCCTGATCTTCTTTGCTTTAAAACTTTCTTTCGATTCTCTGCTGGAATTGTTTAGCCGTGAAAAAGATCATGGCTATTTGATAGTTGATGTCCATTTCTTCAAGATCATCTGGATGAATGCATTCAAGATCTTCTTCTAAGAGTTGGAAGAAGTTGGCCGCTCACTAACAAAGGCTGAGCTTGAATGGTAGTTTGGTAAGAAAGATGATGAGGGTTGCTGATTCCATCGGTTGAAAGATGGAGAAGACTGTTATTCGGCAGTTGGAGATTCTGGATAGCTGATCATAGGTACTTGATGAGTCATCATTGGAACTTGGTAAGCTTGAGAGTGAAATGGTTCTTGAATAGGTGCCATAAGTGCTGATGACTTTGAGGAGTACGATGATTTGCCGATTGATTATTCATCAGCATCCATCTCCATTTGATAGGCACTTAAAATGCCATATAATTCCTCAAAAGTCATTGTTTTCAGATTTTTAGTTATTCTTATGGACGTAGTGTAAATTGTCCATGTCTTCGGCAATGATCTCAAGAATTTTCTGAGAATATCAATATTCTCCATCTTTACTCTAGCCTTATTTAAAGAGTCTAGTAGTTCAATAGATCTGAAAAATGTAGCGGTCATGGTTTCTCCTGTTTTGAAACCAAAGTTTAGAAACTTCTGCTTTAAGACATATCTTTTGTTCTCTTTTATATCTTCAGTTCCTTTAAATCTAGCCTTCAATGCATCTCATAACTTTTGAGCAGTTGTGAATTTTTTTGAAGCCATAAATGAAGTTGTTGGGTATGCTCATCCTGATTAACCACAAAGCTTTTGAGTCTACATCTATCTTCTTTCGATCTTCATTTGAGTACTTTGTAGGATCTTTAGGAATCATAGTTCCATCTTCACCAGTAGCTTGGACTACAGGGATATATGGACTATTCAGGATTGAGAGCCAGAATCTTAGATCTTGATTCCTTAGAAAATCTTCCATTTGAATTTTTCAAGTATCGTATCATGTGGTGTAAACATGGGAGGTTTGGTCTGAGTGCCATTCTCCAAGTCATGCTTACTTGAGATGGCTATAGCAGTTATTGTGGAGGGAAAAGAGGTTATGAGGGAATAACATGTTTGAAAGTGTGATCAAAAGAATACAAGTGCTTTGCTGAAAGATGACTTCAAGCAAATCAAGAGCAAATGTTTTGATACCACTTGTTGGATTGGGTTATGGATTAACAAGACTTTTCTTGTGATTGGCAGATGACAAATGTAGAATTTAAGTCAATTGTCTTACTAACAAACACAAACACTTTGAGTAGAAGTAAAGCACATGATGTTCTTTCAAAGTATTCACTTGATTAATATTTTCTGATTACAAAGAGTAAATATCAACAGATAACAAATGGGCTAACAAGCTAACCTCGAAACTATACAAATGAGAGGTATTTATACTAAGAAAGCTAAACATTAAGAATAAATCACTTTACATCTATTCCTGGTTTAGAATAACATATTTACATCGAAGATATACAATCTGCATATTAGAGATCAACAACTTTAGTACAATGTTGTCTCCAAAAGGAAGAACACTACAGCCGCCAATATGATTCGATACATACAGTATTGTCTAGTGTAAAAGTTGATCAGCAGCTCATAAAGTTGAGTGCCGATTGCCAGCAGCAAATAAGCAGTTGCCTCAGGGTGGCAGCATGGCTACACCCTCCACTCCTGATCCCACACCCTCCATAGCAAATCCAAAAATGATAAAAAAAAAGGCAAACCCCTGCATCATCTACTTAGAAGATGCAGGCTCTCATATCTCCTCCACTAAAGAAAGCAAGGCTGAAAACTTAGGTCCCAGCTAAGCCAAAGGTGTCAGCCCCACCTAAACAAAGCTTCAAGAAGAAGGTTTCTCTTCCTTCTTCTTAGCAGACCCACACAAAGCCCACTAGCCCTCAATTAGAGTCCCAACACTCTATTAAGAAACCGAAAAAGGATACCCACATAACTAAGACAACTTCTGAGAAAGAAGTCTCATTAGAATTTGGTTCATATCCTGGGCCATTAGACTCAGCTCCTCAAACTCCTATTCACATGTCTCCTACCCAGGATGAGAATGTCCATACTGCCATTCAGCATGACTCACTGTCTTCCCTTTCCCATATCTTATAGACAGTGGAACTAATGTGCATGTAGAAATATCTAACCCACATCCCCAAACTCAAGTCACTTCACCATGAAACGGCCAATTCCACTTGCAAGACAAAGAGTTAAGGTCATCTAGCCTAGTAAGCTCCAAACCCATTTTGCTTAGCAAGAAGTGAGATACGACCAACCTCACCATAACACTGAGTCAATATGTGGTAAAAATCAATATCCAAGACGATAGATACATTGATGAATACATCAAGACAAGAATATGGAACTTACCATAATAACCTCACATTGACATTAATAATAAAGCAAATAGATCCATAAAACCTAACCTTGACCTAATCATGTAAAGATCAAATGGCCTAAAACGATACAGCTCTACGAGAATCGAACATATCCTACTCATATGAAAGTTGAGGACCTTAATCAATACTACTCCATAAGCTTGAATCACCGGTCCACTCATGACAAAGTTAAGGACACATGACCAAGACAATATTCATGAATGTCTTGGGTGATAAGGATAAATAATGATAAGCTGTTTGCTTGTCTTTATATTCTTAAGGATAAGTTTTTGCTTGCCTATTTCTAGGAAGCCTTTCTTGGTCTCACCTAACCTCATCTAGGAAGTCTTTATTGGTCTCACATAAGATACATCGCATGTTCTTTTCCAGGAACCTTTGTCCTACCTAAGAAGCCTTATATGGTCTCACCCAAAGTCAACTTTCATAAGCTTTCTTGGTTTAGCCTAGTAAGATTGTTTATCTTCTCTCCCTTAAGCCTTACCTAAGATTCCTAGGAGGAATAGCACATCATGGGAAAACAGTCTTTAATCACATAATGATAGCAACAAAAGGCAGTATTTTCCCTCCCCTATAGTAGACTATGCCTTACCTAATATGTACTATGAAAACAATCTCCTAGGTTTTGATGCCTCAACAAAAGAATAACTAAGTATAAAGATATATATTCCTGATTAGTAAGTCAAGATATTAATTCGATAATTACGATGTCCATTCATACAAACCTCATCAATTTAGAGCATGAGAAGGTTTAGCTTAATAAAACTAAGCTTGTAAGGATGAAATTTAACCTATGAAGCTAAACTTGACGAGACTTCATAAAGCACCAATAACTGACGAAAAGTACGATGATAGTTTTAAGTACGAGTCTAGTATAATGTTTTTAAAACTAATCACACTAGACTGGGAGTTGATGACAGGAGTGGGCTATTACCCACCTAACAAGCCTAACAAATGTGACAAACCCAACCCAATTCATATTTATCAAACCCATCTCCCTTTTATAAACAGGGGCTCACACCCACACTTCTGATCCATCCCATTTGTAGTAGCAACACCCACTATTAGCATCTATTCTATCTCTCCTGAAAACCTCTCTTCACCATCACCTTCATCTCCTTAGTAGGATAGGACTCCTTGCCTAACATGAAAGGGATCCCGATCTCCTTCCGTACCTAGAATACTCATTTCATAATGGGTAGTGTCTTACCATATCGTAGTCTCTTTATCTTTTATACGTACATATATACTTACTTGCATACTTGATACTTGATTAACATAAATATATATTACTGACTTTAGCATCGGAGTTTCTACGGACTAAATTCCTTTGGGCCCTTTAATGTAGATCTTCATTGTTATTGTAGCTCATATCCAAGCTCGGGATAGCTAGGCATGATTCAACCCAACATCAAGCCTGACACGGATTTGGTTGTAGCAACATAAAACAAAACAACATTTTCATATTTGTTTAAAAAATATGTTTGACATATATTTATTAAAATGTGGTTCCACATCACATATGTAAGAGATAATGAGTGTGATGTTAACTAGTTCCTAGCGTAAGCCCAATCCCAAATTTATTTAATACTTTAATAAATGTAAATACTAAATGAGCTTGAGTACCACCATAAATAGCAAGCTCGATAAGTATACCATAACCAATTTTTTTTTACTTCCATGGCCCTTAGGCATGGTGATTTTCAATATTTTGACATTTTAGGTTGGTTAAAAAAAAGGGAATCCAAATATCCAATTCTGGCCGCAATGACCCGTGATAGTGTGATCTATTAACTATCAAATCTTTAAGGTCCCTTCAGAATACGCCTTTTCTCTTGGTGACAAGTTTTATCTATCCGAAGATCGAAGCTCAATCCATAGTCGATGGAAACGTGCACTTGCTTGAAATACTACTCGGACTTGAATGAATGTACACAAGATAGAACAAGTCTCGACGGCAAACTTGTCGTCAAAGAAAAAAATACATGAGGATGAAGCAAAAGCGGGAATGACATATGCATTTTCCGAAGAAGATCAAGTGTACAACAAATCCATACACTTGAGTACCCCTGAAGCCGTAGATTAAACAAAAGTAAACAAAGATGATGCTTCGACGATGATTGTTATGTATCAAATATAAAAAATAATGTTTTGTAATTTAAATTTAACAATATAAAAAAATAAGTTAAATTGAGTTCATAATGTGTGTGTATATATTGCTATATTGGTTATTTGATAAGAAATGATTTGAAAATATAAAATCGATTTTTTAAACCATACCTGTTAAATGGTTTAGTTATTAGCTTAATTGTTTAGATATGTTATATTTTTGGATGCCCAAAACCGGTTTATTTTTTGGTAACAGGCTTTTATAAACCATATGAATAGGCTCGCGATGTTAATAACCGATATCAGGTTTTTTTTTACTATAAGGCCATACCCATCCTATGCCTTATCTAGCCCTCCCAACCAAATCAACATTGCAATTTGCAACACATGTACTTCTCATATTTTTATTATATACTTTTTTTAACAGTCAAACATAAAATTTTATTAACAAATCTAGAAGAAGCTAGATATGAAGTACAAATAAGAACATGAAACAATTATATTAAAATCTACACCAAGAATCCCAACTCAAATACCAATCTTTCTATTAGTTTTCATCCATAGAAAGGATAATGATTTTATATCACCAAGAATCTCCGAAGGACCATTCTGATTTTTGTTGTGTGTTCGATCTAGCGTTGTTGAGAATATTGCGTGTATGAGGCTAATAAAACTATTTGCGGCGTTGAAAGTGTTGATTGTTTCAAGTAATTCTTCTACGGTTTGAACACGTGAGAGGGGGATATAAAGGTAAGCTTCCGAGAACTGAATTTATCAATGTGATAATCTTTTCTTTACTTTAGCAATAATTGGATCCCAGATTCTCGTAGCAGACATTCATCCTCCCACGGGCAACCCAAGATACGTCCTTCCTTGCAATGTATGATATGAGTAAGGCTATCAATCTGGTTTTGCTAAACCCCAACACCTTCAATAACACCTTTTTTTAAAAATAGTTCTTAAACCCGAAGCCATGTTAAAGCAACGGAGGATTCGACCTGGATTTAACATGTTTCTTTTAGACCACTCTCCGATAAATAAAGCATCATCGGCATAGAAAAGGTGAGAAGTATTTTGCCCATCGTTTGGTAATTGTTTACCCTTGAACGTTCCTAATTATTTAGCCGATTCCATAGCCACATGTACGATTCCATGACCAGAATGAAGAGAAATGGAGACAATAGATCTCCTTTCCTAAGGCCACATGACATGTCAAATTCTGAGATTGGAGACCCGTTGATTAAAACAGAAGTTCTTCGTGATGATAGGCAGGCCCGAATCCATCTCCTCCAAATATCTGGGAAATTCATTTGCTTGAGAATATCATCTAAGTAACCCCAATTAACCGAATCAAAAGCCTTTTCAAAATCATCCTCGAATAAAAGTGACGAAGAGTAATAATATACAATATGTTAAGTCTCTTATCTTTTTTATATTTAAACACGCTTGTCACACAACGCTAATATTGTTATAGCAACGTAACTTAGATGCCAAATATAATGTGATGACGAACTTATTTTTATTTCCGTTTTAAACTAAATTTTATTTAAAACTGAGTCATCGCAATAAAAATCTATATAATATTTTTCAATTCTGAGTATAACATTACGACATATTTATCTTCTACTGTTTTTATATATATATTAATATTTTAGACCGCGGGCATAACCCCGTAGCAGGTAATATAACAACTAATATCTATTTATCTAGCTGGTCATTATAGCAACTAATATCTATTTATAAAATTACTTATGTTTTATGTCATTGATTGAGTCCCTTGTTTGTCACTAGATCAAACAAAATCTTTAAACACACGGTGTGTATAAGATGACAATTCCATGAGACGAGGTAGAAAATGAGTGAAAGTGTTTGATTTATTCCCAGTTAATAAATACACTTATGAAAGCGAAACAGCATATATAACATAAAAATTAACTAATGTTCAATTGATCATAATTTGGAGAATGCATTGGCATTCTTAGTGGACACCCGCGACAAAGAAGAAGAGTGATGTGAGCAAACCGGAGAAGCCTCAAACTTCAACGCCATCCTCAAACCTTCACTGCATGATCGCCTGATCGGGTAGGACACTTTAACGACATGAGTGCAGTGACCACCAACGGAGTTATGAAGAGCACAATTGCAGTTGCGGTGATAGGGCCTATGTTGAACACCCGTGTCGTCACTGGATATACAGCCTCCGTATACTCGGTGAAACATTCCATATCCAGCAGCTCCCGTGGCCATGATAATCGTTTCTGGATGTCACTATGTCACCAACTATATCAATCATACAATATTATTTATATACATGTACATTACATATACATACACATGCATATGCTTAGTATATTATAGATGCAAATTAAGTTGTTGACCTTGGAGGCTTGTTGCGCACTAGAATTTTGTCATGTATTGTTTGGTTTTATTGTTTGACAACTACTAACAAAATAAACAACAAACAGCTACGAAGTTACTAGACTATGTGGACTTTACCAATGATGAGTTAGTTAATTATGTGGGATCAGAAAATTTCATTTAGATCTGAGTGCATTGTTATTAGCAACATTATTATTTGCTTTGACTATATTTATTTTAAAACTTTTTACATTTCGAATTAAATTTGACGAGACTTGATTTTAAATAAGGTTAATGTCTGCACATAAATAAATATAAACGCATTACAATACAAGAAATGGACCCTATAACGATGACAAAAGTCGTCATCATAGATACGATTTGTCATCGCCTTAGATACCATTTGTCATCGTCATAGCCTTACTAGCTACAAGCTTGTCGCCCTAGCTCATTTTTTTTTATCATCGCCACAACCTTTGTCGCCACAGAGGTCTACTCCGACAACAAGTCGTTGCCACAGAGTACTCGTCATATATTTTAATATTTAAAATTTTAAATTATTTTTTCTAAAATGTCTCGTCGTCATAGGTCTAACAAAAATATTATTATTATATATAAAAGTAAAATAAAGTTTTTAAAAAAGATTCAACGCAACCCTATGGCGACAACATGTGTTATCGTAGACCCTTTTGTTTTAATTTTTAATTTTCATTTTTTTATATTTTCATGTTGTCCTCTCAATATTACAGGTTTTAATACAGATTTGTATAGTCAAACAAACGCTAGTATATATTACGAATACCTAAACAAATATCAATACGATTTGAGATACATACCAAAGAAGCGAAACTACTAATGTAAAGATATTTTAAATTTTTACAAACCAAACAAATTAACTAAGCGTCATCATCTTCATCATTATCGGGATTTGATTTTCTTCTTTCAAACCGATTCTTTTTTCTTGCATTTCACGCATTTATCGCCTTAGGGTTTCCATTTCTTCATCCCAATATGATAACGACTAGCTTGATGGTTCATAACGAGAGATATTTTTTACTTTTCATCCGACACTTCTTGTATGACCACGTTTTTGTCCTAAGGCGAACTCCTAATATTTCATCTCATTTACGGGGGTCGCCTGCCTCCATTTTTATTTGGGCATATTGATTTTCAAATTTCGCCTGCAATTTCAGCGAACAAAATAAAATATTAATAATATTTTTATAAAATTTTGGTAGCATAACTGTTGTGAAAATGAAAAAAAAAATCATCCTAGTCAATCATAAGTATATATAAGATAATAATTCCTAAATTTAAACATATAAACAGCAATGCAACTAATAATATTCAAATTTTAATCTATTGACATCTATTCGGGTGATTTTGACGTATTTAAACTAAAAGCACAAACCATTGACTTTACTAGAACATTCACATTAGGTTCCGCATTATTAATGTGAGTGTGCATCTTATATTACGAGTGATGGTTGCGAGTGGTTGTGAGTGAATAAGAGAGAAATTTTATAAGGATTGTACCGTGATTTCTTACATTTGGAAAAATACGGTACAGCCCCCGTAAATTTTTTAATATTTCTAAAAGTGGTTGTGAGTGAACGAGAGAGAAAATGTAATGATAAAGATGGATAAAAATTATTATTTAGTTAAAAGAAAGAGTAAAAAAGTAGTGTTTTTAGTATAAATATGCGGATGGGAATGGAGAAGCTAATATGAATGCTCTAAAATATGTTAAGATGATTTTGACCCATTTAAACTAATTGTCATTGACATTAAGTTTATTAAAGTATGTTCGGGTGATCTTATCAATTTAAACAAAATATTGGTCAAAATGCACTAAAACCACTTTAATAGACTAAATGTCAAAGAAAATTAATTTAAATGGATCAAAATCATCTAAACACAACATATTAAAATCACAAACCTAATGATGTATGTTCGGGTGATTTTGACCCATTTAAAGTAAAAAACATACTAAATCAACAATGTACTAATAACATACTAAATTTAATTAAAAGTAATAACAATATACAAACACATGATGATTCCGTACTTAACAAATCATCAAAATGAAAGTTTTAAACTTATCAAATCTTCTTCTGCCTTTGGATTGATCCATTCAATCCCTTCTCTATAATGTGCCCATCTTCATGTTTCAATGTGGCTCCCTTTGGATTGATCCATTCAATCCCTTCTCTATAATGTGCCCATCTTCATGTTTCAATGTGGCTCAGGGTTCTAATTTGTTACTTCTTCAAACAATTAAAATAATATTCATAAGATTTGTAAATGAATTAATAATATATATTTGAATAACACATGTTTTACTACCAGAACGTATTGCCTCTGGGCAAATTTGGATATAATTGTTTCGCTCTATCTCCTGATCCTTTTTGTGAAAGTTGTTTATGTTGTTCACTTGTAAACAACTCAACTGTCTTCTCCCATGCATCTTGGCTTTTCACATTCCGCTGGATGATTTATAGCTTGCTTAATATCATCATAACCTTCACGGTCCAAAACATATTGTTACATGACATATCCTATATCCTTAAAACCTTATTGGCAGTCCATATGAATTCCGAACCGTATCGCCTGCTAGTGTTCTGAACGATCATGAGCTTGTAAATCAAAATATTCATGCAAAAGAGAGTAGTTAGAAAAATATAAAATGTATGATAACTAAAACATAAATAAAACACTACATAAAATACTCGCCTCAAGAACATTGAATAGTTTTTATCTTAAATGCATCTAAAACTTTATCCCGGGTGGGATAATGAAAAGGAACACATGACACATAAGTAGATAAAGCCCATTTCTCAAGTAAGTTTAGGTGTCTTCCCTTTAATCGCTTTTTCTTACTTGACGCTAAATTGATATATGAAATTAAAAGTTAGCAACTTTGAAAAGACGTATATTGATATGAACAGTAACTTACACGACTGGCAACTAGAAGGGAGTGTATGTATATCTATGCCCATACGGGTCCTAACCCCTAACATCCCACCTTGTGCTCCTGCTACGCTTGATGACATAACTTGCAACAAAAACACATAATAAACATAATCATGTAATATTTTTAATAACAAATATAATAACGTATTTTGGATACATACGATCAATCTGAATTATCATTATAAAGATATGCATATTCTAAAACACATTTGAAATTCTAAAACATTTTCTAAAACACATTTGAAATCCTAAGCCAATAACCAATAATCAAATCAATAGCCAAACCAATAATAAACGCAAATCCTAAGTTAATAACCAATAACCAAATCAACAACCAAGCCACTAATCATATCAAATAACTTATATTATCATTCTAACAACACAAACTAATAATCAAATTAAACAACTTATATTATCATTCTAACAACACAAACTAATAATCAATTCAAACAATTATATTATCATTTTAATAACACAAACTAATAATCAAAGCAAACAACTTATAGTATTATTCTAACAACACATTTTAATAAATCTTAAACAACTTATGTTATTATTCTAACAACACAAACTATAATCAAATTAAACAACTTATATTATCATTCTAACAACACAAACTAATAAATAAATCAAACAACTTATATACCAATTCAGTTTAAATTTTTTATCAAATTAACAAAAAATGATAACATACACACCTTAAAATATTAACAAAAATGGTGGTGAGTTGATAATGCCGGTGGTAGTGATGAGATGATGCAACAGCCCTATAATGATGGTAAAAGTGGTGGGGATAGAAATGGAAGTGGTGAGAAGGCTAAGAATGGTGGTTGGGGTAAGAGTGTTAGGAATAGTGACTAGAAGGGTCGTGGTGGTGGGTTTTAGTTGGTGGCGCAGGGTAGGAGTTGTGGTTTTGCAAGAAATCATGGTGGTGAAGGTTATTTGGTGGTGCCATGCTTCAAATTCGTGGAGGATGTGGTAGGAGGTCTGTGGTGATGGATTTTTTGGTGGAGGGGGCGACAAGGGTAGTGGTGGGGGCTTATAGGAGTAAGATGGAGGGCGATGGGAGTGTTGGTGGTGGTGGTGGTATGTTTTCGGTGGAGGTTCGTGATGGGGAGAAGTTGGTCACTGGTGTGGTAGTGGTGGGTTTTGGTAAAGTTAAGAAGCGATAAGGAACGATCTGGATTTAGGGATTCATGCACCATCTGGCGACAACATGTCGTTATAGGGTTGTTATTTTAATTTTTTTAATGAGTAACGGGGGTACACACACGCCATATTAAAAAGATCCATGGTGACGTCGCCTCAGGTGTTTTCATTTCATTTTATTTTTTTTATCATTTATTAATTTTATTGCTGTTATTATTTGTTGACTTTTTTTAAATTTTTTTAAACGTTATAACTTTTATGTATGATATTAATTTTTATGAAAAATACACCATAAAAGGAGTGTTTTTTAATATTTAAAACAAGTACAATATTATTATTTAAAAAGATAATATTTTTTTATATTCATAAACTCATATCTCGTCATTGTGTTGTTAGTACAGTTCATTGTGTACTTTTGTTAATTATTGTGTTTTTTTTAATACTATTGTGTTTTTTAAAACGATGAATTTTAAAATAATATAATTGTGGACTAACACTGTTGTGTACCTCTTATATGTAAAATACAATATAAATTAACAACTATTTAATTTAATATGTTAAAAATAATGACAAAATAACACAATGTCTTATTGTGTTTTTAGATTGTCAATGTCTCATTTTACTCACTATGAGTTTCGAGAAGTACATAGTTGAAATAAATTATTGTGTACTTCTAATTGTAAAACATAATAATAGATAACAACAGTTTTATATAATCTAAAATAAACAATGACAAAAAAAAAGATTGTATTATTTTCAACACTATGAGTTTTAAAAAATACATTAGTGAAAGTATATCATTGTGTATCTCTAATTGTAAAACACAATTATTGATAACTAGTTTATATAATTTGTAGAAACAATAACAAAAATAATACAAAATGATCTAAAACATAAAGCACAACGATGAATACATATAAACAAATGATGTAAATTACATGACATCATGAAGTAATATTTGACACAATGAACGTATAAAGATACAATGACCTCACATATTTAACACAATTATCAAAATGTCATACTATTTAAAACAATAGAATGACACGTGTCAAACCCATAATCATTCTTCGACTTTTTAGATTAAATATTATTTTACTATAATCCTACCCTATTTATTATTAATATTTTTTTATATTATATTTTTGATATTATTATTAATTTTTCTTATTACTATTATTATTAATATTTATTTTTAATAATATGATTCTATTGTTATTTTAATATATACTAATTAAAATTATTATTAACATATACTTTTTATTATTACTAAACGTGTATAATTCAACACCGTTGATGATAATTGAATCATAGCTGACCTTGACGTATGTAATCGACCCTAATAATCATAATCGAACATATTTGATACTCATCGATCATAATTAAGTATAAACAAACTTAATTAACCATTAATAAGTATAGTTTCCTGTAAATTACTATTAACTTGTATAATTAAACACCAATTATCATAATTTGAACATGGCTAACCTTTGACGTATGTAATCGACTCTAATCATCATAATTGAACATATTTAACATTGTTTGACACTTATTGATGATAATTAAACATAATTTCCGGTAAATTGTTGTTAAAGTGTGAAATTCAACACCAATGATGATAATTTGCTTATAACTAAAGTTTGGCATATGTAGTTAACCCTAACTATCATACTCAAGCATATTTGACATTGTTTGACACTAATTGATGATAATTAAACATAAACAAACATAATTTACCATTGATAATCATAATTTCCCGTAGATTACCATCAAAGTGTGTAATTCAACACTAATGATCATAATTCGATCATAGCTACTCTTTGACGAAAGAAATCAACCCTAACTATAATAACCGAATATTTAAGACCCGAATTGACAATAATTGTTTATAATTATAATAAATAATAATAATAATATGTTTTAAAATAATAATATTTATTATAATAATAATAGTATTATTACTTATATTAATAATAGTATTAATAATAATAATAACTATAACATGTAGAAAAATTAATAATAATAATATATAATAATAATAATAATAATAATAATAATAATAATAATAATAATAATAATTTTATTAATATTAAATTAAAACAAAACTATACACCATTACACCTTGTAACAACATGTAATGTTACATCGATATATTTGAATTTATATAAAACGTTATATTATAAAACTTATAAGAGAAAGCAAATAATATCAGTAAAATTAATTAAACTAGGTGAAACTCCGCACGCGCGTTGCGCGATATTTGATACCAATTGTAATGTAATTCTACCGAAGAACAATATTAATATATGCTAACAAACTGGGAATAACATCTACAAAGAAAATGAAAATGTCCCTACACTATGTCATTGTTTGTTTACATAAGGATCTTTCATAAAGACCTATTTACCAAAATGAACACCAAAAGAAGTACGATTTGATATTGTTTTGTGTTAACTACAAAAGGTGGTGCGGGCTTCCTCAAAAAGTGGCAGGGATCTTTACAAAAAGTGGTAGCAATATATCCGAAAGTTCTTAGGTATCTTTAGCTTGATTTTTTGCTGTTATACCTGTTTTTTTTTTAACAGATGAAGCACTTAGGATTTAGTGATTTAAAGTATGAGAAATTTCTAAAGAAAAGGCCTATAGGCTATATAATCATAAAGAGAAGAGTTAAAATACCTTCTCCGTGGAACAGCTTTCATTTTGTCGATGGATTAGGTTCACGCCTTTGTATTACATGAGATGTTGATGGAGTGGCAACCGAAGGTGTGGTCACTGATGATGTTTGTTTTGTGCTTATGTCAACGCGGTTAACGGTGCAGCGAAGCAGTCCTGTTCTCATGTTCTTTTGCACTTGAATGTAGAATAAAGCCTATTTATTTATGATAGAGCGCAAGGATGCGTCTGGGCTGGCCTACCTAGTATGTCTGAACATGTCATTCCGGTTAGAGTTGCAGATGGCTCATTGAAGATTATGGCAGGGATGCTTCCTGTACCATCAGTGAGTGTGGTAGTGATCCGATATCTACAATGTTCAAATTTGTTACTTGGAGACATTATTTTTAGTGATTTGTGATAACAAACGTCTTACATTTCTGTTGGGGGGTTGTAGTTTCCATGCGTTGAGCAAAACCAATTATTTCTAGCTTTTATAAGTGTCTGATCACAGTTTAAACAACCGACAGAGTGCCATTTTGTATCGATAGGTATGTCGGATATTGCTCCCTTCAAGTTAAAAGTTCGGCCCTGAGGTGATAAATGTTCATGCATGATATCATTTATAATGTATGGTGGATGATATAAATATCAATAAATATACAGAGAGTTTATCTAACCTTAAATTCATTGCGTTCTAGTTCTTGTAGTTTTAATATAGTTGTGCTTTCCTGTTGTGTTGCTGGTGTTTGCTGTCCTGTTTCTATTGAGAAACTGTCTTTATTAGACTCTATTCTTTCAAAGAGACATTCAGTAAAAGTTGATAATGGTTCTTATGTAATTTTTAGTGAAAATACATGTTTGTTTGTGAGGTATCTTACATGTCCAAGAGGATGTGTGTCTCTGATGTTGATGGGTTCAGGTATATATGGCTTGCATTCGTTGACTGAAGTTGAACTTTACCTATTTTCAAAACAATGGCTATCAGCATGTTTATATATCAGTTTTTATGTTTCTATAGAATGTTTTATACCCATGAAATCAGTAAGCCTTAGAGCAGTTAAAGCAAGGATTGTAGGTGGTCCTGATGATTGAACTGCTGCCCTTGGGAACCTGAGTGAAGAGGTAGCTATTTCCTCCCATAAGCGGATTGTGACATCCTGAATACTACCAAATTTTTTCTAATCAGATTGATATGTACATTAACAGGCTAGTATATGTAGAGTAAACATTGTGGCCTTTAGACTGTCTTCCTTAGGTAATTGGATTAAGCAGGTTTCCTAGGCAGATTATTTGCGATGTTTAACATACACGAATGAATATATAGATATATGCATACCTGTTTTTTTAGCCTGAAATCTTTTAATTGAAAATATATATACATATATATATATATATGCAAGGTGTATTCTTTACCTGCAATCTTTCAATGTTAGTGTGACATACGGCTTTCCATCATTTGTATAATTATCTTGCATTCGTTGCAGTATGCCAATGTAATCTGCATTGTTCATGGTTATGATTAGGAATAAAGTTCCAATAATTTAAGGAAAAATAATTAAGAAGACTTTAATTACCCAGAATAATCTTATTCTGTGTTTGAGTTGGATCCTTTACTTTTTTGTGTAGATTTTCCAATCTTTGTCGGCTTATGAACTCAAAATATTCCATTGGAATTTCATGTGTTTCTGGAATAGGGGTGAACACAGAGGCTGAGCCAATCCGCATGTAAGCCGGATGTGATAAGGTGGATGTGTATCTATCAGGTTCTGTGCATGCGTAACCTTTGATCTTGAAGCATTTATGCAGCTGTAATTTCGAAAGAACTGGCCTCTGATCTTTTCCTTTGGCCATGACTTGTATCCCCATTCCCTGTTATAATCAAAATTAGTATGGTGAATAGAAAAAGATCAAGTTCAAGGTGACAACTGATAGATACGCTTGCTCATATTTATTGTGTATAAGAGTATGTACATTCAAATATCTTTTATGGTCTTATAACGATGTTGGTGTATAAATGTTACAGTTAACGCACGCCCTGCAATCAAACTCAAGATTCGCAGTGATTGATACGGCAACTTTACTAATAGAAAGGGTAAAAATGCGCTCAAGCAACCTATCTTACTAATAGAATAATATAATAAATTTAAAAAAAATGGTTTTTTACCTCCTTGTCAACAAATACATAACAAATTTCATTGTCACAAAAAGCAGGCTTCCAACTGCGAATAACTCGTATCTCCAGTTCGGGACAATCACCACCAGGTCTAAGTGCCGAAATACCGGTGTCCTCCATGGTCAATCACCTGCAATACGGATAAGATATGAGTATAATGTATGTGCTAATAACGAAGCATAGCAGATGTAGTACCCATATTGAATACAATATCATATATTAACATTGTAAACCTAGGTCTAACACAAACCTTTTTTTTCTCACTTCCTCTAATAATTTTGTGTATACAATATTTATGGTTTTATAATCACTACTCATAACGCTTTTCTTAGTCAGAATTTTTATCGAGTTTGGAGTCATCGCTCTTAAAAGAGCAACATAAAGCTGACCATGACCAAAAATAAGTTCAGGTAGGTATATACCTATTTTTCTGAGAGATTGACCTTGACTTTTGTTAATTGTCATAGCGTAACATGTTTTCAGTGGGAATTGTCTCCTCGTAAAAACAAACGGTAAGTCCTTTGTATTATGAACGCAATTAATTTTTGGAATATAAACTCTATGACCAACTGACGTACCTGTTATTATATGTGCCTCTATTACACGTGGTAACAAATGTGTAACTAATAATCTTGTTCCATTACATAAACCATTTTTTTGATCAATATTACGAATTAACATAACCGGGGTGTTCTTTTTTAGTTTTAGACAGTGATTTGGAACACCATTGAACTCCATCACATTCAAGTATTCAAAGGGATACATGGCATCAATATCACCAGCATTGCTGGAATGCGGGACCATAGAGTCAGTACTTAAGTAAGAAACATAGTCTCCTGGAGTAAAACTAAGAACCATTTCATTAATTATGTCAACAGTTTCATTCTTGGGACATATAATGGTGCGTTCCGCAATATTTGACGCATTTGGGTTCAAAAGGCAGGCATCATCGTACATAAACCTAATAAGGTCAGTAAGATCTGTATCACTTTCTTCAATTATCATGTTGCAAGGGATTTGAATGACTTTAACATCTGGTTGCCCGGGGACAACAGGATCTCCCTCTTCACCATCGCCAATTTTTAACAGCCACTCTGTGAAAGATTGTTTTTCTGCCTCGGATATATTGTTTGAGCATGATGTTGACACCCTGAGATTAGTAGATAGTGTATGGACAGTAAAATACCTCCAAAGATATGATCTTGGTAGACATGAGGCGATGATATCTTGTTTAGTGGACTTCGGTTTAACAGGTAGTGTTTGCCTGAAATCACCTCCAAGTAAAACAGATTTACCACCAAAAGGTATATTCTCCTTTTCTATCAAGTCCCTTAACGTTTTGTCAAGAGACTCGAAAAACCTACGATCACTCATCGGTGCCTCACCCCAAACTATCAATACTGTCTCCAACAGCAGCTTAGATAGATTTGTATTCTTTTTGACATAGCATACTGATTCTTCAGTCAACTCAAGAGGTATCTTAAACCTTGAATGCGCTGTTCGACCGAAGGGTAGCAATAGAGATGCTATTCCTGATGTAGCAACTGCCAAAACAACATCACTCGCGGATCTTATGGCTGCTATAATCGTCTTCCACACGTAGGTCTTCCAGCAACCATCGTGGCCATAGACAAATAACAGTACCTGCGATGAGTCTCGATAGGCTGACATAACACGGTTGTAGACAGCCTGTTGTTCTTGCTGCAGATCTGCCTTCATGGATAAATGCTGCTGATGCAATGCTTTCCTATTATAACTTCTTTCTTCAAGGAGTAACACGTTGTTGAGTGTTGATGCTGTACTATCGGCAGGCAAAGGCAGCCCAAAATCTGCTAATGATTTTGGCGTGCTGTAGGAATTCAGTAGTAATTCAAGCTCGTAGAGGACAAACTGTTTTAGATCATGATTGTTCACTCCTTTATGTAAATCGCGAAGGATTAGGTTAATTTTATATGTTAAATCTTCTCCCATTATTCGCCAATTGGCCTCCCAAAGTGTAGTCGGACTTGACACGTCACAGTACAGGTGGATATGAATAAAAAGTAATCTAAGCTCTGATCCTGTTGCCTAGGATGATGCCTCTGTCATAGTGGTTAACCATTCTTTATCATCTCCTATCAGGCCTAATTTTTCACATGCATGCCGAAATGTCGGAAGTACCTGACTTGAAACTGTACATATATCCGCAAATGAACAGCATCCACTTTGATATGTAAGTAACATCCTTAGGTAGAAAAGCTCCCCACATGTAGGGTGGACATATGTAAGTCTGCCAACAGAAGGTGCTCTCTTAGATTTTCTTTTTATCCAACACTTTGAATTTGAATCCCACCTATACTTGGATAAATAATCAATGTAACGAAGGTTCAAGCAGTTTTCAGAAGAAGTTGACTGCAATGCTGATTCATCTTTATTATTGGCCAACCATTCTGTGAGTGTTGTTTTACTTGTATTTTCATTATTGACAATGTCCAACAGCTGTTGTGATTGTCTGAATGTTAAATTTTGTTTACCTTGTAAATGCACAGCTAAAATTTGGACGGGTGGATTTCGGTGGTGTATTGGAAACGCCAAGATCCGCCATGATGTTTCGTGAGGGCAGACGAAGCGACCATCAAGATATTTTCTTATCTCATCAACAACCTCAGATGTGCCATGCGTTTGATCCTCAGCATTGTCACTATTTTTAGTTAGTGAAAAACGTATCCTATCTGCACCCTTTGGAATATACTTGAAAATATATTTAATCAACATGCTCCAGCCACAATATTCTACATTTATATGTGCATCAAAGTGTAGTAGAAGTTTTTTGTTATAGGGAACCACAAATCTATTATCCAAAGGAATACCTCGCTTCGTATACAATTGACCATCGTTGCATCTTTTATAGTGAATATAGCCATTAGCATCAATTCTGGTATGTCGCTCATAAGATTTAGGATAAAGTTTCGAGCATGCACCATTTTTCATACAGGGAGAGCCCAACCTTGCCAACCCACACGGGCCATGTAACATTAACGTTGTTACTGTCCTGTGTAGTGCAGGATCTATGCTCGCATCTGGCAGCTCAGCACTTATATAATTGTCTACATCCTCTGCGGTGAGAATACAACAAGAATTGGAAACCCATAGCAGTGTGTGGCAGTGTGGAAGACCTCTTTTCTAAAACTCAATAGTGTAAAGCTCTGTGGAAGAGAAACTACATAAGATTAGGAGACATAGTATTCAAGATAGACAAGATGTTTAGGAACCGGAATGACATGACACCTAACCAACATTACCTGTAGTGACTTCACAGAAAGGTTTTGCTGTGTTTAGATATTTTATGAAAGTCCGAACTTTCATCTGGAAGACTCTTGCAATAAGATCAGGCCTATCCTGTGCACACGAAACACCAGTTGCTGCTATCTCCCTTATAATCTTTGGCCATTTAACATTACAAGTGAATATGATGAAATACTGTGGATTCCCATAAACACGACATAGAGCAAGTGCATCTTGATAATGTTTGTACATATATCTTGGGCCACCGGTGAATGATGAAGGCAATAAAATACATTGACCCACGCTACGCCCCTCTGTATCAGCACGACATATGGCATCATGTACTCCGTCTAGAAACTCACATCGAAATTCTTGCTGATTGTTTCGTATGTATTCAAGTCGGGAATGCTCAACACAAACATAAGCATCAACCATGTATTGTTGAAACAACCGACCGGCACGTAGCAAGTGGGTATATGCACTCTGACGATCATGTATTTGAAAGCAATAGAACATACACAGAGTGAGGTTACGACCCTTAGTGGACACATCCTGTCGTATCTGTAATTCAGGTGACCATCCATGTTCACCGCGAGGAAACAGAAGCGGATATTGCATGGGCATATAAGCAGGGTGGAGCTTGCTAACCCTATGAGGGACATTGTCCTTCCTACGAATAATTATGTCAAAATCCTCTGCTCTAGTATAGGAATCACAAACAATAGCTCCGATGGCATTTGGCGAAGGATTATCATGTCTTCTATCAGTTACCCTACTAAAAATTCTTATAGAAAAATCTGGAACAACAGGTTGATCACATAATTCTCTTGCAGACCTAAACAGGCGCACATATGTATTGACCTCATCAAGCATTTTAGTTAAAGCTGTTACTATAACAGCAGACAAGCTGGACGAGCTGTCACCCGGAAAAAACCAAAGTCTGTTAGAAATCTCATTCTCACCATCAAACACATACATCTGTAAAAATCTAGGCCTATCACCAGGACATGGACAAACTAAGCCCACCCAATGACACACTTGACCAGCTACTTTGGAAACATACGGACCACCACCTTCATTAATAGAGCTGCTATTGTTGCACCAAAAGAAGTCATCGAGAACATAGCATTATATGCACGTATATTTGCCATAAAAGCCGCATCTGAAAACAACACTCTTAAGAGACTTGGAGGCTCTAATGGATATTGTAACACAACCTTCCCGGCTTTGCAGCATTTATGATATCGAGGCCGACGCCCAAGAGGGAAAGAGGTTAGTCGCTCAAAAAGCCAAAATAAAGCCCCGCAGAACTCACAAACCTCATTACACCTTCCCAAGTCCACATATTCAGGTGACAAAACAAAGCGAGAATCAAAACTATATGAATTATCAGGCTGAACGTCAGGCCTGGCAGATGTTAATATAGCTGGCGGAGTCATAACATTTGTAGAAGACCTAAGCATAGACGCACGACGTAGAGACTGTAGTTGTGTCTGAGAGGACGCCTCAAAAGTTGAAGTAGAGGAGGTGGCATCACCCGTAGGAATACAATCCAAACGTGCGCGCTTACTTCGTGGATTCTAACAATTTAAATATAGACCAGTATTCAAAAAAGAACAATAATAAGTAGACCTACTACATGAAACTAAGAATCATTCAGCCAAAAACACTCTTGCACTTGCGAAAGGAAAGACAGAGATAACTCTAATATATATATATATATAAATCATAAAGAGCACAAAAGAATATGAAAGAGCGTAAAACATACCTACATTAAATGATTATAGGCGCACTGGGCGATAACCCAAGGCCAAAAACACACGTTACTACAAACAAGAAGAAAGACATCCCAAAAATTAAGACCGATAGGCAAGGAAGTCATACCCAAATTTCAGTGTGTTTACAGAGAAGAATAATATTAGCAAGAAAGGAAAAATGTAGACAAATCTAATATATATATATATATATATATATATATATATATATATATATATATATATATATATATATATATATATATATATATATATATATATATATATATATAACAATCATAAACAACATAGAATAACATGAAAGATTGTAAAACAAACCTACAATAACCGATGACACGTACTTTGCGGTAGCAAACAACCCAAAACCTGCGTCACTACAAACCCAGATGAAGTCAGGATTAAATTTAAGGACAGTATGTTGTTTCATGTTTCTTTTGAGAGTACAGTTATATTTCAAAGGACCCAAATAAAAACTATTCTTATGTAGGTTGTGAGGCCAAAAAATGGGTTGAAAAACAATGTGATTTGAACCCATGATACAATCTTACTGAACTGATTCCTAGTATTTGGTTTTTTAAATATAGCCTGGTACCTTGCCATACTACAAACGAAAGTGTACGCAATGCTTACCAAAATTGGAATAAACCTAGGTAAAGAAAGATTTGAAGAACCTGCATAAAAAAACCAAAAGGGTGCAGGCAAGAAATATCAATAAAGAAGAGCGTTTGAATAAATCTGTATTATTGCAAAAAATTCAAGCCTACTAAATAATAGTCATAGCACAGTACATAAACACACATAACAACTGATAAATTATCCTATACAATACTTTGTCTACACTCAACATCTTGTATATTGTTTTGACAAGAGTTGGTCCACATTTTCAGATTACAAGTGTATGCTCGTGTATGTGTAGTGGGTTGTTTATCTCAAACATATTCCACCCAGTATTTAAGCATGAAAAATTGCATAATCAACTTATAAGGTGCTTGACAATAGTCATCTACATATATAACAGTATGCATTCTTTGATACCAAATAAAGCAATAAAATCATACAATATGTTCAAGCATCAACGGTAAAATGGTAAGTAAACTTCCATAGGTATAACATCAACCATATCTAAACAAAATATAAATCAAAAGGCAATGCCTCTCTGTCCTTCGAAGATACTAAAAATCAATATCCTCCCAAAAAAAACCGTAATTTCACACTCAAAACAACTATTCGGAGCAACAAATATTCCACCACTTTCACCTCTATTCGAAGAATAATCCATCACCATCATCACGTCTGAAAGTTTTCATACCTCTTACATTTTTCAATTTTCCATTATTACCCTAAACATTAACTTCAGCAGGTGTCTTTACGTGGCTATAGCAATCAAACAACACATGGACCGAACACCAACCCCACTGCCCAAACCCACGCAACATAACAATCAAACACCCCTTCCCAATCGAAATTAGGGCTCATACACAAACCAGAAAGAACAATAATCAGAGCAACATTAGAACAACATTAGATGAGGTTCAATCAGTTAGAACAACATTAGGGCTCATAGCAATCAGTTACCTCTTGTTTCGCTGCTACCTAAAACCCTTAAATCCAAACAAAAAACAACATTAGAAAGCTGCAAATCACTTACCTCCTGTTTAGCTGCTACCTAAAACCCTTAAATCCAAACGAAGAACAACATTAGAAACCTGCAAATCAGAAAGAACAATAATCAGAGCAAAGGGGAAAACGAATTGCGGTTCAATCAAACCGAAAGAGAACCTTAGAAACCTGCAAATCAGAAGGAATGACAATCAGAAGAAAAGTGAAAATGAAGTGAAGATGAAACAATAAAGAAGACACCAAATCACACGTGAAGAGAAACGAAGGATGAAGACAACACGTATTCTCGGATGAGGCAGCACAGAGGAAGCAGCTGTTGTTTTGCACTGTTCATGGCGTTGGGTATTTCATATATAGGGTAATTATTATAATAATCAAATCTAAAACTTAACACAAATATATAGTCGGCCTACTTTCTCTTGCGGGTGGACACCCCTATAATATGGTCTGGTTGCTCCTATTTTTACACATGGTCTTTTTTGACTTTGGAAATCAAGTTTATATGAAATTCGTTTAAGGTCATTGCCATCCGCATTTTACGAGGATATAATGGGAAAATGATATTTCAAAAGGACATTTAAAAAAAATCCGGGTCAAGTGGACAATTTAAGATTTTTTTTCTATTATACTATGTGTAGTGTTTTATTTAGTTAAATATCATCTAGGTAAATATGAATTTATTAAAATCATTTAGTTAAAATGCCATTACGTCCAGTCTTATATATACATATACAATCATTTAGTTTTTAATTGTTTTCATCGTTTGACAACTAATAACAAAGAAACAATACACAGCTCCGAGGCTAGTAGATTGTGTGCACCAATGATCATTAGCTCAACTGGTTAACGTGAGGTACCCATGATAAGTAAATAAAGGGAGGTCATGGGTTCAAGTCTCACTCTGTGCAAAAATGCTCAGAGTTGAGCCAGGGGTTTTCTCGGTAATGGGTTTCCTCCTGAGGGGGTTGGGGGTGCCGTCCCGGCTGGGAAACGGATAGGTGGGCCCAATTAAGATAGCATCTATCTTTCGAAACAAGGTCGTCATTTACCGTTCAAAAAAAAAGTATACTGTGTGGACTTTACCAATGCTAAGTTGGACAAATTACGTGGGGATCAGAATCCTCATTTAGGTCTAAGTTTATTCTTATTATAATTATTATTTTTTGCGTCGACTTTATTTATCTTGAAATGTGTCGTTCACCTATTTTAGTTGTATTTCTTTATGTGGGATCAGGATTTTTATAAGGTGTTTCTTATTAAGATAAGTTATCAGTTGATCGATTCAATAAACAAAGCCTAGCTTTGTCGACGGGGCGTTCCTTTTAGGTGATACGTGTTTCTTAAGGCACACCACAAACAAACTCATCAGAAATAAAACCTTTTTCAATTTCCAAAATAAATCCAATAAATTTAAATAATAATAATAACAACAATTATAAGTAAATAATAATAATAATAATAATAATAAATTCATGGCTTAAGGAATATACAATTATTGTTCGATAAATAGTTATGGGTGAACCTTATAGAAAGATTGGTTTATTAAATGTTAGCTCATGTGCATTACATTGGTACTTTGACGATAAAGGGGGTGAAAGATCCTGATAGGTAGTCTAAGTATAAAATCTAAGTTTCGTAGTTTGTATTGGATTTGATATTTCTTTGAGTTGGGTATAGTAAAGATCGCTTTTAGATTTAACTAGTTTTAAGCATCCTACGTTGCAATGGGCGACGTAAAACCATGTCAAGCAGCATCAATGACACACTACCGTCAGTGACCACCAATACTGACAAATCTCGTATTAAAAAAAATAAAAAAACGAAAAAAATAAAACTAAACAAAAAGTAGACGTAAAAACGTTGAACCACGCAGGCAAAACATAAAAGATCTAGAACAATAGGTAAGTTGATCTAGGACCAACACATGCGACGGGGCAATTAAATGGGGAAAAATGATCGTAAAAACGTTGAACCACACATGCACGTTTCAGCGTGTTAACTCGCAAAATTTTGACCGAAAGACGAAAATGTTTAAAATATGAAATGTAGGGGACCAAAGTTGAAAGTAAAAAAATATATTGGGGCTAAATTATAAAAGATATAAAAGTATTGGATTAAAATAAAAAAAGTTAAAGATTAAAAAAAGATGTGGGTACCACCCACTATGCACATGGTACAATCCTTGATGCACAACCAAGTTAATAATTAGTATTATATAAATTATTGCGTTGGCACTTACAAATTTTAAATCGGATGATTCTAAGACAAAGTAACAAGAGAAAGTATGTGAATTCTATTATGAAAACATAATAGAAAATATATTAAAGATCTTCCTTATATTGTAAGGGAATCAACATAACGAACCGTTGCAAGTCTTCACGAAAATGTGTCAATTGACGTTATAACTATCAATTTTTGACAGTTACAATAATAGGAATTTTCTCTATAACTATATTGGTAGTAACTTAGATGCTACTTGTAGACTTCATTCCCGAGAAACCTCACACTTGGAATTACATATAAAAAACATAGCTCTTAAAGTAAACGCAAGTTAAACATAAGTAGGGAACTATTCAAAACACTACATAATATTGCCATTTCATAAGTAATTACTTCTTTAACTAAAAACATAAAACTACTAAACCCAGGATGCTAGTCTTGGAATATACCAAGTAGCTCTTAGATCCATGCCATACTATCATCCTTTCAACTCATACATACTAAAAATCAGCCTTGCGAGAGAGTTCAAGTTTTAATTTTAGAAAAATAAGCTTTAGCATGGCAAACTTCAATATAACTGTTATAATTGTACACATGGTCATATTTTAAATGTATCTATCACTATAGCTTTAACTATCTTTTTCTATCATTATGTTATTCATACATTTCTATAGCTTTGCTTTACTTTATCTTTAAGCTCATACAAGTACAAAACTCCTTTAGTCAATGAGCTTCCAAAAAGGAAAAGGTTGTTTAACCGGTGAGCTTACAACATGGCAGGGCTCCTATCACTGGTAGGCATGCAACAAGTCACGACAACTATCATTGTGGGCATACACAAGGCAAGCTCTTATCACTAGTGAGCAAACAAAAACTACAAAGTACATTACACCATTACTTGCAAGACTTTATACTTTATCTTTCACATGATACTTTATGTTTTTATTATACTTTAGTTTAACTATCCTTTAGTTATAACATATTTAGTACTCTATCATGTTATACAAGTTAAAACTTTACATTTTATACTTTACCTTTAACTGTACATGTTGTCGTATTCTAAGCCTTTAATTTCATATGTGTAAGCTAGGTTATATTCGAAGACTTTGACTTAGATAAGGAGGTTATACCATAGGTGTGGATGAAATAAGTTGTAACACCTTGAAAATTTATGCATGAAATAATAAGAATTAAAATTTTAGTGTTTGTAATGAAAAACAATGAGAATTATGGTTTGGACCCTGGTCATGGACCACGACTAGGAGGCCTGGCAGACTGCCACGAAATGAATTAGGTTTTACGGAATTTAGGTTGCCTAGTGAACCGTTATGCTAACCCTTGACAATGCTCTTCAAGCAAAATCCTCGTGTGCTAACATGTGGCACGTGACGAGGACCAAGTGGAAACACGTGTCATCTTGGAATAACACATGTATGCTGATTGGACCAAATGGTCTAGGCCACCATGACCAAGTGGTGAGCCGCCACCCTTTCCCTTAGCAGTCGGCGAAGGGGCCCACGAATAGGCTATAAAAGCCTATATTATGTAGTGGAGTTTACACATCCAAAACACATGTGTATTGCAACTTGTACTCCAAGATGATAGAAGATATAAATGATAATTCTAGCAGCCTGTTAAGGTGAACTTGTTTTCCAAACTTCGTTCACATGCTTGGCTTTTATGCACAAAATGATTTCTAGCATGTTTATGAATTTTCGATGTGAAATTGCACAAGATGGCTTTGTTAACAAATGGGACAGCTATAAAATAAGATGTTTTAATAATTGTTAATATTGATCATGTTGTTTTAATTTTATTAAAAGTGACTAGTAACATGATTCACCAACTATATGCTGGCGTTCTAAATTTAATAACATTTTAAGGAAAATGATATGTATGTGTAATACAAATAAATGTTATGATTTAATCTAAGCATCATGGGTACACCCACATGAATCCAGGAAGATGGATAACTTAACTCTAGACTTATGGCTCATTATGTAAAAGTCTAAAAGTTATTTTGTTTATAACAATGTACTGCTTTAATGTAACTTTTTATGAAATATGTTCATTTGAATTCAACACCAATAGTTAAAATACCTCCCCAAGTGAGGATTTGATTATTATCTAAACTATTTATTTTAGTTAAGAAAATAAAACATTTGAGATAAATAAAATGTTGTCTTTTGAAACAAATCTGTTCTTGAAATCAGTTTTCAAGTCAGATACTAATGTTGTGACCCTTTTTCTTTCATTGTTCTTAAAATCTATTTTTGATTTCAGATTCTTTTGTTTGTTAGACATTTTTGAACAATCATTTGTAGAAATAAAAACATCTGAAATTCATTGATAAATGATGATGAATTACATACAGATTTTTCATTACAACTTTTATTTTCCTGAAAATCTATTTCATCATCACTTTCTCATTCTTCAACCAACCCTTCCTGCTTCACACTTTCTGCAAAAGAATTGTCATGATTAATTTTAAGTTCAGTTTTTATGACAGGATCAACAGTCAATGAAACATTGACTGGAGGTATTAAGTCTGACTTTGGTTGAAAACCTAATCCATAGACCTCCTCATCTGGAGTGATAATAGATGAAGGCAAACATATATAATCATGATTAATAGTTGGTGCAATGTTAGAATAGCCAACGCCATCTTTTCCACCATTAATTTTCTGAGTCATTTGAGACTTGATTATACTTTCAACCATGTTTAAGGACAGCTCAAATTTTTCGACAGTCAATTTTGCAGATAAGAGTTCACTGTCAAGTTTGTTTATTTCTAAAGATAGTTTATTGTTAAATGTTGTCAAATATTTTATACTACAATCTTTATCATGAAGATTCAATTTTGATTGATAAATCGATTTGTTTAACCCTTCTATCTTTTCTTTAAAAATTTTCTCATCAGTTTTATATTTACGAGCTTGATATTGAAGTTTTTCAACTTCTAAAATCAAGTGTTCATTATGAAATCCGTATCTTTGTACCTTTTCTATACATGTACTTGAACAAAGATTAGAATGTACCTCATTGGTCTCTTCTTCCTTATTCTTCTCTTCAGGTATGACATTTACCATGAAGGCTTTCAAGATTGTGTTTCCTTCTGCTTTAGATGCCGGAGATATCTCAACAGTATTGCCAATTTTATCACAAGCAGATGCCTGAGTTTCCTCAACAGCACGCACAGTCTTTTTAATCTTGGCCGTAGTCAACAGCCTTTTCTTTCACTTCTTCAGTCTTCTTCTTTTCAGTGATCTTTGATTGAGCTGGAGTAGTCTTAACAGCCTTTTCATTAACTTCTTTCTTTCCTTCAACATTCACCTTCAAATTAGCTGGAGTAATCTCAACAGCTTTTTCATTAATCACCTTATCAACTTGCACCTCTTCAACTTGTTTATCTTTAACCTTCTTCTCTTCCTCAAACACTCCATTCATCAGATCATCAGATACAAACTCAGCTAGTAAATTTTCATCAACATGTTCTTTGTTAGTTTGAATTTCTACTAACAAAGCAGTGGACAATTTTATATCTAGAATCTCCATCTGATCAGACCAATCATACTCTTCATTAGTTTGAGACACTAGGGCTTTGTTGTTTGATAAACTTGCTTTGTTTCCCTTTGATTCCACCTCCACAGTCACCATCTTCTTTCCACTATCTGCTTGATTAGACATTCCTTTAGTGTATTCTTTTGCAAAGTGACTAGGTTTGTCGTAGTTATAACATCTCAAACTTGACTTATCAAACCCAATCTTGCTTGAGTTGTTCAGACCAAACATCTTTCTACCAGTTCTTCTTGCAAAATGTTTAGCATGATATACCACCATAGCCATCTGATACTTGATATCATTCTCTTCTACATCATCAGGATTAAGTTGTTGCAAGTCATCAACTAAGATGTTAGGTGGAGTGAGTCTTCTAGTAGTGAATGCTTCATAGCTGTTCATGAAAGTGATAAATAGAGCCAGATGCTCTTCAGCTATTTGAATGGTTTGCTTGTTAGGGTGGGAGTTTAAAATAAATTCTTGTTGTGAAGGTTAAGTGGATTGACTTTGTGAGTAAATCTGGGGTTGTGGTTGAGATTATGCTGGATTGTAAAGGTTCTGATGAGAAGCTTGGAACTGAGGCAAGGATGGATCTTTGACATTTGGTTAAATAGGAGTGGCTAATTGTTATTGTTGGCACAACTGGGAGTAGCTGACATAATAATTTGGATTACTAGCCATTTTAGCATATAATGCTGATGCTTCAGCTCCCATTGTGTTGATGTATTTAGCAGCTCTCTGCTTGTCAGCCATTTTATAAGATTTTATGGTTGAGATTATATCATTGAGGGACAAGGTGAACAAATCCTTAGTTCTCTTGATGGTAGTGCAATTGTTGTTCCAGCTGTAAGGTAGTGAGTTTAATAGCTTCTTGTTTAATAAGATGTTCTCTAGTGTAATTCCTGCACTTTTCATCTTTGTTATCAGCTTTACAAACCTTGACATTTGAGCCTCCAAGGATTCACCAAGTATGTGATTAAACATATTAAACTCTTGGTCCAACATGTCCTTTCGACTTTCCCTCATATCCTTATTTCCCATAATCTGCTCCTCCATTGCATCCCATAACTCTTTTTCCTTCCTAAAATCCTTAAACTTCTGAGCAATTTCAGTAGTAAGTTCCATAGTGATCGCGTGTAAGACTCCGTTCCCGAAGACCTCACAGTTGGACCATCACAACATTTTTCATATAAAATAAACACATTTCATAAAAATATCACAGCGGATTAAGTTATCAAAAACTATTCATGCATTAATACTTGATGTTGCTAAATAATACACAAAGAACACATAAGAATCGGTCCCGAAGCTAAAAACTCAGCTGAAACCGAACAAAAACGCAAGAAAACACTTACCTTCAAAGGTTTCTCTCACTAGAAACTGATGAAATCCCTATTCTTCTTCTTTTTCTCTTCTTTGCAACCGAGAGGACGTGAATGCGGATGTAGTGGGCGGCCATGCCTATTTTAAACATAAAATAATAAGGTTTTGTCCTTTATACAACTTTAGCCCCTACATTTATGAACTTTCTCCTTTCCTTCTTTATAATTTTCTTTTCTTTTCTTTTTAGCAAATTTTTGGGTGTTACAAGTCCACCCCCCTTATAGAGGTTTCGTCCCCGAAACCTGTCACTTCTTGAACAGTTGTGGGTAATGTTATCTCATCTCTTCCTCAGTCTCCCACGTAGACTCGGATCCCTTCTTGTGCCTCCACTGTCAATGACTGCCACTGGTTGCTCTACATAATTGAGTCGTTCATCCACTTTAATGTCCTCCAGTGGTACAATCATATCTTCATCGCTAGTCATTTTCTCAGATGAGATACATAGAATGTTGGATGAATCCCACTTAACTCATCGGGCAGCTCCAACCTATAGGCCGCCTCTCCTACTCGAGCAATGATTCGGAAAGGTCCTATATACCTTGGGCTCAGCTTACCTCACTTTCTGAACCGAATGATCCCCTTCCAAGGTGAAACCTTTAGCATAACTTTATCACCCACCTTGAATTCAATCAGCCTACGCCTCTTATCAGCATACAACTTTTGCCTATCTTTTGCCGCCGTCATAAAGGCCTTGATCTTTTCTAGCTTTTCAGTCGTAGCCTCGATCACTTTCATGCTCCCCAACTCCTTCTGTCCAATGTCACCCTAACATATGGGCATTCTATACTTCCTACCGTATAGCATCTCATATGGTGGCATACCAATGTTGGCATGGTAACTGTTGTTGTATGAGAATTCAGCTAACGGTAAGTGTTCGTCCCAGCTTCCTCCAAAATCAATGACACATGCTCAGAGCATATCCTCAAGCATCTGTATAGTCCTCTTCGACTGACCATCTGTCTGAGGATGGTAAACCGTACTGATATGCAACCTCGTACCTATTGCATCATGGAATCTCTTCCAAAACTTAAATGTAAACCGAGTGTCACGGTCAGACACAATAGACACCGGTACACCATGACGGGTCACAATTTCCTTGATGAACAGATCCGCCAACCTCTCAGATGAATATGTCTCACGGATCGGTAGAAAGTGAGAACTCTTCGTCAAACGATAAACTATCACCCATTTGGCATCGTACCCCCTTGTCGTACGTGGCAACTTCATAATGAAGTCCATGGTGATGTGCCCCCATTTCCACTTGGGTATATCCAAAGGTTAGATCTTCCCATATGGCTTCTGATGCTCTGCATTTACTTGTAAGCAAGTAAGGCACTTACTCACGTACTCCGCCACATCTTGCTTCATGCCCGGCCAGCAGTAATCTTTCTTCATATCATGATACATCTTAGTAACACAGGTATGAATGGATTACCGAGTCTTATGAGCTTCATCCATGATTTTCCCCCGTAGATCTCCATAATGAGGGATCCACATCCGTCCAAAGCGGGTTCTAACTCCGAGAGTTTTCTCACCCAACTCCGAGACTACACCTCTCATCCTTTCTGAGTTAAGGCACTCTTCTTTTAATGCCTAATCTTGGAACCCCTTAACCTGCGTCATCACATCGGAGGTTATCACCAACTGGTAAGCTTTCACCCGGATTGGCTCTGGTCTCTCTTTTCGGCTAAGGGCATCAGCCACTATGTTTGCCTTGCCCGGATGAAAGTGGATCTCATATTCATAATCCTTGATCAATTCTAGCCACCTCCTTTGCCTCATATTGAGGTCCTTCTGCTCAAAGAAGTATTTCAAGCTTTTATGGTCAGTGAAGATAATGCACTTCGTCCCATACAAGTAGTGCCTCCAAATCTTCAACGCAAAGACCACAGCCGCTAGCTCCAAGTCAAGAGTAGGGTAATAAACCTCATGGATTTTCAACTGTGGGGACGTATAGGCTATTACTCTTCCCCTCTGCATTAGCACGCAACCCAATCCCGAATAAGAAGCATCCGAATAGACCACTAAGTCTTTGCTTCCTTTGGGCAATGTCAAGACAGGGGCTTGAGTCAATCTCATCTTTAACTCCTCAAAAGCATTCTCCTGTTCTAAACCCCATACAAACTTCACGTCCTTGCGGGTCAACTAGGTCAATGGTGAGGCTATCTTGGAAAGTCTTGGATGAACCTCCTGTAGTAGCCCGCCAAACCCAAGAAACTACGGATCTCGGATGGCGTCTTTGGAGACTTCCATTGCATCACCGCCTCAACCTTTTCCAGGTCTACCATGATCCCTTAAGAATTTACCACATGACCCAAAAACTGAACTTCACGCAACCCGAAAGCACACTTGGAGAACTTAGTGTACAGCTTCTCTCTTCTGAGTGTCTCCAACACCTCACGAATGTGACCGGCATGTTCTTCTTTGCTCTTCAAATAAATCAGAATATCATCTATAAACACAATCACTGATTTATCCAACATCGGCCGACACACCCGGTTCATCAAATCCATGAAAGCAGCTGGCGCGTTAGTTAGACCAAAGGACATAACGAGAAACTCGTAGTGTCCATAACGCGTGCGAAAAGCCGTTTTGGGGATATCCTGCTCCTTCACCTTTAATTGATGGTAGCCAGATCGGAGATCTATTCTCGAGAACCAACTGGCACCTTGGAGCTGATCAAACAAGTCATCTATTCTCGGTAGCGGATATCGGTTCTTTACCGTCAACTTGTTCAACTCACGGTAGTCAATGAACATCCTTATACTACCATCCTTATTCTTTACAAACAAGACCGGAGCACCCCAGGGAGAGATACTCAATCGGATGAAACCCTTGTCAATCAACTCTTGTAACTGAACCATCAGTTCCTTTATTTCTGATGGAGCCACTCGATACGGTGCTTTGGCAACAGGTTGAGCACCAGGTATCAAATCGATCTGAAATTCAATCTCGCGGTCCGGTGGCACACCTGGTAAATCTTCTGGGAGCACGTCTGGAAAGTCACGCACAACTGGTACGTCGGACAATTATGGTACTGACACATCCACATCCTTCACGTAAGCCAGGTAGATACAACATCCATGTTTCATGCACTTCTCTGCCACCACCATTGAAATCACCTTTGGAATGGTAGTAACTCGGTCACCGTAGATTGTTACCGAACTCCCATCAGGCGCTGTCAGTCGGATCATCTTCTTGCGACAAACAATATTTGCCTCATAGGCTGCTAGCCAATCCATCCCTAGAACTATATCAAATCCGCCTAGGGGCATCACAAATAGTTTAGCAGAGAACCAATGGCCTTCTAGTTCTATGTCGTAATCCTCTATCAAGTCTGAAATCTCGGTAGACTTACCCATGGCAGTTTCTACATCGAAGGGCTCATCAATGCTTCTACTACTAACGGGCAACCTAGCACCAGAATCAAATAACACAGAGGCACAAGTTTGGTTTACAAGAAATGTACCTGACATGACATCGGGGTCCACCCTGGCCTCTTCCCGGGTCATCGTGAATGCTCTAGTGCTTGCCCTCTGCCCTTCTTTCTCGGTCCCCTTCTTCGCCCCAGAACTTTTAGCCCTCGGCTTCTTGCAATCCCTGCTCATATGGCCTTCTTCACCGCAGCTTTAGCACCTCCTCGCCTTACAATCCCTTGCCACATGACCAGGCTTCCCACATTTGAAACAAACATTCAGTCCCCACTTGCATTCTCCCGTATGCTCCTTCCTGCACTTACCACATGGCTTCATCCCCGTACCTACCGACACTACCCTCCGATCATCCACCCTCGCCTTCTTGTTGTTCGGGGTGAAACCACCACGACCAAATCGTTTCCTGTCCCAGTTCCTGTCACCACCACTCTTCTTGCTCACCTCCACCACCGCCAATTCTTCTCTCTTATCATACAGCCTCCCTGCCAGATTGACCACCGACCTAAATGTACTCGGTCGGGCAGTGATCATGTGCCTGCGGATATCTTCCGGCAAACCCTGTATGTACCTCTTGATCTTTCTCGACAACGGCGTAACCTGGTCTAGCACCAGCCTTGCCATCTCGATAAACTTCGTCGTGTATTGCTGGTGTGTCATGGTTCCCGCCTCTAACTGCAAGAACTCCTCGATCACCATTTTCTTCAATTCAGCCCACTTCATCTTCCTAATAGCCCTGTTGCCCTCGGCCTGGACAATATTCTCCCACCAGCATAAAGCTGAGTCCACGAATGAGTGAGTGGCAAACTTCACCTTTTGGTCCTCCCTACATTCTCTGATCTCCAACACAGCCTCCATCTCTCTCACCCATCGGTGAGCAGCAGCAGCGTTACCATTACCATCAAAAGTTAGGGGTCTACATCTTTGAAATGCTCCATAGTTGCACCCCTTCGTGATTTCCCGCACAGCCTCCTCCTCCTCATCGCTGGAGGCAACCATCTCGGTATCTAGTTGTTCCCCTTCATCATGACCCCTATCATCCCTCATTCTCCCAGCAGTTTTCCTTCTCTCCTCCTCCTTCTCCTTCTTTTCATCTTCTCTCATCGCACGAATGAACTCGGTCACCACAAACGGCAGGATCGTCTGCATGACCCAATGCACTTCCTCCACAACTGCCTCCTTACTGAGGCTCTCAAGTTGGCACTCTCATCACCGCCCTCCTGGTGATGATGCTCGGGCTCAACAGGAGCCGTCTCAGCAGTCTTAGTCTTGTTCCTCGTGACACGTGGTCCAGCACCACGGCCACCCCGTACTCCTCCTCGAGAAGCTTTTGACGATCTACCACCGGCCATCTTCTAAACACTATAAGATTCAAACACAAACACGGTCGTTCAAGGTACTAGCTCAGTTTATGTCAAGTATAGTAAGTCCCTAATTACAGTGCCCAGTTGTGATTAGCCACTTACTTTACTCTTCATCTCCCAAGCATTTCCTATCCTTACTACATCAATATTCAAATATACTAAGGGCACATAAATCAAATAACATACGTACATAATACCAGTTAACATTTAAGAAAACGAATTACCTGATGGCACGTAGCTACTTGGGCTGGCATCCCTCCATTCGGTCCCATTCTCAGTTTAAGTTTAGGTTTTTAAAATAATTTACCTATTTCTCTTAAACTTTGGCTCTGATACCAACTTGTAAGACCCCGTTCCCGGAGACCTCACAGTTGGACCATTACAACATTTTTCATATAAAATAAATACATTTCATAAAAATATCGCAGTGGATTAAGTAATCAAAAGCCATCATGCATTAATACTTGATGTTGCTAAATAATATCATTAAGCACGAATGGATGCCAGTCTTTGCCCACCAAGTAGCCTCTCCCACGTGTCATCCCCAGCAACAAGTTACCTGCCAACTGAAATGCATAAAAGTCAGCGTTGCTGAGTGAGTTCTAGTTTTAAAATTTAAAGTCCCTTGTATATGTATATAAAAGTGTCATTTTTCTTAAAATGCATCCTTTTCATAAAATCCATTACTTCTGTACGTGTTCACGCATCATACATACAGCAAGATTATATTCATTATTATCTTTCATCATTTTCTCATTCATTTCATACTTTCACCATTATCTTTCACTTTCTTCCGAACCAATGTGCAATGCCCTGAACATTGTGCATGAAGCTGGTACTGGGCCTAGGGCCTATAAATAGACCCCGAACATTGTGCACGAAGCTGACTCCAATACCTGGGGCAAGTAACAAGGGTCTCGTTGATCTCTAGGATTGACCCTGAGTGCATCCTTCGGGTTAGTGATGCGAGTTGTCAGGCCTAATCAAAAACGATTTATAATGGTCCAAACTTCACCTAAGATAGCTAGGGTAAGTCGGGTCGATCCACAGGGAATATGTGGAAAGTGTGATTCAATTCATAAAGTTGAAAGCTTTATTGAAAATACTTGTAAATTAACTAAATTGCAAAAAGTAGTTGAAGTTGAAAAGTAAAATTGATTGTAAACAATGATGGGAAAGAGTAATCCCCTTCGGGTTAAGGTTTACAACTTAGACTTGCTTTGATAGTTAAAAGTGGTCACATAGACATAACCGGGTTAATTTGGTTAAAGATAATAGATTGAATGAGACTGTTGTTAATGAACTACTCGAATCATATCCTACGTTTGTATTACCCAACCCCATCCAAAATTGATGTTTCCAGATGAAAAGAAATCTAAAACAATCAAACAGGAACAATTGAATTGAAAGTAGCACACGTATTTTAGAATCTCTAAACAAAAAATAATGTTACTCGGCTTAAACTACCATGTTCAAACACTAACTCAACCAAAACCATCAAAAACAAGTCATAGTATAAACCCTAACACCCGAAGAAGATCACGGGTGGATTAGCCAGACATGGAAACGAAAAACAAATCAAAATCGAAGGTAAACATTCTATCTAACGTAAAAGGTTCAAACAGAATGATAAAAACAAGATCTTGAGCCTTGAAATCTCCTCCGGGAGCCTTTTGGATCACTTCGGTTCGTTCCTAGGGCTTGGGGACGGCTTGGAATGGAAGATAGACCTGAAAACCTAATTTTTCGGTCTTATAAGTGATTTCAACGCATCATGTGTCGTAGGTCACTTGAACACCGTAGGTTACTCTAGAGGCTTTCTGCTCAATTTTTTAATTGATGAACCGTAGGTCATGTTTCCACCATAAGTTACTCTAGAGGCTTATACCGTAGGACCTGTTTCCACCGTAGGTTACGCTAGGGGGCTTTTTCTGATTCTTGTTTCTTCGTAACTTCTTCGTTCGGACTCTGTTTTCCTCCCCCTTTGCGGCCACGTTCTCGTAATTGAATTCTCTACCACCTTATCTATCATGATCTTCTTTATCATCCATGTGCATTCTTCAAAACACATCAAATGATTTTGTTTTACCTATAAAGCACCAAATCATCGTAGTTAACTTATTCCATACAATTTCTTCTGCTTAAACACATTAAATACATTAAAGATAACCACTTAACCATGATAAACATCATTCCAAACCCCTTACATCATATCCCCACACTTGTTTCTCGCTTGCCCTCAAGCGAGGTTGCTTTTAAAATTCAATAATTCAAGTTAAAAATTTTAACTCACAGACACCCAAATACTAAACTCGATTAAGGTCCAAAATCATACCCTATTCCCACACTTGATAATCAAGACCCCGTACAACTGCACAACCTCTAAACCATTGGATTGCCTAACTAAAACTCTCAAACTCTAAGTGGCTCCCTTGCACATGTCACACCCCTCACAATGAAACTCTCCACTCAGTTTAATTTCTGAACTCGGCAAAAGATGTGCCGGTAATTTATGAACACTCAACAATAATACAAACTAGTGAGCATAGGCTTGTAAGACAATCACCTCTCCACCCACTAACACAAGATACCACACCAATCATGAGGGCTTTTCAAAGGCTGTAATGTTAGGCTTAGGTTCGGGTAGGAGTAATTTGGGGTATAGTGACTAGGGTGATGGGAGGCTTGAGTTAACTACTTTATCCAACACTAAACAAAACTACTTCACACACTTTAACTATGACTTACTTCAAAGCACAATCTTTTTTTCTTGTCTAATAATTCAGTCTCTCAAACTTAACTATTTCGACAAAATTTTCTTTTCTTTTCATTCATTTTTTTTCATTTTTTTTTCATTTTTTTTAACAAAAGAACATAACTTAAAAAAAACACAATGGAATTCACTAACCTTAAGTATCCCAGCTACAACTTCAAAACACGATATCAAATCAACTTAACACTACTACGGCTAATTAACTCAAGTTTCATCACACGGGTAAACAAATGAATAGGCTAAACAAAAGGCTACTGAGTTAAAAATTTTGGTTTAAACAAATGAATAGGGAAAAGGCACAACTTGGCTACTAGGAGATAGACGTCGGGTAGGTGGGTCCTATGGGGTTATTTTACAGTTGATCCTAATGCCTCAATCACTTTGATGTGAATCCCAGTCTCGAGTCTCAAGATGCACGCGCCCCACAAGTTCTACCACTAGAAAACATCACTGCACACTCAAACAAGCAAATATATATAATACTATCAAAGAATAGGCTTCTCACATATGAAAACGATGGGTTCTGGTTACCGACGTGACATGTGCAAGTTTACTACACCTAAAGTTTGCCACCCCTAGTTAGGCGTTCCCTTTCCAACTTCCACAAACCAACAGGGTTTGTTTTAAAAATTTTCAAATTTTGTCTAAATTTCCATTTCTCCAAAATGTGTCTGCCTGGGTTTCCCCATCCCCACACTTAGGATACATTGTCCTCAATGTATGAGTTGATTCATTTTACAATCCCCATTTACATTTCACTTTACCCATTATGCCCAAACACATAATATAACATGATTAAACAAACTACCATAGTCCTAAACAATAGAATCATTCCACCCTGATCACATAGTTGTTTCAAACCCCCAAGTGCAAAACAAAAATAGCAAATAAAGTAAAAGAAACTTCACTTAGACCTGATGATAGATTATCTGATAGTGCTTCAATATTGTTATATGGAGACCGTAGGTAAACCGGCCGAGCACATCATCAAATATGCCTCTAAAATTCCATGTGCTTCCCCACACTTTAACGTTTGCATCGGCTAATTAAAACTGAAAATACAAAACAAAAACTAAAAAATAATAAAACTCACTTTCGTAAGAATCACGGTTGCATTTAGCATATGCAACAAGCCTTTTAAACCTCTAGGTAGGCCCAAGTGGACGAGTGAAGTCTCGTGAGGGTTTTTAGTGAACATACCCACAAAGTTCAAAACAACTAAGATCATAAAAAAAAACAAAACATTACAAATATCTCAAGTTGCCTCCCAAGTAGCGTTAAGTTTTAGGTCTTCAACCAGGTCGTACCCGTCACCACTCATGGTGGTCGAAAGTGGTGCTTGCCTTTTGAGAGCTCTACAACTATTTGTTTTTGTTGATCTAGTGGGTTCCCAACGTCATCCAAACATGGAACGAACATCATTGTCTTAACTTGAGCATTTTTTGGATTAGGTGGGTCACTAACTTTTTTCTTCCATTTTGGCTTCTCATGCTTTATTTCTATCTTTATCACTGGCTCTGTATTTTCTTTTGAATCCATAAACTCTTTCAAGTCCACCTGCTTAGCCCTATCATACTTAAAACAATTCTCAACATTTATATGCTCACTTACATGCGAGATGTAGGACGGAACACACACGTGAGTCGCATCTTCCTCAAAACGTTTGTCATTAATAAAATAAGTGATCGACTTGGAAAACACATCAAAACATAACTTACGGGTTTTACATGTCATATCAATTGTTCCATCCCGACAGTTGATTTGAGTATTCGCAGTTGCCAAAAATGGTCGACCTAAAATAACCTTTGGTTGCTCGTTTGTTCTCACTGGTGCATAGTCAAGCACCATAAAGTCCACCAGGTAGTAGAAATCTCCCAAATTGATTATCACATCTCTTACCATCCCCCGAGGATGTTTGCAGGTCAAGTCAGCTAACACCATGGTGGTGTCAACCTTCTGTATAGGGCCGAACTCATATTGATCATATAACTCACCAGGCAAGATACTAACAGTTGCCCCATAATCCAAGAGTGCCTTTTTTTATCTTGAACTTCCCCACTTTGATTGGAATGATGGGTGCTCCTAGGTCACTCTCTTCTACTGCATTGACTTCATTTTCCTTACCTGTAACTTGTTTTGAAAAAGAAGTAAAGTCGTTATTGAAAATTTTAGATTTTGGAAGGATACTAACTGAATTAACATGGACATTTCTCATGTTCTTTATGTTTGTCCCTTGATGTTATGGGTTCATGGTCGTATCACTTGGTAGCTTGCCCGGATCTTTTCTAAGAGCTGCCACTTCTTCTGCTAGTTGACTAACTTGCTTGGTCAAAGCCTCGTGACTCTTGTCTCGAATCTCATTAGATTTCTTCATCTCTTTCATAAACTCCAGAAGTTCCCTGTTTGTTGGCTCTGCATTTCCTCCTGGTCCACCATGGTCTTGGTTATTCTGGTAGTTCCTCTGACCACCCCTGTTATAGCTTCCCTGATTGAACTGACCACCTTGACCCATTGATCTGTTCTGGTATTATGGATGTGAATTACCTTGAAAATTTGGGTTCAACTGATTGTCAGGGTTACCATACCTCAAATTCGGGTGATTCTTTAAACCGGGATGATAGGTATTATTGTTGGTGTTGTTGTATGGCCGCCTATCACCCTGTACATAACTCACCTCTTCCAACCCCTCATCAAACTCTAGACAATCTCTAGTAGTATGTCCAGCTTCACCACATCCCTGGCATATAATAAAAGAGCTTGTGGCCTTTACTGCAGCCTTACCTGCCGACTGACCCGACCTTAAAGCCCTCCTATCCGGATCATCAACTGCATTCCTCGATTTCCTACGAGACTGAGCTTGTCTTTTTGAATGTATACTCATCCGTTCTAGTAACTCCCAGTCATCATCCTCAGTATTTATCATGAACGTTCTTGCACTTGTCGAGTTTACATCTCTCACATCTTCAGCACACAAACCATCATAAAAAGAGGAAATCAGTTCCTATCGGGGAATATCGTGATATGGACAGGTTCTCAACAACTCCTTGAACCTTGTCCAAGCCTCATGAAACGGCTCGTCTTGTTGTTGACTGAATGTTCGAATGGCGGTTCTGGCCTCACTAGTCTTCTGCTGGGTATAATACTCCTCTAAAAAGGCCTGCTGCATTTGTTCCCAGGTATAAATGCTAGCCGCAGGTAGTGAGTGGAACCACTTTTTCGCATTTCCTTTCAATGTAAATTGTAACAGGACCAACATCACTTCCTCTGGTGTAAAGCCTTGTGCCCTAATGGTCTCGCAGATGGCACTAAACTCATTCAAATGTAAATAAGGTTCTTCCTTAGATAACCCATGAAATTCTGGGAGAATAGTCATACTGTTAGATCTAATCTTGAATGACCTCCCTCTAACTTGTGGTCTAACTATGGGTGATGCAGCTCCAGCTATGGTGGGACGAAAATGGTTGTCAACCCGTTGAATGATAGCTTGGTAAGGTTGAATCTCTGGGTTTCGATTCACCCGAGGAAATTCTTGCCTTCTACCTTGACCTTGGGCCTGATTCTGCCTTTGCTGCCTTGGTGGTTCATTTTGTTTGTATCGGCCTTGGTTGTTATTGGGTTCATTGTATTGAATCTCCTCATCATCATATTCATTTTCATAGCCATCATCCTGTCCATCCACCTTATCATCCCAAGTATGGATACTCAACATCTCAAATCTCTCCTCTTCATGTTCGAACCTGTTAACCCCCCATTGTTGTCTCGGATTCTGTCTTGGAAGTCCTTGTTGGTAGGGGTTCTGTCTTGGTTGAGGGTAGGGATTTTGTCTCAGAGGTGGCTGGTTTTGAGCCAGTGGATTTTGTCTTTGTGGGTTGTTTTGTGGTTGTAAATTCAGATATGCTAATGGGTCATTGGGTTGGTTTTGTGATGGATTTGGCGGTTGGTCATTAGGTGGATTTTGGTTAAATGGTGGTGGTGGGTTTGGATTTTCCATCTTACTTGTTGATTAAGATTTTGTTCTGGATTGTGCTCGATTTCTTCGAGTGGTCTTCTCAATTTCGGGATCAAACACTAACGGAGATTTGTTCCTTGCGTACCGGGTATGCATGCACGGAGCTGTCACCTGCACACACAAGCACACCTAGCGTAACAAAGAAAAGAGAATAAATAAAATAAGCAAAAAAAACTAAAAATCAAACGAAACACTTTGCGCACTAATTCCCCGGCAACGGCGCCATTTTGATGCGGGTTGTCAAGCCTAATCAAAAATAATTTATAATGGTCCAAACTTCACCTAAGATAGCTAGGGTAAGTCGGGTCGATCCACAGGGAATATGTGGAAAATGTGGTTCAATTCATAAAGTTGAAAGCTTTATTGAAAATACTTGTGAATTAACTAAATTGCAAAAAGTAGTTGAAGTTGAAAAGTAAAATTGATTGTAAACAATGATGGGAAAGAGTAATCCCCTCCGGGTTAAGGTTTACAGCATAGATTTGCTTTGATAGTTAAAAGTGGTCACATAGATATAACCGGGTTGATTTGGTTAAAGACAATAGATTGAATGAGACTGTTGTTAATGAACTACTCGAATCATATCCTACACTTTTATTACCCAACCCCATCCAAAATTGATGTTTTCAGATGAAAAGAAATAAAAAACAATCAAACCAGAACAATTGAATTGAAAGCAATACACGTATTTTAGAATCTCTAAACAATAAATAATGTTACTTGGCTTAAACTACCGTGTTCAAACATTAACTCAACAAAAACCATCAAGAACAAGTCATAGTATAAACCCTAACACCCGAAGAAGATCACGGGTGGATTAACCAGACATGGAAACGAAAAACAAATCAAAATCAAAGGTAAACATTGTATCTAACGTTAAAGATTCAAATAGAATGATAAAAACAAGATCTTGAACCTTGAAATCGCCTCCGGGAGCCTTTTGGATCACTTCGGTTTGTTCCTAGGGCTTAGGGACGGCTTGGAATGAAAGATAGACCTGAAAACCTAATTTTTCCGTCTTATAAGTGATTTCAGCTCATCATGTGCCGTAGGTCACTTGAACACCGTAGGTTACGCTAGAGGCTTTCTGCTCAATTTTGGAACTGATGAACCGTAGGTCATGTTTCCATCGTAAGTTACTCTAGAGGCTTATACCGTAGGACCTGTTTCCACCGTAGATTACGCTAGGGGGCTTTTTCTGATTCTTGTTTTCTTCGTAACTTCTTTGTTCGGACTCCGTTTTCCTCCCCGTTTGCGGCCACGTTCTCATAATTGAATTCTCTATCATATCATCTATCATGATCTTCGTTTATCATCCATGTGCATTCTTCAAAACACATCAAATGATTTTGTTTTACCTATAAAACACCAAATCATCATAGTTAACTTATTCCATACAATTTCTTTTACTTAAACACATTAAATACATTGAAGTTAACCACTTAACCATGATAAACATCATTACAAACCCCTTACATTAGTTAGCTAAACCGCACACAGTTGAGCTGACAACCCAATGGCTGTGAACCTCCTTTCATTCGCTTGCAAGACTTTTATTCATTCGTTACATTTCACTTTTCATTATTCTTAATCTTTCGCTTCGTTTATGATAATACTTTACATATACAAGCATAAACACACCATGTAAAGTCATGTAATAATACGTAATATGGAACATAACAACAGGCCACAAACATGAGAAACACCAACAAACATAACCATCAAAACATCCCAGGGCTTAGTCTTAAAATTTCTATTTCCCAAAATTTCATAAAATTTTCTAAGGCATTTAGGCGCATGAGCACTATGCAGGCGCACGAACACTATGTAGACGCACGGGCACTTTAGGCGCATGAGAACACTTAGGCGCATGAGGAAACCTAGGCGTATGAGCACTGCTTGGGCGCTTGATCAACACTTAAGCAAAATTTCAGGCGCATGGGGTACTGTTTGGGCGCATAGGCAGTTGTAATTTCGAACTTACACTATTTTTCAGATCCAATCATCGTTTAACATATTCCTAACCCAATTCTATCATGCCAAACACCTAAATCAAGCATATAAACACGAAACACAACAATTCATACACAAACATATATTCACCTGTAAAAAAACAGAATATAACATACGGTTCATACACGTAATTTGTAAAACATTTTACATGTATTTCAGCCCCGAAAACAAGTTTAAAAACAGAAAACCAGGGATCTAGAACTCACCTGCAGCAGCTTTCGAGCAAAACTCCTCCAAACTCGAAAGCACTTGGAGTTCAAACACCTAAACACACCAAAGACGCAGAACCGAACACAAAGAACACATAAGAATCGGTCCCGAAGCTGAAACCGAACAAAAACGCAAGAAAACACTCACCTTCGAAGGTTTCTCTCACTAGAAACCGATGAAAACCCTGTTCTTCTTCTTTTTCTCTTCTTTACAACAGAGAGGACGTGAATACGGATGTAGTGGGCGGCCATGCCTCTTTAAAACATAAAATAATAAGGTTTTGTCCTTAATACAACTTTAGCCCCTCCACTTATGAAATTTCCCCTTTCCTTCTTTATACTTTTCTTTTCTTTTCTTTTTAGTAAATTTTCGGGTGTTACATCGCAGCATACGTTTTATCATCAAGCTCCATTTTCTTCATGTCTTCCTCATCCCAAAGGGGTTCAGCTTTTGGCACCAAGTCTCCTTTCTCATTGGTATACACCGGGATATGTTGGGAATGGTCTACCCAAGACACATATTGAATTGATGTGGCTAGTACGTTATGATCCAAGTTGGGTCATACCCAATAACAAGCTAGACAACACCTACAATATTTATTCTATGATATGATCATGTAAATAAATATTGACTTTTAAAGTATTTAGAAATTGGGTTTCTAAATATTTGCACTAGTGTTGTGAATAAATTATATGGATAATTTATTCTAGAGAGAGAGTATTTTATATTGTTATTCAAATGGTTGAACAACAATATAAGTCTTTTGTTCGCATTTCTTAATTGCTCATCCACATTTACTAATCCAGATGTGCTTTTGAGGAAATGTGGATGAATGTTCCTCATCCGCATTTACTGATGCGGATGTGTATTTGTGGAAATGCTGAAGGAATTTCTTCATCCCTATTAGTAAATGCGGATGAGCATTTAAGGAAATGCTGATGAAACTAATCGTCCGCATTTACTAACGTGGATGTGCATTTGGGAAATGCTGATGAAACTGTTCGTCCGCATTAACAAATACGGACGTGCATTTGTCGAAATGCTGATGGAACTAATCATCCGCATTTACAAATGCAGATGTACATTTGGGAAATGCGGATGAAATTTCTTCATCTGCATTTACAAATGTTGTAGGAGGTTGTTCATCTGCATTTACTAATGCGGATGAATATTAGAGAAATGCGGATGGGTTAAGGGGCTGGGTCCCGCCCACTTTTCTCTCTCTCTCCTGGTCTGAAATTCAGTTTTCACAGGACATGCGATATATGAGTGCAATCAATCACTCTTTCTGATAACTTAAAACACACACAAAAGGTGCACGTCCGGTTTTTATTGCTTTCTCTCGTTCGGTAGAAGAAAACTAAGAATAGAGATCGTTCAAGTGAAAATCCTAGCAATCAGGTGTTTGTTGGAAGATTAGGGTAGACAAGCTTGAGGTCTCCTACTTTGAAAGCTGCCATTCACAAATTATCTTCCTCTAACCCATTTGAGAGGTAGAATTCTAAACACCCAATGGTTGTTTGTAAGCATGTTTTTCATATAACGATCCATTACGGGTTTTTAACAGATATATAAAATGGTTTATATATATTAACTGTAACAAGTTTTTCATCCTAATTCCGCTATGTTTTTCATTTTATATGAATAAAATAACTCTGATAAACTTGTTCAAACCCCAACAGGATATACGAGCCTTGTTTGATTGACCGCATCAGCCAGGGTTCGGTGTAAATAACATGATTCTTAAAGCGATAAACCCAGTCGGGATAATCTTCTTTGCTGAGAAGTCTTGGAGGTTTTGTGCTCGTGCCAATCTTATTGTCGAGATTAAGAGTAGCAGTGATATGCTTTAAATTTGCCATTGAGAAACTTTGGATTCAAACTTTTTAGAAATTGTTCAAGCTGAAAGTTCTCGCGCGAAAGATAAGGTTCTCGCGTGAATAGTCTTGAACAAAATTAATTTGCACAAGCTTCTTGCACAAACTTTTCACGCGGTTACTTTTGTAACTGACTTTTTCGAAATGATCAACTTTTCGCATGAAAGGAATCTTCTGTAACCAATTTTCCAACAAACTTTTGCAAAAATCAGACTTTTCGCGTGAACAGATGCTTTTTGCGTGCGATTTAGGAAGTTTTCGCTTGATCAAAAATTTTCAACTTCGACAATTCCAGCTTCAAACAATCACCAAATTTGTTCAAAATTAATTGATTAAGCTTCCAATTAGTGTTTTAGATTTAGTTTTGATCCTAATTTTCTCTAATTGATTGAATTAAGCTCAATTAATCATATGAACTTCACCAAATCTTCAATCAACTTCATAACAGCCTTTAACATCTTCAAAAATGATCAAAAATAGTAGAATTCAAGTAGATCTTCAACAAAAACCAAATTGGAGCATAAGAATACTTCAAAAACACTCTTCAATCTTCAAAAACAATCGATCTAGAGCATACCAAGATCTGATACCAATTGTAAGGATCAACACAATACAAATAAGATTGATCTCGTGACGAGAATACAAATGTTAACATCACAGAATAAGATTGAATAGTAAATGAAGAACACGAATGTAAATAAACTTCTCGATTCTATTGCTCTCTGGCTTTGAATGTTTACAAGAGAGTATAAAATCAGGAAATTACAAAAGCTCACTAAGTTACATTACAAAACATCTATTTATACTAAACTAGGAAGTTCGGGCATAGTTCTCGCACGACTTCCAAGTTCTCGCGCGAGATGCAAGTTCTCGCGCGGCAACTTTAGGTTCTCGCACGACTTGATCTTTATAATTTTGATTTGATTTTCCGAGCCTATAGGTCCAATCCCTACATTATGGAAGTCTTAGGTTGGAAAGTTAATCAATAAATTGAGTGGCTAATTGAATAACCAAGTCACCTGGATAGAATGATGATTTAAACTTAGGGTGATGCATACTAAAATTGCTTAAATGGTTTTTAAGTGATTGATCTTGTGATTTTGTCTTCTTGAGGTATAATTTGGGCAATTTGCAATAAAGTTCAACATTATTCGATCCACATGTATACAAGGTAGCTATTGCAAGTTAAACATGAGATTTTAGCTTTAATGTTACCTAAACTAGATTAGTCAACAACCAAAAGGCATATGCAAATACCCTCTAATCCAGATTACGTCTCTTAATGAAAGTTAGATAAATGTGTTAAGCCAACTTGTCTCCTTTGGTTGCAGAAGACAAAACATGTTGATATCTTGTCCTACATGCATGGAATGCTATAATAACTGTTTCTAATAATTTATAGTTCTACTACTTGAAAATGCATATTCTTTTCTCCAAATTAGAGTTGATCTACCTATGTGAAGTTATTGAAAAACATTATGGATAGTACTATTGATATTCACTATTAAATATATGAACCCTTTAATATATAATCTTATATTCTAAATAAACTGGTTATATACATTTATGTGCACTCAGAAAAGTAACATGACTTAGTTGTAGTAAGGGAACCATGTTCCATTATTGAGAAACTATTTTAACTTACTTCTTAATAGAAAATAAGGTTGTGTGTTGTTATATTAGCTTAATTTCTTACATACAACTAGGTTCTCTTAGGTCTTCATAGTAGAATCTCGTTTTCTTGTTGTAGGCATCAAAAGTCATTATATTAGTGAATCAAACTAGAAAGTTAACATATATGTGTGCGTGTGTGCGCATATGTGTGTGTCAAAACTCATTACACATATATTAAACCAAGAAAGTAGATGAAACATTATATTGGTTAGATACACCATTATGTGCATATACATCAAAAGTCATTACGACATGAAACTGAACTTAAAAGGTGAATGCAAAATTAAAAGGGGTTAGCATATAGTTATACAAGAATGTCTTAAAACTCATTATGCATCATATCAGTAATGTGATAAAGAATGTTAATGCTTTGAATGAACAATTATGGGGTGCAGTTCCAATGTTCTCACATAACAAGGCTAACTAAACCTGAAAAGTGAATGCAAAATTATAATGGGTTAGCATATAGTTATATACAAATCTCTTAATCTCATTATGCATCGTATTAGTAATGTGATAGAGAATGATGATGCTTTGCACAAATATGGGGTTGTAACTCCTAGAATTTCACATAACAAGGCTAGTGTTCTAGGACCATAATGTTCTCGGACCATAATGCACACAACCATGACGCCTTAAACAAGTCAATATACTTTTATTATTAACGTATGTTTCCATGTACACAAACAACCATAGGTTTATAAACATCACGTATGCTCACAACTAGCAAACTAAGTATGCATCCTTAGGGAGGGTTTAAAGGTAACACTTACATATAATAAGCACGATCTAACTGTTTAAATTATATTTTAGCATTTTTTTTATTATATTCCATCATGTGCTTCTTGCTCATCATATACAGTGTTGCTCATACTATGCTTCTAGTAGTCTATTATATGTTGATTGTCTTCAGAGCATTATGTTTTCTTCTTATTGCGTGCTTTGGTCCTATTGTCTTCGTTGGAGATGAGGGGTCTTACTAGAAGCAACATCTCTATCCCCGGAGAGGTAAGTTTTGTATACATATCACCCTCTCTAGAATCCATTAAGAGCTTTGCTATGAATGAGATTTGTTGGCTTCGGTTATAATTATTGTTTTGGATTTGTTTGTTATGTTTGATCACTTCATGTGAGAGGTTAATTGAAAAATAGAGAAAATATGATTGTTCACTACTTTAAGATATAGAAAAGTTATTATAATTATTACTTAATGAGTTTCTAATCTACTTGAAGAAAGCAATGTAAAAAGATAAGAAATGTCTAAAATGAAGCAAAGTTGAATGAGTCATGAATGCTCAAAGTGATGTGTTTGATATAAAGTTTGGGGGGAAACCTTATCCCATACATGGAGAAAAAAACATATGGTATATAAGTGAGAGCCTTCCTAGGGTAATACTTTCTTAACAATGTGATAGAAGTAGGGAGCCAAAAGGAGGTAAATCACCCTTTCACGTCCATGAGACATGACCGTGATTGTGGGATATGGGCATAATATTGTGTTTTGCTAGCACACTATACACTTTGTGTCACCAAAAAAGTAGCCTAGCAGGTGAATCATTCTCCGTAGGACAAGTCGGTTTTGATATTTTATAAGACAAAGAAACCGGAAGACTGCAATCTCGTTTCGTAATATATAAATATTTCTCGACCAAATCCATGACAAAGATATATGTCAGTAATTTGTTGGTTATCCATCGGTGTCTTTATAATTTATTTAAAAGAATCATGGAACCCTTCAACAATCCATTGATAGTTACGGATAGCAACAATACTTAGGTACATGTCCGTTAGTGATGCTATTTGTTTAGTAGTGAACTGGGTAACATCTTTAACTCGTTTAGATTGAATGAGTTACAAGGGTCGTCATCATGGTACACAACTTTGTATGCTTTAGGTTAAGGCTGATGTATTTTACTAGAATAAACATAGGAGTAGTTTTCAAGTCCGTCAATTCAACCTAAATTGTCAACCCGTCATGCTTGACACTCCTAATGTTGTATTAGGTGTGTGAAATTCTGACACAACATGAAAACTTGTCGCAAACCTAATACGAAATTCACGGGTTTGTGTTTAGTATAGACTGGTTTGTAGGTTGACCCACTTAACCCATTTAATTTATATTTTATTTATTCTGATAATGTTTTATTCAATAATTTAAAACTCAAAAGAGAAATTGACGTAAGATTTTGTAACTAAGATATAATAGCTTTATATCAATTTGTATTTTTCTGTAAAATAATAGTTATAAAGTATTAATATGAGAAAAAAAGTTTTGAGCCTGTCCGTGAATTTTCATATTATGTTCAGGTTCGTATGTGTGACATGATTATGGGTTCGGGTCATGACGAATCTGGTTGAGCCACAATCAAGATTGTTTAACACGCCTATACATGTCATATATGTGTCCACACATGTCTATAAACTAATTTGTAAGAAAAAGTAAACATGTAAGTATGTGATTATGATCGTATAAACTTAATTGACAGAACCTTCCTTTAAATTAAATTACATGAGAAATTGATCCCATAAGAGTATTTAAAAATCATACAATGTGATGTGAACATATAACAAGAAATGTCTGGTCATCGATGGACCATGTGAACAAATGTCACTTACAAATCGATTATTCTCACACAACACCCCAAGAAAGGATCAAAAGAAAAGGCAAACAGATTAAGAAACAAACCTTGTGTTCATTGAACAGTTTTTATAACAATTGTTGCTCTTCATCACACTACTCAAAAGGGGACCTCCCGCCACGAGAGATCTCGGTTGTGGGTCCCGCAACTGGCGATGAACAAGGCGAAGAATTATTGGCAGAAACCATTAATGCCAACGAGCCTTCACTCCAAACCCGTCTGAAAGGATAGGAAACATTGTTAAGTGGAGAGGCGTGAGAACACTTCTTTTGTGTATTGTGGAGGGCGCAACTACAGTTGCGATGATAGGGTCGTCTGGTGATCTCCAGATCACCAGACGTGAGACATCCTTCGAGTCCTCCCGTACGAAAAAATCCGTCTCCGGCAGCTACCCCGGAGGCCATTCTTTGGTTACTAGACACCTTTAGATGATGATACGTGTCGAATTTTCTTTAGTTTCTTCTATTTTCCCTTTGCAAGTTTTCACTTGTTTTTCGAAGTTGTTAGCAACAAACACGACCTACTTTTAGGTCATTTTAGAGTGTGTGGTAGAGCATTGATTTATATATATTTGTGGTAAATCGGGTTTGTTTGAATTGTCCTTTTTTATTATTAATATTAAGGTGTTGTGTCGGTTAAGTTTCTTTACATTTTTTAGTCCTACACTTCAATTCCTAAAATGAACCAACTTTTTTTCTTGACATGTTACAAATAAGTAACATTGATGCATATTAATTTATCATTAGTTATTTTACAAAATGAATAATTAATTAGTTAGGGATGAAAGAAAAATGAACCTGATGGAAAAATAGAATCAAAATTTGACCAAATTATATGGAATTAACTATAAATTTTTACGGGAGTGTATGCGGATAGGTGATGTTTTCAGGTGATCCTCGACACAATCGATCTCACGATCTCCCATAACTTATACTTTGTTATATTTATTTGAATCTAAATTAAATATTATGTTAATATGTTACATGATGTGACGAATATAACAAATAACAACTTGAATTTCAACTTGAATTTGTTGAAGTCATTATAAACTTTCAATAATTAAAATCCCCTAAACTTTATAGATTTGTACTAGAGTTTTTAATATTTTAAGCCGGTTTCAGTAATAAATTTAGGATCTTATATCTTATTATAAGAATCCCAATGGAAATATTTTAAGCACCCAAAATCATAAATGTGAATCTTGGATAGTCGAGAAATCAACGAACACGACGGGTGATATATAATTAAGTAATCAGCGGTTTACATGAACAAGACTTTATATAAAACACAGTTTTACATACTCAATACATCAAAATCATTCTAAACTTGATCGATAAGATTTTATGAGTGTATGATTAATCTGTCTTTAGTTATTGTACGAGACAGTACCAACATATGAAAAGATATTAACGATTTCTTTTGATTCTATCCAATGTAGAGGGGAATATATGGTAGAGTGTCAAATTTAAGGTTTCAAATCTTGTTATAAACGTTTGGTTTCATCAAAATCTAAGAAACAATAGTTGTCTATACAATTAAGACACTCTAAATGAGTTCTTATTATCGTTTTGTCTAGAAATCAACAAAAACTAGAATGGGTAGTCATTATTTAATTTTAAATTTTGTTTTATTATGTTTCATTCTATTACCATGTAGCGTCCTATCATTTGGTTTAACATCTTTATCTTTATACTATAATATAAGAGTAACTTAAGATGACACGTGGCAGCACTACAATCATCCTCATCAAAATTTTTCCGCCTCTCTCTTATATTAAAAAATTACCTTAATTATTAATAATATTATTTAATACTTTTTTAGATTTAATAAATTAAGAAAGAAATCTATTCATTAATGTTATTTCTAAATAAATAATTTTTTTTATAAAATAATAAATTTTTCTAAAGCATAAAACTTTTTTAAAAATACAAAATATTTTTTAAAATTGGTATTTTTAACAAGTCAATTTATTAAAAACCAAGAATAATCAAATTTAGAAGTTATAATAAGAAAAATTTTAAAAATGATATTTTTATACGGTTTGTTTTAGAATAAAATATTTATTTTTTTGGAAAAAAAATTAAAAATAAAATTTTAAAAAATTAATATCACTGTTTTGTTATTTATAGTCATTTCTCATATGTAATTTCAGTCATTTCATATATTTAAATATCATTTTATAATTATTAATTTTTATTATATTAATATTTTATTTATTCAACCCATGTAATACATGGGTTTACTAAATCTAATCAATTTAATATACTCTTAATCTTATATTATTGTCTGTCGGAAGACTTCAACCCATGAGTTTTTAGAGAGGGGTATTAATTAAATACTTGAATACCACTAAACAAAAGGCCTTTTGGTATGTAGTGACATGTCATACACGCAATCATGTCATCATCAATTAAATCATAGACATTTGGTAATTATGAAATCGTATATACTCATCATAAAAGCCTCTTGAAAGTATTAAAGCGTAACTATATTATCATTTTTTGTTCTTTCGTATTTTTTCTGCATATTATAATAAAATGTTTGTTATTCATTTTCATAATATGATCAAAGTAACGACCATGAAAAATCTATTTATTCTACCAATATTTCACGCATTTTAGTACATCAAATAAAACTAACTATATATACATCATTATCACACCAATTATCAATGGTGAAATAATTAAAAAAAAGATTAATTTGATTGATTCAAGCAAAAAATTAAGGACTTGGTAATTATTTATTTCCAATAAAAGTGGAACTTTGAAAAAGTTGCGCATGGATTAACTTAAGAGCAAGAAAAGGCAGCGATTAGTTACTTACAATTTGATGTTCACGTAACATGGTTTTCGTGGGCAAAAGGGGTGTCACAAATTCAACAACTACCACCACCTAGTAAAGTTTTCTTTATTTATACGAAATTAGCCTGGAAATCATGAAAATATGTTTCATAACAAGGCTAAAAGAACTTTTTCCTATGATAACTCATGGAACCTTTTAATGTTTTCAGAACCGCGTCTAGTCTAATAACAAACTGATCGTCTTACGGGTTTACTAGTCGAGATGACGTCATACATAATAAAATATTAAATATATTTGTGTATAAAACATGAACCTACTTTGACACATAATTATTGGTACGAAACAGAAGTTGGGTTCGCGTTCTTAGAGATAGACATTAACATATTTTATCAAGACATTTAAATACGGATAAATTATTATATAACTTAAATAAAACAAAGGGAGGAATTCAAATCATGAAAAATTATTAATAACAGCATTAACTAAATTAGTTTAGATATAAAAAGCAACAAGGTTTTTCTAATTCGTACGTTGCGCGGGGAATTTCACTATGATCTCAAATATCAAAAACGCATGCACCAACACGTTGCGGTGACATTGTACGTGACGTGATACATATAGACTAACAATCGACCCAACTTGTCTTCTGCCTAAATTTACGTCGAACCGTAAAATAACTCGAATTAGTATTGTTGAACAATAATGTGTTATACTTTACCAGACTATTTTCCAAACAAAATAATGTCGAAAAACAGTAAAACTCAAGTAGACAAAAAAACACGTGCAACTGCGCCGTATGCGGCGTGATAAGTATAGATTACAATCGTCTCGACTCGTTACCGAACTAAATTTACTTTAAACGTAAAGTAACTCGGATTTATACCATCGAATAAAAACGTTTAACATTTGAATCCACTCATTTTAGAATAAAATTTACGTCAAAACGTAGATCATCTGGAACCATATATTAAAATATGCACGAAAACATTTTATATTTAACCCGATTCGTACCGACACGTAAACCCGAAACTTTAGAAAATTAAGGGAGTTAACATGATATTTTACAAAGTTTTTAGAACGTGTTAGGATGCGAAAGAGTCAAAGTTGAGCGGTTAGAACGTTTAATAAACATTCAATAAACAAATTATTAGTATATTATCATTATTAAAATAGTATTATTGTTCTATTATAATATTACTGTAGAATCAAAGGTGATTTAATGTAGATATAATTCTAATACGAATAGCTAATAATTCGAATTATGATCACCAAGAATTATGATGCAATAACCTTTTAATTATAATTATAAATGAATTCTTCTATATATTTAAAACTAAAGTGAAGAATTAGTTTTTCTGGTCTTTAGATTTTGACCACAGGTTTGCTCCTCAAATATTCTTATATGTAACAAGAAAAAGAAAGCCTGTAGAAAGAGAAAGAGCGAAACGGTGGTTGGTGACGCCGGAGACCACGGAGGCGGTGGCCGCTCCGGCTTGGCCGCCATCTCCGTCGGCGATGGCCTGTTCCGGTTTTAGAGAGAGAAAGACTGCAAGCGATGGATGGTGGTGCCGGAAACGACGAGCGCGATGGCCGCTCTAGCTTGGCGGTCGTCTCCCCTGTTGCCGTCGCCTCCCGTTGGCGGTGCTCAGTTTCAGTTGTTGCCGGCAGTGTATATGGTGGTGGTCTTTATTTGGGTGTTCCGAATTCTGATGGTGTTTTCTGGTCTTCTCTATTTGGGTGTTCCATCATTGTTGATCTCTCTTATTGTTTTCTCTTGGCACGGTTTGACCTTTCAGGGTTCATGCCGGTGGTCCTCCTCGGAGGTATAGAACCGCGTAGCAGCAGCCGTCCTGGCGGCCTGCCGTGGCGGATAGGCTATTGTGGATGTTGGTGGTTTCTCCGTTTTCTATGTTGTCACACCCCGTTGATCGGGTCCGGCTGTGACCGACCGACTGATATCAACACTATGCGACAGAAGATAAACATAACTTAATTAATTAACATCCAATCATCCATAACAAATACCAATACTAGTCAATTGTTTTCTAAATCCCAAATACATAAACTTTAGTCAAATGTCTCAAATGATAATGTTTAGAAATAGGGTGGTGGTTAAACTCCAAATGTTCGAATAGGTCACTTCTATCCATGATCACTTATTAATTTCATTTTTCTCCTGAAATATAGACCTAAAATAAGTCAACATAATGTTAGTGAACTCATAAGTTTATGACACAAGACTTAACATAATTCATAACATAAGATAACAATAGTAATGGTGCACAAAAGAAAGTATCACAATCAAACCTGAACCCGGGTGACCCTCCCGAGTACTAGAACATCTCCTAACCCATACCCCTTATTGTTATGAGTTTAAATGTGCCCTGCTAAGCACATATAATCTGCACTAATTTGTGACACAACGATTATTAAATCTCAATGGGGGGGGGGGGGGGTTCCCTGTCCTTAGGACCCATTGTATGCGGGGGATTCCCCAAATAGTATTACCCACAAATCACGCGGCTCATAATGGAGTTAATGATTGTGCTCCGTTCGAGGACAACAGCAGGTGGTATTGCACCATGAAAACAATAATCCAAAGAGTATGTATTTCATCCCAAAAGTTTTAAAGTAAAAAGGGATTCATGAGACCCACATTAGCTTGTTTCTGAAGTGGGTGTTCGTGGTCTAAAGAGCTACCGACCGGTAAGGTTCTTAGTTCATTTTATAGACATTAGTTTCATTTCAATCAGTTGACTAAGCCCAACCCCTCTAGTTCAGGTTTATCTTATGCGGTTAGGCGATTTGTATTACATGTGTGTAATTTGGTGCAAACCTTTGAAGTTTGAAGTCTTGATTTGGAGGTTGGTTACATTTGAGTCATTACATGATGATTTCAGATTATAAAATTTGTTAAGGTTGGTATTTGGTTTCAAAACAATGAAGTTTTGTTTGCTGGCAAGATTGGTCCCTCAACTTTGCTAAATTAATAATTTTTAACCCTTATGTTTGAATTTTGCACTTTAATTGATTACTATGGGTTTTATTGTTTCAAGTGGATTAAGCTACTATAGTAAGTTAGTTTCTATGCCATTTAGGTCTTTCTTAATGGGTTCAAGAATTTGTTTCCTGTTTGGGCGTTTTATGAAGTTACCTTTTTCTTAGATTAACGTTATATTTTGTATAAATTCATAGAAAGTTTTATAATTGATAATATTTATAGCTTACTTTTATCATTATTAGGTCATTATTTACTGTATTTTCAATTCTTAGGTTGTTTTATGTCGGTTTTGGTATTTTAACATTCGAGACTCGGCTTTTAACGGGTTCTCAGGTTCGGGTCAAATTTTTGGTCCACTTTAGTCATATAATACTTTAATATACTTAGATTTAATTTTTTGTTCTGGATATTTCATATTTTTAGCTTAAGAGCATGTTTTTATGAATTTTTACTATTTTAGCATGAATATACTTTATATTTTTGTTTACCAAGCAAACAAGCTCTATGAATTATGAAATTAGATTCTTAGGCATTTCATATCATTACGAGTCTACTAAAATTTTGTACATTTGGATTATAAGCATATTTGATATTTTCGTTAAGTGTACCGGTTAGTTCTGTTAAATGCCCTCTAAGTCCTGGTTTTGGATTTCTAAGTGTTTTAATCTGATTTTTCCCCTTCCCAAACATTTTAAAATTATAAGTAACTTCTAAATGATCCTCTAATTTTATTAGATCAATTCCCCAACCTCTTTCTTTTATTTATCTCAAAATCATATATTCTTGAGTTTTGTATATCTTATAAAATGTGAAATACATAGAATTAAATTATAAAACTTCATTTTAACTTAATATGGTCTCAAATAACTTCCACAAATATTTGGTTTAAAATATTTAGACTTAGATATCACACTTAACATTTTAGCTAAAATCGGGTTTTCGGGTGAGCTATATTTGCTAAACCGCATTTGTGAGCAAAAGGGTTTTGAGAAAACTTTGTGTATCTTTTACTTACTGAAAAATTTAGTGTTTTAAAGTTTCATAAAATGTTGGGGTTGTCATGGGGTTGGTTGAGTCACCAACGTGATGAAACGCGTTATTTCACGTGTTTTCGGGTACAATAGGTTACCTTGTCGTGTGAGGTGGGTGTGATGGATGTGTGGGCTGCCAAAGGAGCTTGGAATGGTGAGAGAAGCCTGTTTAAAATGGTGGGTTAGTTCGGGTTATAAGATCAATGGAATGGAGATGTGAACTTGAAGATGTGTGGGTGTGTGTGTGTGTATGTGTGTGTGTGTTCAAGTGATGCTTACCTTGGCACTAATTGTCACACCCCAACCTTAACGGCGGAAACGTCGAGATGTGAGGGTTAAGATTGTTCACAGCCACATAACACTACCATAAATTGTAAATATAAAAATTCATAAGTTGAAATAAACATTACAACCAAATGTCTCAACAAAAAAAAAATAAACAAAGTTCAACTTTCAAGTTTCAAGATATTTTATTTATTTTTCCTAAGTTCAAATCCTAGGTGTAAGCATGCTTCAAAAGATAATCATCAACCTTGTGCATTTCCTGAAACATGTTAAAAATAAAAGGGTCAACTTTAAAAGTTGATGAGTTTCCATAGGTTAAACATACATATATATATATATATATATATATATATATATATATATATATATATATATATATATATATATAAGTTTACAAGTAGCAATTCATGTCAATGGTTACGAATAAAGCAAGTTTATAGATAACATATAGCTACAATCAAACCTTGACCAAGAATATCATTTACAAGTTTAACGATTAGCTAAGTGTACTTGGTTCCCATGATGAACAAGCATACGTCATCAGGAGCCGGCAATAACCTCGGCTTTAGCACCAAATAGGCTTGTCAGGCCCATAGATCTATGACGTCGCCAGGCTAGCAATAGTTAATGATTGTCAACATATAATGTCCATCATATAAGACTCATAATATTACAAATAACCATGACAAAAAGTAAAGATGAATTGCATGTGTATTTACAAGTACCAAGATGTTTATAAGTGCAAGTTTATAAAGTTAACATGTTTCACCCCAAAAGGTGTGAAATAAAGTAAAAGAGGGGCATGAAAACTCACATGATATAAGTTGGTGTTTAAAGGTAATAACAAGTAATTAAGTGGTGCTCCAACGATTCCTCTTACAAGATACCTAAACGTATATATTCCAAGATTAAGTCTAAAGATAAGTTTAACGATTCATACGTGAACTAGGGTTTCAAGTGGAGTTTGGGGCTTTTGACAAATAAATAATTTTAACAAAGGGTACCGCTTATATTTTGGATTCAATGAAAAAGAAATAAATATACTATTTAAGTATTTTCACATAAAGAAATAAATGTAAATCATTTATAATAACTAGTAAAGTTTAAATATAAAGTTTAAATAAACTTTTATAATTATTTAAAATAATCATGATTTAAACAATAATTTAAGGGTAACGTTTGGACCAATAATAATTTATTGATTTAAGCTATCATTTTAAAGTCCATTTTATAAATAATAACTAGAAATGAATTTTTTTGTCATATTGTTTTATTAAGAAAATATATTAAAATTACAGAAAATATTGGGGTAACTAAAAATAATTTTTAGTCATTAAAAATGATTTTTATAATTTTTTATAAATTTTCTGGACTTAAATAGGTTAAAAAAACGAGTTTTAAAAAAATGGGAGGGTGCCCGGGTTCGAACCCGGGACCTCAAGGATAGAAGAGTGATGTGTTACCATTAGGCTGGGGCGCCTATGCCTGTTAAGAAATGGGTTTTTAATTCTTAAAAACACAAATACAAAGACACCCCCAAACCATATAAACCCTAGAACGATTTGAATCAAATTGAAGATCAATTCGTTACTGTTAACGCTAAAGATCATGGGGCTTTTGTTCCCCATGTAAAATCGAGTATGTAGGTGGGTTAAATTACCCGGTTGAAGTCGAATTGATGATGAGGCAGACGAAGAACAGGCCGAGACCGAAGCTATAATCAATCGATGTGCAAATGATGATGATAACCAAATTCGTTGCACAGAAAGCTTCTATTGATCCCAATGAACGAAAGCCCCCTATAAATTTCAACTAAGATCGCTCGAAGGTCGATGAACACCATGGATGCAGACGTGATGAAGAGTGTGACTTGTTTGGGATGTTTGAGTGTGTTTTAGATGAAATTATGTTTGATAGTAGCTTGGGATTAGATAAACGTTCGATTATGATTCATTTAATTTTATTATTATTGAGTTTTAATGATCAAACGGTTCTATGATTAATGGTTACGGTTAATCGGTGATTCGAGTTCGTAACCGTCGTTTTAATTCAATTAAAGTTCATCTCGGGGTTCGAAACATCTTCACGAAGCGGTTGGAAACGATTGGGGTCGGAATTTGGAGGAGATTAGTGGGTTTCGAAGTCGCCGGAGGGTGGCCGGAGAGTGGCCGCAGGAAATACGGGGTTGGGGGGGAAATTTCCGGTTTGGTTTTTGAATTTTACACAATTGGTCCCTGTAGTTTCAATTCTTGTTATTTTAAGTACAACTTTATTTTTTTTAAAGTTTCTAAATTGACAATAAAGCCCCCTGAACTTAATTAAACTTTTAGTTTTAACTATTTTATAACTTATTAATTATTTAACTTTTATAACTTATGATTTCTATTATTATTATTATTTTTATTTTATTTTGACTATTATTATTATGTTTATTATATTAAAAACAAATTATTAACTCTTAAATTAATGAATTAATGCACAATAAAAGAACATTCATAAACAACCCATATAGTTTCTTAAATGACATAAATGGTCCTTACAAAAACATAACAGGGTTAACTATCAATTAACGAAAACACGAAAGGTTACAGTCTCCCCAACTTTTAAGAATTTCGTCCCGAAATTAAGAATGAACTAAATGAACAGATACGGGTATTTATTCTTCATATGCTCCTCACGCTCCCAAGTAAACTCAGGTCCACGCTTATTCTCCCAACGAACCTTGACGATTGGGGTGGTAGTGGTCCTAGTCTTCTTCATAATGCGGTCCGTGACTTCAACGGGTTTCTCAACAAAATGTAATGACTCATCGATCTGGATGTCATCTACTGGGACATACAGACTTTCATCAGCCAAACATTTTCTCAAATTTGAGACATGGAAAACAGGATGAACCCCGCTAAGATCAGAAGGTAATTCCAGTTTATAAGCCACTTTCCCAATCCTTTTCAGGATCTTGAAAGGTCCTACAAATCGTGGAGCTAATTTACCCTTCTTCCCAAAGAGAACGACTCCCTTCCATGGTGAGACTTTAAGAAGAACCATATCCCCAACTTGGAATTCCAACGGCTTGCGTCGTTTATCGGCATAACTTTTTTGTCGACTTCTAGCCACTTCAAGGTTCTTGCGAATCATGGAGACTTTATCGGTTGTTTCTTGTATGAGCTCAGGACCAGTGATGAAATTTTCACCAATGTTAGTCCAGCAGATCGGGGAACGACATTTACAACCATAAAGCGCTTCGAAAGGTGCCATCTTGATACTCGAGTGGTAACTATTATTATACGAAAATTCCGCGAGAGGTAAATGCGCATCCCAGTCACCACCAAAGTCAAGGACACCAAGACGTAGCAATTCCTCTAGGGTTTGAATGGTTCGCTCGGTTTGACCATCCGTTTGAGGATGGTAAGCCGTGCTTAAATCCAGTTGAGTATCCAAAAGTTATTGCATAGACGACCAAAAGTGCGAAGTGAAACGAGCGTCTCGGTCGGATATAATATGCAAATGTACGCCATGACGACTCACAATCTCATCAATGTATATACGAGCTAACCTTGACGTTTTGTAAGTGTCACGTATGGGTATGAAATGTGCCGACTTGGTCAATCGGTCAACAATCACCCATATGCTATCATGACCACGAGAGGTGCGAGGTAGTTTGGTTATGAAGTCCATGGATATGTGTTCCCATTTCCACATGGGAATCTCGGGTTGTTCAAGCAATCCACTAGGACGTTGATGTTCAGCTTTAACCTTCGTACACGTAAGACACTTAGCTACGTAAGTTGCTATGTCTTTCTTCATTCCAGGCCACCAGTATTGACCATGCAGATCCATATACATCTTATCGGAACCAGGATGAATTGAGTAGCGAGTTTGATGAGCTTCATTCATGATAATGGTACGAAGATTATCACGGTTTGGAACCCAAATTCGATTCAAGAAATACATCAACCCATTGGCTTTCGTTTCTAGTTGAGCTCGAAGGTTGTACTCCAATTCCTCTCCCATTTTTCCTCCTTCTTGAACTGCTTGTTGAGCCTCCATGATACAAGTCTCGATGTCATTCTCAATCCTCAAATTTTGTAGCAGCACCGTAGTCTCGTTAACATCCAGACGAATCTCAGTATCAAATTCTCCCAAGGTATCAAACCATTATCGTTGATCGTGAATTTCTTGAAACGAGACCTTCTTATTATGAATCTTACGACTTAGTGCATCGGCTACGACATTTGCCTTTCCAGGGTGATAACGAATGTCACAATCATAATCACTAATCAACTCAACCCAACGTCGTTGTCTCATGTTGAGATCCTTTTGATTGAAGACGTGTTGTAGGCTTTTGTGATCGGTGTAGACTATACATTGCGTCCCATAAAGGTAATGCCTCCAAATCTTTAAGGCAAAAACCACAGCACCAAGTTCAAGATCATGTGTCGTATAATTCACCTCATGGACCTTCAATTATCTCGATGCATATGCTATGACCTTTCCTCGTTGCATGAGCACACAACCAAGGCCTTGTTTAGATGCATCACAATATACGGTGAAATCATCGTTTCCATCGGGAAGGGTCAAGATAGGAGCATTACACAACTTGTGCTTTAAGGATTCAAAGGCTTCCTCTTGTTCAGACCCCCATTCGAATGGTTTATTCTTTTGGGTCAAGGAAGTAAGCGGTTTCGCGATTCGAGAGAAGTTGGCAATGAAACGTCGATAATACCCAGCAAGACCAAGGAAAGAACGAACCTCGGTTGGAGTTGTGGGAACACACCAATTTTTCACAGCTTCCACCTTTGCAGGGTCAACGTGAATTCCTTGACTATTCACCACGTGTCCCAGAAATTGGACCTCCTCAAGCCAAATTCGCACTTTGAGAACTTTGCGTATAGTTGTTCTTTCTTCAATAGCTCAAGAACTTGTCGCAGGTGATGTTCGTGATCGGTTTTGGACTTGGAGTAGATAAGTATGTCGTCAATAAAGACAATCACGAACTTGTCTAGATACGGCTTGCATACTCGATTCATGAGATCCATAAAGACAGCAGGAGCATTCGTTAAACCAAAGGGCATAACCATGAACTCATAGTGTCCATATCGGGTACGGAACGCAGTTTTTGGGATATCATCATCATAAACTCGTAATTGATGATAGCCAGAACGTAAGTCAATCTTTGAGAAAATAGCAGCTCCTTGAAGTTGGTCAAAAAGATCATCGATGCGAGGAAGAGGGCGATGCACATACGAAATGATCCATCTTTCTTCTTCACGAACAGAACAGGTGCACCCCAAGGCGATGAGCTAGGACGGATAAAGCCCTTGTCGGACAGTTCTTGAAGTTGACTAGCCAGCACTTGCATTTCTGACGGTGCAAGTTGATATGGTGATTTAGCCACAGGGTTCGGTCCCGGAATTAAATCGATCTTAAACTCGACTTCACGCACGGGAGGTAAACCGCTAAGGTCATCGGGAAACACTCCAGGAAAGTCTCGTACAATCGGGACATCCTTAAGATCGTTCCCTTTGACTTTCGTGTTGACCACGTAAGCCAAGAAAGCCATGTAATTCTTGCTTAGACATTTTCAGGCTTGAGTACACAACATGATTTTGAGTCCTTTGGATGATTTTTCGCCGAATACTTTCAATGTATCCCCCGAAGGCAAAGGAATTCGAATGCACTTCTCGAAACAAATAATTTCAGCATGATGTTTGGCTAACCAATCCATGCTAGTGATAATGTCAAAGCTTCCAAGTTTCATAGGAATAAGGTCGATAAAGAAATCATGCTCGTTTAGGCTCAAAATGCAATCACGAATAATGACATCAACGGTGATGGGTTCTCCATCGGCGACTTCAACAGTAAGAGGTCTTTCTAGTTTCGTATGTGGCTTAGCAAGTATAGGCTCAAATTCTATCGAGACAAAACTCTTATCGGCTCCAGAGTCAAACAGAACGTAGGCATAAGAATTATTAATAAGGAACATACCTGTTCAGTTTTAAAGACGTTTAACGATACAGGTAAAGCAACAAAAGAACTTGGATCATAAAGTTGGGGTTGGATTTGACATACCGTTCACCACATCGTTGTTTGCTTGTGCTTGGTTTGCATTGATGTTGAAGGCACGTCCTTGGGCTTGTGGTACGTTACCCGCAAGACGAGGGCATTGTGGGCGAAAATGATCAGGTTCCCCACAGTTGTAGCAAGCACGATTAGCAACTAACGTGGCATTGTTTGGTGCACGGTGACAAGTAGCCACCAAGTGTCCATACTTACCGCACAGTGTACAGATACGGCACGGGGTATTACCCGCATGATGATATTTACAAACATTGCACAATGGTAGAGGACCAGCATAGGCTCTAGCAGCAGGTGCTTGTGTAACAGGAGCGGGTTGTCTTTGAGGTACCTTGGGTGTAGCCACCGCGAAATTACGCGCCGGTGTGAACTTTCGTTTCTTGTTGTTGTAAGACGGTTCATTCTTACTCTCCTTAGCTGCTTCAGGGACCCCTTTTTCAGTCTTTTTAGCCCCTTTGACAGACAAGGTGCCCGCCCGAATATGGTTTTCAGTAAGTTGAGCGGTGATGGTAATGGCATCTTCCAAAGTTGTGGGTCTACTTCCCACCACGGCATCTTGGATTTGAGGTGGCACGCCCTTGATGAACTTCTCAATGTTCCTAGGAACAGTGTCAACCATGTGAGGCAACAGGATTCTCAACTCGTGATGCCTAGTTGAATAGGCCAAATGATCTCCACCATCTTGCTTGAGATTCCAAAACTCCTCCTCCAGCTTTTGCAGCTCACTTCTCGGGCAGAACTTTTGGATGGCAATGTTCTTGAATTCTTCCCACGTTAGTGCCAACACAGCATCAGCACCACGATTCCTCTTCTCACTATTCCACCACGTAAGTGCTCTTTGTTGAAGAACACTTGTGGCATAACGGACTTTGAGTGCCTCGGGACACTCACAGTTGATGAAGGTGTTCTCCATGCTTTCAAATCACTCGAGAAGTCCAGTGGCTCATTCCTTCCCACTAAAGCTAGTGGGTTTGCACGAGTTGAAGTGCTTAAATATGCAGGTTTGGTTGTTTCTTCCTTGATTTGCACTATTCTCTCCTTGCCCATTGCCATTAGTGTTGTTACTAGCGTTGGTCATCAAGGTGCTACTCAGTTCGGCAACCATGGTCGGAATGACTGCAGCCATTTGACGGGCAATCATGGCGGCTAATTTGCGGTCGGAGCTACCACGCTTTCCATGATGACGAGACATGCTGGATACAAAATAAGTTAGTCACAGAAATTTGGAGGTAGAAAATAATAAATCAAACAAAGATTTTTCAAGACTTGCAAAACACACAAGGAATGATTCCATTTGGTACGCATTACCATTTGGAAACGTTGACACGTCAAAGTGAGTTAACTCCAATTGCCTTAGAAACTTGTGTATATTGACCATAGATTATCACTCATCCCCGAAATCCCCAGGTAAGCATAACTAGTCCCACGGGATTTATGCGAAATGCTTACCTTAGCCCGAAGGCTTTTTGCCAGGAAATCCAGAATACAAGTGTCTATGTGTCACACAATATTTTTTTAGGTTCATGGAATTAAAACCTTGATGAGATTTTCATAGATTAGACATAAAGTCTAAAGATTTGAACCTTTTGATATAAAGCTTACGTTCCCACGTGTCGTCGAGAATAAGTTTAAGATATTTCATCGTCGAGAGAATAAAGAATTAAGAATAAGTTTTAGAGAAGACAACGCAACCAAGTTTCTCAATTATAAGGCAATCCTAACTAAAGGCATCAAGTTGCACATTAAGAGGCCCTCCTTAACAAGTAGCATTATGTAGCATGCAACAAGATATATTACAAGATCATAAAGATTTTTCTTGTGAGGTTCATGCATCAACTATAGTCTAGGTCACCATTTCTAATAACCTAAATCCCTATAGTTATGGGCTCTGATACCAATCTGTCACACCCCAACCTTAACGGCGGAAACGTCGAGATGTGAGGGTTAAGATTGTTCACAATCAAACCTGAACCCGGGAGACCCTCCCGAGTACTAGAACATCTCCTAACCCATACCCCTTATTGTTATGAGTTTAAATGTGCCCTGCTAAGCACATATAATCTGCACTAATTTGTGACACAACGGTTATTAAATCTCAATGGGGGGGGGGGTTCCCTGTCCTTAGAACCCATTGTATGCGGGGGATTCCCCAAATAGTATTATCCACAAATCACGCGGCTCATAATGGAGTTAATGATTGTGCTCCGTTCGAGGACAAGAGCAGGTGGTATTGCACCATGAAAACAATAATCCAAAGAGTATGTATTTCATCCCAAAAGTTTTAAAGTAAAAAGGGATTCATGAGACCCACCTTAGCTTGTTTCTGAAGTGGGTGTTCGTGGTCTAGAGAGCTACCGACCGGTAAGGTTCTTAGTTCATTTTATAGACATTAGTTTCATTTCAATTAGTTGACTAAGCCCAACCCCTCTAGTTCAGGTTTATCTTTTGCGGTTAGGCGATTTGTATTACATGTGTGTAATTTGGTGCAAACCTTTGAAGTTTGAAGTCTTGATTTGGAGGTTGGTTACATTTGAGTCATTACATGATGATTTCAGATTATACAATTTGTTAAGGTTGGTATTTGGTTTCAAAACAATGAAGTTTTGTTTGCTGGCAAGATTGGTCCCTCAACTTTGCTAAATTAATAATTTTTAACCCTTATGTTTGAATTTTGCACTTTAATTGATTACTATGGGTTTTATTGTTTCAAGTGGATTAAGATGCTATAGTAAGTTAGTTTCTATGCCATTTAGGTCTTTCTTAATGGGTTCAAGAGTTTGTTTCCTGTTTGGGCGTTTTATGAAGTTACCTTTTTCTTAGATTAACGTTATATTTTGTATAAATTCATAGAAAGTTTTATAATTGATAATATTTATAGCTTAATTTTATCATTATTAGGTCATTATTTACTGTATTTTCAAGTCTTAGGTTGTTTTATGTCGGTTTTGGTATTTTAACATTCGAGGCTCGGCTTTTAACGGGTTATCAGGTTCGGGTCAAATTTTTGGTCCACTTTAGTCATATAATACTTTAATATACTTAGAGTTAATTTTTTGTTCTGGATATTTCATATTTTTAGCTTAAGAGCACGTTTTTATGAATTTTTACTATTTTAGCATGAATATACTTTATATTTTTGTTATCCAAGCAAACAAGCTCTATGAATTATGAAATTAGATTCTTAGGCATTTCATATCATTACGAGTCTACTGAAATTTTGTACATTTGGATTATAAGCATATTTGATATTTTCGTTAAGTGTACCGGTTAGTTCCGTTAAATGCCCGCTAAGTCCTGGTTTTGGATTTCTAAGTGTTTTAATCTGATTTTTCCCCTTTCCAAACATTTTAAAATTATAAGTAACTTCTAAATGATCCTCTAATTTTATTAGCTCAATTCCCCAACCTCTTTCTTTTATTTATCTCAAAATCATATATTCTTGAGTTTTGTATATCTTATAAAATATGAAATACATAGAATTAAATTATAAAACTTCATTTTAACTTAATATGGTCTCAAATAACTTCCACAAATATTTGGTTTAAAATATTTAGACTTAGATATCACACTTAACATTTTAGCTAAAATCGGGTTTTCGGGTGAGCTATATTTGCTAAACCGCATTTGTGAGCAAAAGGGTTTTGAGAAAACTTTGTGTATCTTTTACTTACTGAAAAATTTAGTGTTTTAAAGTTTCATAAAATGTTGGGGTTGTCATGGGGTTGGTTGAGTCACCAATATGATGAAACGCGTTATTTCACGTGTTTTTGGGTACAATAGGTGACCTTGTCGTGTGAGGTGGGTGTGATGGATGTGTGGGCTGCCAAAGGAGCTTGGAATGGTGAGAGAAGACTGTTTAAAATGGTGGGTTAGTTCGGGTTATAAGATCAATGGAATGGAGATGTGAACTTGAAGATGTGTGGGTGTGTGTGTGTGTGTGTGTGTGTTCAAGTGATGCTTACCTTGGCACTAATTGTCACACCCCAACCTTAAGGGCGGAAACGTCAAGATGTGAGGGTTAAGATTGTTCACAGCCACATAACACTACCATAAATTGTAAATATAAAAATTCATAAGTTGAAATAAACATTACAACCAAATGTCTCAACAAAAAAAAATAAACAAAGTTCAACTTTCAAGTTTCAAGATATTTTATTTATTTTTCCTAAGTCCAAATCCTAGGTGTAAGCATGCTTCAAAAGATAATCATCAACCTTGTGCATTTCCTGAAACATGTTAAAAATAAAAGGGTCAACTTTAAAAGTTGGTGAGTTTCCATGGGTTAAACATACATATATATATATATATATAAAAGTTTACAAGTAGCAATTCATGTCAATGGTTACGAATAAAGCAAGTTTATAGATAACATATAGCTACAATCAAACCTTGACCAAGAATATCATTTACAAGTTTAACGATTAGCTAAGTGTACTTGGTTCCCATGATGAACAAGCATACGTCATCAGGAGCCGGCAATAACCTCGGCTTTAGCACCAAATAGGCTTGTCAGGCCCATAGATCTATGACGTCGCCAGGCTAGCAATAGTTAATGATTGTCAACATATAATGTCCATCATATAAGACTCACAATATTACAAATAACCATGACAAAAAGTAAAGATGAATTGCATGTGTATTTACAAGTACCAAGATGTTTATAAGTGCAAGTTTATAAAGTTAATATGTTTCACCCCAAAAGGTGTGAAATAAAGTAAAAGAGGGGCATGAAAACTCACATGATATAAGTTGGTGTTTAAAGGTAATAACAAGTAATTAAGTGGTGCTCCAACGATTCCTCTTACAAGATACCTAAACGTATATATTCCAAGATTAAGTCTAAAGATAAGTTTAACGATTCATACGTGAACTAGGGTTTCAAGTGGAGTTTGGGGCTTTTGACAAATAAATAATTTTAACAGAGGGTACCGCTTATATTTTGGATTCAATGAAAAAGAAATAAATATACTATTTAAGTATTTTAACATAAAGAAATAAATGTAAATCATTTATAATAACTAGTAAAGTTTAAATAAACTTTTATAATTATTTAAAATAATCATGATTTAAACAATAATTTAAGGGTAACGTTTGAACCAATAATAATTTATTGATTTAAGCTATCATTTTAAAGTCCATTTTATAAATAATAACTAGAAATGATTTTTTTTTGTCATATTGTTTTATTAAGAAATATATTAAAATTACATAAAAGATTGGGGTAACTAAAATAATTTTTAGTCATTAAAAATGATTTTTATAATTTTTTATAAATTTCCTGGACTTAAATAGGTTAAAAAAACGAGTTTTAAAAAAATGGGGGGGTGCCCGGGTTCGAACCCGGGACCTCAAGGATAGAAGAGTGATGTGTTACCATTAGGCTAGGGAGCCTATGCCTGTTAAGAAATGGGTTTTTAATTCTTAAAAACACAAATACAAAGACACCCCCAAACCATATGAACCCTAGAACGATTTGAACCAAATTGAAGATCAATTCGTTACTGTTAACGCTAAAGATCATGGGGCTTTTGTTCCCCATGTAAAATCGAGTATGTAGGTGGGTTAAATTATCCGGTTGAAGTCGAATTGATGATGAGGCAGACGAAGAACAGGCCGAGACGGAAGCTATAATCAATCGATGTGCAAATGATGATGATAACCAAATTCGTTGCACAGAAAGCTTCTATTGATCCCAATGAACGAAAGCCCCCTATAAATTTCAACTAAGATCGCTCAAAGGTCGATGAACACCACGGATGCAGACGCGATGAAGAGTGTGACTTGTTTGGGATGTTTGAGTGTGTTTCAGATGAAATTATGTTTGATAGTAGCTTGGGATTAGATAAACGTTCGATTATGATTCATTTAATTTTATTATTATTGAGTTTTAATGATCAAACGGTTCTATGATTAATGGTTACGGTTAATCGGTGATTCGAGTTCGTAACCGTCGTTTTAATTCAATTAAAGTTCATCTCGGGGTTCGAAACATCTTCACGAAGCGGTTGGAAACGATTGGGGTCGGAATTTGGAGGAGATTAGTGGGTTTCGAAGTCGCCGGAGGGTGGCCGGAGAGTGGCCGCCGGAAATACGGGGTTGGGGGGGGGGAAATTTCCGGTTTGGTTTTTGAATTTTACACAATTGGTCCCTGTAGTTTCAATTCTTGTTATTTTAAGTACAACTTTATTTTTTTAAAGTTTCTAAATTGACAATAAAGCCCCCTGAACTTAATTAAACTTTTAGTTTTAACTATTTTATAACTTATTAATTATTTAACACAATTGGTCCCTGTAGTTTCAATTCTTGTTATTTTAAGTACAACTTTATTTTTTTAAAGTTTCTAAATTGACAATAAAGCCCCCTGAACTTAATTAAACTTTTAGTTTTAACTATTTTATAACTTATTAATTATTTAACTTTTATAACTTATGATTTCTATTATTATTATTATTTTTATTTTATTTTGACTATTATTATTATGTTTATTATATTAAAAACAAATTATTAACTCTTAAATTAATGAATTAATGCACAATAAAAGAACATTCATAAACAACCCATATAGTTTCTTAAATGACATAAATGGTCCTTACAAAAACATAACAGGGTTAACTATTAATTAACGAAAACGCGTTATTTCACGTGTTTTCGGGTACAATAGGTTACCTTGTCGTGTGAGGTGGGTGTGATGGATGTGTGGGCTGCCAAAGGAGCTTGGAATGGTGAGAGAAGGCTGTTTAAAATGGTGGGTTAGTTCGGGTTATAAGATCAATGGAATGGAGATGTGAACTTGAAGATGTGGGGGTGTGTGTGTGTGTGTGTGTTCAAGTGATGCTTACCTTGGCACTAATGGTCGATGATGCTTCACCTATGGATTGATTATGTCTTGAAAAAGGGCTGGAACTTGGAGTTCTTGAGTGTGTAGTGGTTGTTTGCTAGTTGCTTCAAGAGAGGAATTCTTGAGAGTGTAAAGAGATGAGTTTGTGTAGTGAAGTAAAGTGTGGGGGGTGTGTGTGATATGGGCGACCGAGAAGGGGGAAAGGAGGTTTGGGGAGTCTTAAAGTCTTGGATTTCCTAAGATTTGGTTGGGAGTTGGGAGATTTTGGTTAATGGATCAAGCTAGCATGGATTAAGAAGCTAAGCCATGCATTGGTCACTTTGGGTGGTGATAAGACAAGTCCATTTGCATTACTATATCTTAAATAAAAGAAAATAAATGTATGTGTTCATATGTGTGTGTCTGTACCGTAACGTGTGTGTATCGAACGCGCGTGTTTGTGCGTTGCAGGTTTATATGTATGCATGCATGCATGTATTTTATGGGTGAGGTAAATCTTTTATTACATATTATTCTATGTAAAGTTATTTTTAGTTTTTATTACTAAGGTGTAAGTATTTAGATGCGTTTATTATTTAGTTTAAAAATTGTTACTATTATTGTTATTGTTTATATAGGTTATCTCTTGCAAATGTTTTTATTTATTGACAAATTTTTAGTTTGGTAATAAGCGTAATTGGGGTTTATAGATTTTCTTCAATGTAGTTTGGTATTCGGTTGTACTTAAGTTCTATTCCTAGAATTTCAGAATGAGCCTAAGTGTTACAACACACGACCTTTGAGGCTTCGGAAGATTTGGGTTTGGCTTCGGAAGTTTTGGCTTCGGAAGATTTGGGTTTGGCTTCGGAAGATTTGGTTTGACTTCGGAAGATTTTACACTTAACCAACGTCCACAGCGGATAACTAATGGGTTCACAGCGGATGACTAAAGTGTTCACAGCGGATGACTAAAGTGTTCACAGCGGATGACTAAGTGTTTACAGCGGATGGCTAAAATGTTCACAGCGGATGACTAAAGTGTTCATAGCGGACGACTTATAGACTTAGGATTATTTATGTAACTTTTGTTTATTAGTCTAATTGGCACATAGTTTTACTAGGACATCAGGCCTAAAGCCCACTAGTGTCGGTAGTTCACGAACAATCTCATAACATGGCCCATTGGCCTATTAGGGTTTCGTGGGTCAAGCCCATTTAACACTATGGCCCAATGACCCGTTTAAAGTTTGATGGGCCTAAGCCCATTATGGGGTGTGTGTGTGTATACATGTTTAGGAGTTTGATCTTGTTGGGCCCATTATATGGGCTTCTGTTGTGATCATTGTGTGGCCTGATATGGTTTCAAAAAAAAATTTCTGGGCCTAAAATCAGGGTTGTCACACCTGTTTTGGATTCTGGTTTGGTTGTTTCTAATGGTTTTGAACTGTTGCTGATCTAAGTGGTAAACCCTAATTTTTTTATGGTTGTTGCTTGATTGGATTACGGTTTGGCCGAAAGCAGATGGCCTTGGTGGTGGCGGCTTGGTTGTGGTGGTTTGTTTGTGGTATGTTCTGCCACTTATTTATGCTTTGCCTCTGTTTTTTGATTTGATTTGGTCCTTCGTTTTTGGTTTAATGTACTTTTTGATTTTTAACGTGATGATCTTGAACTATAAACCCTAATTTTTAAGGGTGGTGGTTGTTTCACTCAATGATGATGACCATTATAAACCGTATGAAAATGATACTTTAGTTGATTGTTTATTTGTTGGTTATGATCGTGTCACTCTATGATGATGGGCATGGCGTATCTGAGAGGTTGATGAATTTGAATGATGTTGACCCTAAATGGCAAGTTGTTCTGTTGCCTAAGGCTGTGATCATGAGCAATGCCTCGTCTGGGCTATATAGTAGCACTATCTCTGTCAACGTGAGTTGTTGCAATATGCCTATTGGCACGTAGTTGTTAGGCAATGATGATATAAATTTGTGTTTAGTGTTTGGCGTGGCGACCTGTTTTGCAGCCACATTAAATCACGATATCTGAGCCTAAATTCGACAAGCAGTACTAAAAGTTGTTAACGAACCTAGATTTTAAAAGTTCATAGCGAAGCGCGAACGAAAAATGCCACCTAGTTGTTATGACACTAGACATCTAGGTGTTCTAGCATCCACTGTATTTAATTTTCTAACTAATTACGGAAATCACACCAACAAACCACAAAAATATAAGATGTTAGAATTGCTTCGCATAAATATTTGAATCAAGAAAGAGGTTCAAATACAAAATGTATTTTTGCTACAAAGTGTGAGCAGACACAATGAGTCAAAAAAGATCACAAAAAAAATATATCTCACAATCTAAATCGAATTTCAAAAAAGTAATTCCGAGCTTTTGTTCCCCTAGCCATCCTCACTAAGAAAAAAAATAAACGAAAATTAAAAAAATAAAAAATAATGTTTTTTTATTGTGTCATTTATGAAAGACACAATGATATCATTGTGCCATTGTGAAAGACACAATGACGTTATTGTGTCATTATGAAAGACATAATAACGTCATTGTGTTATAAAAGACACAATAATTTTTTTTTTTTTTCTGAAAGATGACGACGAGAGGAACAGAGACTCCGAAGTACTTTTTTGAAATTTGATTTAAATTGTGAGATATAATTTTTTTGTGAGTTTTTTAGCCTGATTGTATCTTCTCACACTTTATAATAAATATACATTTTATAGAATAACCTCATCTTGAACCAAAACCAAAATAATAAATCTAAGTGTTGAAATAAGATGATTTAGCCGAACATAACAACCGGATCAATAAGAATGAAAAAGAGAAGATAAAAACATAAGCTTTTAAGAACGTATCAATAAACAAATAATCAAATTGTCTTCCTCGATCAATTTTCAATTTTACCAGATATTCCTTTTCACTTTTCTTTTCTCTCACCGCCGTCGAAGAGATACCCCCAAATGTGATGGTGTTTTGTATTGTTTTATATCATGTATTTTGAGATTCAATACCAATAATTATTATGAATTAGTTGCGGTGAAGCTTATATCCCAAGATCTAGAATTATGGATCTTTTATAAAAAATTATGTTCATGTCTGTATCCCTTGCCATCAGCACAACACAACGGTTTCATCTTTCCCTACACAACTCAAAATGGTTTTTTCGAGGTTTTTGTGAATATTGCCCATCATCAAAAATCATGTGTTTTTCTTATTTACCTTTCCGGTTATTCCTGGTGTTTATTTTCTTCTCTCGCAAGCACATTGAGCCTACAAAAACGGTCCAAAGTATTTCGTTTTACCACAACAAGTGTTGTACAAAATAGTTGTATATGCATGCGATGAATGGACGCTATGTGTTAAAATTCAAGTGCTAAAGTATTAAAAAATAATTGCCACTAAAAAATCTCAAGAAGCTTATACATTTTTCTATCCTCAAGTAAGTAAAAAAAAAAAGAAAGAATAATTCAAGGACAATAACTAATAGCAAAATTAAAAAGACTAGGATGCTTTATTAGCTTATGCTCATCCTCATTCAGTAAAAGATTATGAGCATTAAATGATATTATTCTATTAACTTTATTCCACATGCATAGATAAAGCCTGAAACATTTTTATTAACATCAAACAATCTAAATTTCCAGAACAAGGCTATCAAAATAGAACATACTAGCATGCTTAATACAATATTAGCATATACTAAGTATTTTTAAATTGAGTATGATAAGACGTTAAGTGAGGCTTCGAGATCGATCATTGCTCAAGGCATCGTATTAGTACGTCCTGATTTGGAAGGAATAATGGACACGTTGAATCTTAATAATTTGGAGGTAATCACTTTTGTAGAACTACTGAAATATTCTCACCTACCTTGATTATTTCATAACCTTTACTTTTACACTTGGATCCTTAAACTTTAAAAAGTAATTGCTTTTATAGAATTGTTGAAAGATTTTCACCTACGTACCTTGACTGGTTCATTACTTTAAGCTTCTTTCATAACTTTGCATAATGTGGAACTTGCTTTATAGCATCATGAAGTGGAATGTTTACCTATAACTTCGAAAACGTCTCCATGTTTTTTGTTCTTCTCTTTCTGATTTTATGCTTTGTAGTCTTAATTAAGAGGAGTAGATGGGAAGTAATTTTTACCTTGCTTTTAATAGGTTTTGGTAATTCCTTTATTTTGTCATCCTTCTTCTTAATAGCATATTCTTCTCCTACAGTCTTCCTGATTATAAGGACTACTGATGATCTTTTCGCTTCTTAAGGCCCTGAGCACAAACATTGTGCTATAGGTTTATCTCGGTTTGCATGCGTAATTTACTTTAAGATTGTATCATGGTTATTAAACTAGCAAGTTGAGACATATGTTGTTCATAAGTTCTTAATGCTAGCTTTCGTCTCATGTTGAAAATATTCGTGCCAGTGGCTAGGATCTTTATGATATCTTCTAAAAAGATTGCAAGGTTACTTTTGTTTTATAGGCCTTAGAAGAGAGACAATGGATGAATGAGCTAGATTTGTGCTTAAAGTTCTCCGGAGTGGGGTAAAAGATGCAAAGTGATTTTTGGATGACAGCATGAATCGCCCCCTTTTCAAAGAGTTTGATCAACTGCAATTGTGGTGGTGGGAATTAGAGATCTAGTAATCTCTTCTTCTGGAAAGGATTTGGGTGAGTTTAATTCTTCGATGATTGGAGTGGTTTACGTGCAGTAAAAGATCTTGGCATCAAATGGTTAAATTTTCGGTATCCAAACTAGTTGAGATAATATTTTTAGTGTCATATGTAGCAAATAAAGTGATATTTTGTCACACAATTATTAGCCATAATAGAAGTAGGGTTCATCTTTACGGGGACATGGAAAAAAAATTATGCCATAGATGTTTCAATACGAATGATATTATTACTTAACCTAAATAAAATAAATAGGGAGACTTAATAATAGTTACTAAAAATAGCGTTTATAAAATTGTAAATTAAATTTTAAATACAAAATGCAATTCCAACACAAAGATAATCTCTTGATCCAATTCGGCCTATAATCATGAATATATATGGTGCAATAACCCCTTAAATTAAGTGGATCGTATAGATACTAGCCTTTTAGTTGTTCTGATGTGCACTCGATCTAATTATCTAACGTAACACAGTTACAAAAAACTGCAATTTTAAGCTCCAAGCCATTATAAACTTAAAATGCAAGTTGCACCGATAGAAGTATCAATTAGAACTAGGACTTCCCAGGGGGTTACCCATCCTAGTACTACTCTCGCCCAAGCACGCTTAACTGCAGAGTTCTGATGGGATTCGGTGCATTAGTGCTGGTATGATCGCAAGAACAAAGAATGCAAAGGTGGCAGACTATGTTGTCAAAAACGAAGGATCATTCGTATGGCAATGGAATTGGAAAGAAAAAGAAGCTACAACAGGTGTTTGGAATCTATGTTGACTACGTTCGAAGGCAACGGGAAGTCCAAATGGGGGAAAAAGATACTCCATTTAATATGTATGGCAACGGCTTGGAGAATCTGGAAGTTCCGGAACGAACGGGTGTTCAAAGGGGTAAACAAGCACGTGGGGGCGATAGTCCAAGAGATAAAAGAAATGGTGTACTTGTGGTTAAAGTTTAGAACCAAGGAATGCAACTTTAAATGGAATAGGTGGAGATTTTTTTGAATTTAATAGTTAAAAACGGACATTATGTTTGTAAGTGTTATTATAATGTATGTGAGGTAGATATGGTGTAACTACCTTGGGCAAAATGGGGTGTAAGATCAGCTCCTTGCTGAGCAGTATATTTTGAGTAATTAAGTCCTCTCTTTTCTGTTCAAAAAAATCAATTATAACTAAATGCACATGTCATTCACAATGTTTAATCAAATGATGTGTTCTTATAGCAAGATTTAATTCATAGATAAAAGCAACCCATCATTTAATTCTTTTATCAATAGTTGAAATATTATTAGGGTTTAAAAGTTAAAGAAGTATATTTAAAAAGTTAACAAAGTGATTTTATTAACAACCTAATATGTTTGTAGAAAATATTCAAATCTAAGATCAAAAAATCATACAAATAAATCATAAAAATACGAGATCATATAATCATTTCAGATAAGTTTTTAATCAAAAGTGTGAAAGCAAACATAGATGTTGAAATTAAGATGATCTAGCCAAACATAATGGCTAGATAAAGGAAAACAAACAAGAAAAAAAAAAGTATTTATGAAAAAATGAATTAATTTGCCTTCCAAATTCTCAATTTCTCATATATTACTTCGAGTAAATTGCACAGATGGTATTGAACTTTGTTGAAATTTCACATTTCATCCCTAGAAATAAAAAAAACATTTTTAGTTCAAATATTTGTTAAAATTTCCGTTACATGGGTGCCTAATTAGCTTTTTACACTTTCATTAAAAATAAGAAAAAAAGAAAAAGATATTAAAGATGTGAGTGTGTCCACACTTTTTACACAAAAAAACAGAAACTAAAGTTGTAGTTTCCTTCTACCATAAACATCACCAAAAGTTCTTCCTTAAAGCTTAATCATTGCAAGCTACAAGTCCTCCGGCCACCGGATGCTGTAAATCTATGTATGGATGAGAACATTCCCTCACTTCATAAGCCAACTCCACTTACGTTTTAATCTCTCTCACACTTCACTCCACCGACCACCATATCCATAGCCCTACCACCTCCACATTTGGTGAAAAACAACATATTTTCTTCTTTGTTGGTCTTCTATCCCTGGCTGATATTGATCAGCACCCCACCAAATCTACCGATGATGAAGTCTGATCACCACCATCACTAAATCCTATTGTCACTCGCGCTACCACCACAACATATGATGGCCTTTTGTGTATGAACCAAAGGACATCATCGAATTCGCCGAAGTGCAGTGCAATAGAACAAAAACCATGACTCAAGAAGTTGAATCTGTTTTGAATTCGTGATAACTAAACAAAGATGGTAAACTAAATGGAAAAACTGTATTTAGTTTTGATTGAATTAACAAATTTACAAATCTGAAAGTAGGGATTTGATTTTTATTGGAAAATCTATACTCAGTTTTGATTTTTGATAGGATTAAAAGAAAAACGATGAAGTTTTTTAGTAAAATTCGCGATTAGAGACGCTGGAAATGCAAACCAGGTCGCTAGAAATGTGACCAGTTAGCCGGAGAAGAATGTGGGGTGGGGGTTGGGGTGTCTTGGTAATTTTGAATTTTTTGTATTTTTAAAATGAAAGGGTAGAAAGGTAATTGCACACCCACTTAACAGAAATTTTTTAACGGCAATTTATAGAGCGAAGAAATATGTTACGTATTTCCAAACATTATATTTAAATTTTATCATTAAATCGTTGACTTGCTATGTTAGTGTCATGTGGCAAAAAAGGTCTTAGAAGATTACACGCGGCAAAAAAATATTTTGCTTTATTAGAGAAAACATTTTACAATTAAAAATCAATAATTATTACAAATTAGCTGTGTTGAGACTCATATCCAAGATCTGAAAATATAAAAAATTTGGTTATAGAATGTGACAACTATCACCAAAACAAGTACGTTAATTGTTTACTTTGACTTTGACTAAATATACGCCTTGACTTGAAAGTTGACTTAATGTTGACTTGAAAGTTGACCTAATGTTGACTTGAAATGAAAATAATGTATTAGAAGCGTGTAGACATGTTAAGTGCTAGAACTATACATTATAGGTCTAATATGTGCTAATGGACCTAGGATTGGTGAGAGTGGGACCCATTCAACAACATTCCATGGTCACCAGGTCACGTGATGGTGTCAAAAGCCCAAAGTTCCCCTAAATTTCTGCTACTTTGATTTTGTTTGTCATGTTTCATGCTTTTGGTATACAATTAGAGATGTTAAACCCTAGATTAAACGATTAAGATAGTTTTTCTACACAAGCAACAACCATTCAACATCTCATTGTCACATTGTGTAAATCAATGGCTATAGATTGTTATTGATCTTAAACCCTAAGTTTTTCTATTGTTGGTTCACATGGTTTTCTAGCGTTTGTTCACATGGTTAAACTATGAGCCGTTAGTTGTAGTTTTTAGTATAAAACCTCTCAATTTAATAGTTGATTGATCACACCTTCACACTTGCATTTTGCTATTGTATTTTAACTTCATTTTGCTATTGTATTTTAACTTGTAACTTTTAAGTGAAATATACAAACAACTTGAAGAAACCTTTGTTTACTATTTCACTGTTCTTAAGTATATTGTGTAAGTTGTTACTTGTGATTAACAGAAATTTGTATCTATTAGTTACATCACAAAAATTGTTGTGTTTTAAATGTGTATTGATCCAATAGCATTGCGCACCTACACAAATAATCCAAGTAGAATTCTAGAATGATCAAAATACAGGTGATAAATGCATGATTTGTAGTATAATTTTAATAGTAAAGTATTATAATATGTGCCTAAAAATACAATAACAATAGTTATCAATAAATTTCTAACGAATAATAACATATCTTTCATCATTAACTACGGACGGAACTTTCAACGGGTAATAGTTATTTATAATATTTTATTGAAATATTATTTTATCATTTAAAGTATTAATAAACAGGAATTATAAACCCAAAAAATACAAGTATGATGAATTAAACACAACATATGTGTACACAAAGTCCATACAAAAGACAAACAAGCTACTTACGAAAGGGTCTTAGGATGGTGGTGTAGGGTCTTCGGGTGATGTCTGTCTTACATGTTGTTACCCCGATACTTGTTCATGGCCTCTTGGAGGAACTACGTCATATGTCAAAAAACATCTCGCTCCCTCCTAGCATCTCCACCTATGCTTTTATAACTGCGCATGAATAATATACCCCATAGGCCATAGCTATTTTTCTTTTGGGTGACTCTAGGGAGGCAAAGAAGCATTAATGGATTTCTTGGAATTTGATTATGACGTCTAAAGATAACGATGGTATTGGTATAGGTTCTTTGGATGCATTTACGCACACCCTTCTCCAAAAATGGCCATTGAGGCTTGTGACTGAACTGAATAGTTTGTGAGAAAAATCCGTTTCATTTACATATTATATAAGTCGAGGGTGGGTAACCTGATCCTCGAAAAGGTTTTCTTCAAGGAAATGGTGTTTGCAAAAGGATGTAAAATCGTTTGCCAAACTTGATGAAAATATTATATTTAAAAGTTTTATTAGATGAAAATAAAATATATTTCAAAGTAATTATAGTATTGAAATCATAGCAGTTTTAAGGAATTGTACCATTATGCTTGGAGAACTTGTAGCATGCTTAGTTTTGATAATAAAAAAAAAGAGTTAATTACATAGATAGTCCCTGTGGTTTATGAAAAGTAACAAGTTTGGATACTAAGCAAAAAAACTAACACGTTTGGGTTTTGCAGTTTTAATTTGTAACGAGTTTGGGTATTAACACTAACTTCTATTAATTTTTCTGTTAGGTTCAAGGACATTGTAACACCCGGAAATTTAAAAGAAAAAGAAAGAAATGTGAAATATCCCAAGTCAAGGGGTTAAAGTTGTGCAAGTGGCAAACTTGCCCATTTTGGGATTTAAAAGAAGTATGGCAGCCCACACCTCTTCTTTTATAGATTTTGCTTTCGGCTGCAAGAAGAAGGAAGAAGCTGCAATCGGTTTTAGAGAGAGAAGGAGGAAGAGCTGCTTGTAGGTGAGGTTTTCTTGTGTTTCTGCTCGGTTTTCAGCTGTGTTCGAGCTGCTGGACCGATTCTTACGTGTTTCTTGTGTTGGCTGCTTGTTTCGGTCTGTTTAGGTGCTAGAACTCGCATTTGTTCTCGGTTTGAAGAAGTCTTACTCGAAAGCTGTTAGAGGTGAGTTCTAGATTCCCCTATTTTACTTGTTTTAAACTAGTTTGGGGGCTGAAATGCATATTAACTGAATTTTTACACCTGAATCATGAGTTTTCCACGTTTTTGCATCTGATGTGTATGCGATGTGTGTGTTTTTATATGTCTTCTTTGATGTTGCGTAGTTGTAAGCTCTGTTTAAGTATTTGAGATGATAGATCTAGGCTAACTTCATGTTAAGATGATGTTTGGGACTGGAAAATTTCATAAGTTGCATCACAGGTACTGGACTTGGTGCTCGCTATGGACACTGTGGGTCCGCTGTGGACACTTGGTTATAAACAAAGTGTCCGTTGTGGATGTTGGTCATCCGCTGTGGACACTGTCCGCTATGGATATTGTAGGTCCGCTGTGAACACTTAGACATTTAGCCTGTCCGCTGTGGGCATTGTTCATCCGTTGTGAACCCTTTAACCATCCACCGTGAACACATTTAGTGTTTTTGTTCATCCGCATTTGTTGGAGTTCATCCGCATTTGCTAAACATTCAACCGCATTGGTTAAGTTCATTCACCTAAGACTTAGCTCATCCGCATTTAGTATTGTTCTTCCGCATTTGGACTTGTTCATCCGCATTTGGTTCACCCGCATACCTTTAGACACTTAGAATATTTTCTGAGGACTTTTATCCGCATTTGTTCATCAGCATTGGTTTACATTCATCCGTATTTCTTTGGGGACTTAGGATTTTTCTGAATTTATAGGAATAGAGTTTAAGTGTTAGGGACTTATGTTTAATGGAAGTTTATACTTGTTCTATGTTTCTACTGTTTCATTTATCTTCTTATGGGCTGCTTGTTATGGATAGTTATTATTATACTTTATGGTATGTGATTATAAAACAGTGGATATTTAAAAGTATTATTCATAATCAAGTGGATACAAAGAAATAAAAAAGACAGTGAAACTTAATGAATGTTACCCCCGGGCCCTTATAATTATTGGAAAGCCTTGCAAGCACAATGGAATGAGGTGCACGACCTTGTTGTCGTTAGCTCAACTGATGTGTGGCTGATTCAGGATGCACATCTGGGGTCTAATCCTGGGGATTGACCAACAAATCAATGGGACCCGTATTCATGAGCAGGCTTCGTGCCTAGCAGTGTGGGTCAACTGTCGAATGGGTTAGCTACCAAAATAAAAGTTTGCCGACAGGGGTTCGGCATTTGTTGCCAACCAACAGTATAGGCTCTTGCTTTGTGCAAACCTAAACAATGAAAGTGAAAGATAATGAAAGAAAGAAAGATAAAGAATCTCTTAATGATTGATTATGTATAATGATGAATGATCACCAAGTAAAGTTTACAAAAGTATATTTTTTATATTATTAAACTAGAACTCATTCAGCAACGCTGACTTTGTATATGCATTTCAGTTGGCAGGTAATGGTGTTGCTGAGGGTGGCACCGAGTTGAAGCTACCTAGCAAATAAAGACTGGCATCCATGACACGCTGAAAAGTTATTTTTGTTTTGAAATGCAACTAGATGTTCTTTTTGTAACTAGCAACAACAATGTATTTCTTGGCAAAAGTAATGGTTAATGCATGCTATGGTTTTTATTAAATTTTTTCGCTACAAAGTTTTCTTGTTTTGATGAATCTGAATGTGTTTCAATATGAAAAGTGCTATTAATGACCAACTGGGAGGTTTCCCGGGAATGGGGCCTTACAAGTTGGTATCAGAGCCAAAGTTTAAGAGAATTAGGTAAATTATTTTTCAAAACCTAAACTTAAACTGAAAATAGGATCAAATGGAGGGATGCCAGCCCAAGTAGCTACGTGCCATTAGGTAATTTTTTATAAAGTTAACCAGTATTATGTGCGTGTGCTATTTGATTTATGTGCTCTTAGTAGATTTGGATACTGACGTAGTCAGGATAGGAAATGCTCGGGGGATGAAGAGTAAAGTAAGTGGCTAATCACAACTGGCCACTGTAAATAGGGACTTATTATACTTGACATAATCTGAGCTATTACCTTGAATGACCGTGTTAGTGTTTGAATCTTATAGTGTTTAGATGATGGCTGGTGGTAGATCTTTGGGGGCTTCTAGAGGTGGAGGTCGTGGTGGACGTGGTGTTGGACCACGTGTCACGAGGAACAGGGCTAGGACTGCTGAAACGGCTCCTGAAGAGCCCGAGTTTCATCACCATGGAGGTGGGGATGAGAGCTTTAACCTGATGTCCATAGTGAAGGAGGTTGTGGCTGAGGGAGTTCACCAAGTAATGCACACGATTTTTCCATCTATGGTGACTGGGGTCATTAGGGCTGTAAGGGAAGATGAGAGGAGAGGGGAGAACTGGAGTAGAAAACGTACTGGTAGTCGCGGTTTCCCTCCCAAGGGCAAAAGGGCGAAGGTATAGGGTCGCAAGGTGGCTGCAACCGAGTTAGGAGTGAAGGTGTGCGAGGAGTGTGGGAAGGGGCATGTAGGAGAATGTAGGTGGGGATCGAACATCTCCTTTCAGTGTGGGAAGGAGGGCCACATGGCAAGGAGTTGTCGTGTGGTGAAATGTTACAACTGTGGCGAGAAGGGGCATAAGAGCAAGGACTGCAAGAAGCCGAGGGCTAAGAGCTCCGGGGCGAAGAAGGGGACTAAGAAGGAGGGCGGAGGGCGAAGGCCAGAGCATTCGTTATAGCTTGGGTGGAGGCTAGGGTGTACCCCGACGCGGTGTCAAGTACATTTCTAGTAAACCAAATTTATGTCTATGCTTTTCAATTCTGGTGCTAGTAGGAGTTTTATTTCTGCTGCCTTCTGTGCTAAGTTGCCTGTTAGAAATAGAAGTATTGATGAGCCCTCTGACGTAGAAACTGCCATTGGTAAGTCTACCAGGACTTCTGATATGGTAGAAGATTGTGAAATAGAGTTGGAAGGCCATCGGTTCTCTGCTAGGTTGTTCGTGATGCCCTAAGGCGGATTTGATGTAGTCCTAGGGAGGGATTGGCGGGCAGCCTATGAGGCAAACATCGTGTGTCGCAAGAAGATGATTCGATTGACCACGCCTGATGGGAGTTCGGTGACGATTTACGGCGATAGGGTCAGTACAGTTTCAAAGGTAATTTCAATGGTGGTGGGCGAGAAGTGCATGAGATGTGGATGTAGTGCCTACCTGGCTTATGTTAAAGATGTGGATGCGTCAGTACCACGATTGTCCGACATACCGGTCATGTGTGACTTCCCAGACGTATTCCCGAAGGATCTACCAGGTGTGCCACCTGACCGCAAGATCGAGTTCCAGATTGATTTGATACCTGGTGCCCAACCTGTTGCCAAGGCACCGTATCAACTAGCTCCCTCCGAGATGAAGGAACTGATGGTCCAGTTGCAAGAGTTGCTGGATAAGGGGTTCATCCGACCGAGTATCTCTCCCTGGGGTGCTTCGATCTTGTTTGTAAAGAAGAAGGACGGTAGCATGAGGATGTGCATCGACTACCGTGAGTTGAACAAGTTGACAGTGAAGAACCGGTACCCACTACCGTGGATTGATGACTTGTTTGATCAGCTTCAAGGTGCCAGTTGGTTCTCGAGGATAGATCTCCAGTTTAGTTACCACCAACTGAGGGTGAGGGAGCAGGATATTCCTAAAACCACATTTTATACGTGTTACGGACACTACGAGTTTCTCGTTATGTCTTTTGGTTTAACCAACATGCCAGCTGCTTTTATAGACCTGATGAATCGGGCATGTCGGCCTATGCTAGATAAATTAGTGATTGTGTTTATTGATGACATCTTGATTTATTCGAAGAGCGAAGAAGAGCATGCCGGACATATTCAGGAGGTGCTGGAGACGCTTAGAAGGGAGAAGCTATACGCCAAGTTCTCCAAGTGTGTGTTCTGGTTACGCGAAGTTTAGTTTCTGGGTCATGTGGTTAATCCTGAAGGGATCATGGAGGACCCGACGAAGGTTGAGACGGTGATGCAATGGAAGTCTCCAAAGATGCCATCTGAGATTCGTGGTTTCTTGGGTTTGGCGAACTACTACAGAAGGTTCATCCAAGACTACTCCAAAATAGCTTCACCATTGACTAAGTCGACCCATAAGGATGAGAAGGTTATATGGGTGATAGTTAACCGCCTGACAAAGAGTGCTCACTTTTTGCCGATCCGTGAGACGCATTCGTCTAAGAGATTGGCAGATCTGTTCATCAAGGAGATCGTAGCTTGTCATGGTGTACCGTTGTCCATCATGTCTAACCGTGACACTCAGTTTACATCTAAGTTTTAGAAGAGATTCCATGAGTGCGAGGGGGACGAAGCTACATATCAGTACGACTTATCATCCCCAGACAGATGGTCAGTCGGAGAGGACGATTCAGACGCTGGAGGATCTGCTACGAGCATACGCCATTGACCTTGGTGGAAGTTGGGACGAACATTTACCGTTAGCCGAGTTCTCATATAACAACAGTTATCCTGCCAGCATTGGTGTGCCTCCTTACGAGATGCTATACAGTAGGAAGTATAAAACGCCCGTATGTTGGGGTGACTTCAGGCAGAAGGAGTTGGGGAGAATTGAGGTGATCGAGGCCACGACCCGAAAGTTGGAGAAGATCAAGGCCTTTATGGAAGCAGCAAAAGATAGACAGAAATCGTATGACGGCAAGAGATATAGACTAATCGAAATCAAGTTGGGCGATAGAGTTATGTGGAAGGTTTTGCCTTGAAAAAGGATCATCCGGTTCAGGAAGCGAGGAAACCTAAGCCCGAAGTATATAGGGCCTTCCCAAATCATTGCTCGAGTTAGAGAGGTGGCTTACAAGTTAGAGCTACCCTATGAGTTAAGTGGAATTCATCCGACATTCCATGTATCTCATCTAAGAAAGTGCTTAGCCGACGAGGATATGATTGTGCCACTGGAGGCTATTGAGGTGGATGAACGGCTCAATTATGTGGAGCAACCGGTGGCCATCATTAACAGAAAAGAGAAGAGACTACGGAATAAAGTGGTTCCACTGGTACGAGTACAGTGGAGGCACAGGAAGGGATCCGAGTCTATTTGGGAAACTGAGGAAGAGATGAGGCAGCATTACCTACAGCTATTCGAGGAGTGACAGGTTTTGGGGATGAAACCTATATAAAGGGGGTGGACTTGTAACACCCGGAAATTTAAAATAAAAAGAAAGAAAGGTGAAATATCCCAAGTCAAGGGGTTAAAGTTGTGCAAGTGGAAAACTTGCCCATTTTGGGATTTAAAAGAAGCATGGCAGCCCACACCTCTTCTTTTACAGATCTTGCTTTCGGCTGCAAGAAGAATGAAGAAGCTGCAATCGGTTCTAGAGAGAGAAGGAGGAAGAGCTGCTTGTAGGTGAGGTTTTCTTGTGTTTCTACTCGATTTTCAGCTATGTTCGAGCTGCTGGACCGATTCTTACATGTTTCTTGTGTTGGTTGCTTGTTTCGGTATGTTTAGGTGCTAGAACTCGCATTTGCTCTCGGTTTGAAGAAGTCTTACTCAAAAGTTGTTAGAGGTGAGTTCTAGATTCTCCTATTTTACTTGTTTTAAACTAGTTTGGGGGTTGAAATGCATATTAACTGAATTTTTACAACTGAAGCATGAGTTTTCTATGTTTTTGCATCTGATGTGTATGCGATGTGTGTGTTTTTATATGCCTTCTTTGATGTTGCGCAGTTGTAAGCTCTGTTTAAGTATTTCACATGATAGATCTATGCGAAGTTCATGTTAAGATGATGTTTGGGACTGGGAAATTTCATAAGTTGCATCACAGGTACTGGACTTGGTGTCTGCTGTGGACACTGTGGGTCCGCTGTGGACACTTGGTTATAAACAAAGTGTCCGCTGTGGACACTGTCCGTTATGGATATTGTAGGTCCGCTGTGAACACTTTGACATTTAGCTGTCAGCTGTGGACTTTGGCTGTCCGCTGTGGGCATTGTTCATCCGCTGTGAACCCTTTAACCATCCACTATGAACACACTTAGTGTTTTTGTTCATCCGCATTTGTTGGAGTTCATCCGCATTTGCTGAACATTCAACCGCATTGGTTAAGTTCATTCACCTAAGACTTAGCTCATCCGCATTTAGTATTGTTCTTCCGCATTTGGACTTGTTCATCCGCATTTGGTTCACCCGCATACCTTTAGACACTTAGAATATTTTCTGAGGACTTTCATCCGCATTTGTTCATCCGCATTGGTTTATATTCATCCGCATTTCTTTGGGGACTTAAGATTTTTCTGAAGGATTTTTCTGAATTTATGGGAATAGAGTTTAAGTGTTAGGGACTTATGTTTAATGGAAGTTTATATTTGTTCTATGTTTCTACTGTCTCATTTATCTTCTTATGGGCTGCTTGTTATGGATAGTTATTATTATACTTCATGATATGTGATTATAAAACAGTGGATATTTCAAAGTATTATTCATAACCAAGTGGACACAAAGAAATAAAAGAAGACAGTGAAACTTATTGAATGTTGCCCCTGGGCCCTTATAATTAATGGAAAGCCTTGCAAGCACAATGGAATGAGGTGCAAGACCTTGTTGTCGTTAGCTCAATGATGTATGGCTGATTCAGGATGCACATCTGGGGTCTAATTATAGGGATTGACCTACAAATCAATGGGACCCATATTCATGAGCAGGCTTCGTGCCTAGAAGTGTGGGTCAACTGTCGAATGGGTTAGCTACCAAAATAAACATTTGCCGACAGGGGTTCGGCATTTGTTGCCAACCAACAGTATAGGCTCTTGCTTTGTACAAACCTAAACAATGGAAGTGAAAGATAATGAAAGAAAGAAAGATAAAGAATCTCTTAATGCTTCATTATGTATAATGATGAATGATCACCAAGTGAAGTTTACAAAAGTATATTTTCTATATTATTAAACTAGAACTCACTTAGCAACGCTGATTTTTTATATGCATTTCAGTTGGCAGGTAATGGTGTTGCTGATGGTGGCACGGAGTTGAAGCTACCTGGCAAATAAAGATTGGCATCCATGACACGCTGAAAAGTTATTTTTGTTTTGAAATGCAACTAGATGTTCTTTTTGTAACTAGCAACAACAATGTATTTCTTGGCAAAAGTAATGGTTAATGCATGCTATGGTTTTTATTAAATTTTTCCGCTGCAAAGTTTTCTTGTTTTGATGAATCTGAATGTGTTTCAATATAAAAAGTGCTATGAATGACCAACTGTGGGGTTTCCCGGGAATGGGCCTTACAGACATTTCGGTCATTTCATATTTAAGGGACTGATTATGTAACTTAAGTGAGGGGCTACTTTTGTAATTTACTTAAATATTATATGTGTTATTATGTGTATATATAAAATCTAAATTCTAATACCCCACTCAGATGCAAAGACCCACCTACCACCATGGCCATCACCAACGCCGGCCGCCACCAACGTCGGCCGCCACCAACGCAGGCTGCCACCAACGTCGGCCCCCACCCAACATCTACCTCCTAAACATCATCTTACCACCACCACCGCTAACCCCCACCACCACCGGTGACTCCCACCACTACCGACCAACGACTACCAACAGCCGCCACCACCATCACTGCTGCCTGAACATCATCTCACCACCACCACCACCGCCAACCCCCACTACCACCAACCATCGACGACCACCGGCCGCTACCACCATTACTGCCGCCTGATCACCACCGACGACTCCCACCACCACTGACCATTCAATTAGGGTTCAGATGGTGGTCACGCATGGGTGTTTGATGATTCAGTGTTGTTTTAGATCTAGGTTTGGGTTCAGATCTTGTGACCATTCAATTAGGGTTCAAATCTAGGTTTGGGTGCTTGTGGGTGTTGGGTGGTGGCTAGTAGGCAGGAGGGACAACCTTCTTCTTGTGACCATTGTGCACATTGTAGGTAGATGGTGGTAATGGTGGTGTCCGTGGGTGTTCGGTGGACGCTGGTGGGTAGGAGGATTGGGTGGTGGCTGGTGGGTAGGAGGCTTGGTGATTGAAGGTGGGTAAATGGTGGTGATGGTGGCTGGTGGTGATGGTGGCTTGTGATGATGGTGGCTGACGGGGATATATGGTGGTGATGGTGGGTCGATGATGTTGATGGGGGAAAGGTTGTGTATTTTAGTGTTATAGTAATTACACAAATGGTCCCTAATAAAAGAGAAATATATAATTGCAGGAATAATAAATCCAAGGGTACTTTAGTCATTTCATTTAAATTTAACAGAAAACTTAACGTCCGTTAGTCTTAATATCTATTTTTGTTACAAAATTAAAAACATAATACCCCAACCTGTTACAAAAAACCTTTAGTACCCAAACATGTTACTTTGAATAAACCAAATGGACTATTTAAGAAATTAACTCTAAAAAAAATTATATCAAAATATAAATAAAAATAAACACAACACAACAAGATATTCAAAATAAAGCATCATAGTTTAAAATTTTAGGAGAAAAACGAAATATGTTCAAAAGTAGCTATAATATTAAAATAATATTAATAGTAAGAGTTGTACTTATGCCTCAAAGACTTGCCTCCTCCTTACTATTAGTTATCACTAAATACTAATATTAAACCCTTTGAATAGGGGTAGGGGTAACACGCTAAGTAGCACTAATCGTACACCACCGTAGTGACTAACAACATAAGAAAGATCGTATTAAACAAGAAATAAAAAACGAAAAAAATAAAAACGAACGAAAAGTAGATATAAAAACATTGAATCACGCACACGAAACGTAAAACTTATAAACCAATAAGTAAGTCGATCTAGTACTAGCGCATTGCGACGATGCCATTAAACAAGTAAAAATAAACGTAAAAAACGTTGAACCACACACGCAAGCTACAACATATTAACTCGCAAAATTTAGACCGAAATGTCAAACGAAAAATTTGTAAAATTCGAAGAGTATATGGGACCAAAGATAAAGTAAAAAAATGTTGGAGATATTATGAATTATTACCATTGCAAGTGGATGAACTCTTTGTCAAACTTGTAGATAAGTTTACTATGTTAAATAGTTTTACTTGTCTACCAAAATGATTGATCTTTGTAGTATAAATACCACCTCAATGTAGAGGAGAAGATGCACCTCTTGTATACACTTTCATAAGTTATACATTTCTCTTTTCTTGCTCTTGCAATTCTCTTTAAAGTTCTTAAGGTTATAACACTAATCTTGTGTTAATTATTATGATATTATAACACGTTATCAGCACGAGAGCTCTTAAACTCTAATCAAGAAGATCAATAAAGCACAAAGTCATCCATTAATTAAGGTAAGGACTTCATTAAGTAATAATATATAATATCTTATATTGAGAAGATAACTAAGATAAATAAAATAAGCATAAAGGAGATCATATTATGGACATCTTGATAACCATAAGACTACTAACAAGCTAACTTTTATTTATGCATCTAACTTTTGATTATGCAACTAACATTTTATTTTATGTCAACTAACTTTTACTTATTCATCTAACATATTATTTATGCATCTAACTTTTACTTATGCAACTAACATTTACTTATGCATCTAACTTTTTCTTTAGTTATGCAACTAACATTTCTTTATATGTCAACTAACTTTATACAACTAACATTTTGATTATGTTTATTCGTACTAACGTCTTATTCTAACCTGTCGTTCTTATTCTCTATTGTTTTTATAAACTACATAGATGTTTTTATAACATAATATTATACTTATCTATTTTATTTAAAACTGTTGTCGATATATACACACACGACGGTTATTAGCCGTTATAAACGGTTATATAGCCGTTGTACATAGCCGTTACAAAACGGTTATAATTTTAAACTATAAATTGACCACTATCAACCTATTTTCAATAAACAGATTATCTCTTTTCTCAAGTTTATCCAAGGCAACTTTTCAAAGATGATACACCCGGTTTTAGTACTGGCAACCATAATGCTCATTTTAATTCTTATCCCCATTGCTGAACTACCACCTGAAGAATTTAAACTTTTCTTATTTCTATATTTGTTTATAGCTCTACCGCTTTATTGTATCGCAATGCTTATTGATATATATGGATTCTAATAATTATCTTACTATTTGCTTAATTCTTGTTTAGCAAACAAAAATGTCGAACATTGCAAAAATTGAATTCCCGGCTCTTAATATCAATGGAGAAAACTATATGCCGTGGACGGCCCACGTAAAAAGACATCTTAAATCCATGGGTGTCTTAGAAACTATACAAGAGGGAAATGCTTGCTCGGAACAAGACAAAGCGAAAGCTGATGTCTTTTTACATAAGCATATTGATGAAATGTTACAATTTGAATATTCAAATTGTGAAGATCCATATATTTTATGGAAAGATTTAAAAAGCAGATTTGATCACCAAAGGGAAGTTCTGCTTCCCACTGCTAGAGATGAATGGAACAATCTCAGGTTCCAGGATTTCAAAAAGGTAAACGAGTACACCTCTGCTTTGTTCAGGATATGCTCGACCCTCAGATTCTGTGGACAAAATGTTACTGAGGAAGATATGTTGGAGAAAACTTTCTCCACATTTCATGCATCAAATATAAACTTGCAACAACAATATAGGTTGCAAAAGTTTAAAAGATATTCTGATTTAAATTCATTCCTCCTTGTAGCAGAAAAAAATAATGAGCTTTTGATGAAAAATCATCAAGCTCGTCCCACGGGATCATTAGCAATTCCAGAAGTTAATGTTGCTACTAAAAACTCTGGAAGAAAGTGGGGAAGAGGTCGTGGTCGTGGTTCTGTTGATAAAAGTTACCCTAATGGTCGCAACCATTCTTTCAAGGGTAATTATAATTACCGAGGTAACTTTTATAGTCGTGGACGTGGTCGTGGCCGTGGATATGGCCGTGGTAGAAATCAAAGAACAATCAATTACCACGCTCCACAAAATAACAATTTTAACCAACACAAAGGGAATGAAGCTGGTAGGTCCGAAAACAATGGCACTTCCTGTTTTAGATGTGGTAGCACAAACCACTGGTCAAAGGCTTGTCGCACAGCTCCATATTTATGTGAGCTATACCAAGCCTCTCTTAAAAGGAAAGAGAAGGAAGTGAACCATGTTGATAATTTTGATAATCTCAACGTTGAGTTGAACACTGCAGACTTTGACATGGAACTCTGAAACACATGTTGCTTGACCATAATAGTTATATGCAACAATTAAGTGTTTTCATATTTATTAATTATGTATTTTTCTTCATGTAATGTTTTCTTTCAATTAAATAAAGTTCTCGTTAAAATATAACAATATCGTCGTTATTCACTTATTAATTTTTTTTATACTTTCAAGTATAATATGAACATCATTGGAGCGCAAAATCAAACAAATGAAGCAGATATATGTATAGCGGATAGTGGAGCCACACATACTATACTTAGGTCAAAGAAATATTTTTTTGAGCTTAAACCAACAAAAGGAATCATTAATACAATATCAGGACCTACAGACCTGATAGAAGGAGTGGGAAAAGCTAATTTAGCATTACCAAATGGTACAAAGCTTATAATAGAAAATGCTTTATTTTCCCCGAAATCAACAAGAAATCTGTTGAGTTTTAAAAACATATATCATAATGGATATGATACTCAGTCAAAGACTGTTGATAGTGAAAAATATTTGCATATCATAAGCAAAGATCGAATATTAGAAAAACTGCCAATGCTTCAGTCTGGTTTACATTATACACATTAATGTGCCTCAGGCATATATGGCAGTTAAAGAAAAATTTTGTGATCCTGAAACACTTAACTTATGGCATGACAGATTAGGTCATCCAGGATCTACAATGATGAGAAGAATAATTGAAAACACTCATGGGCACCCATTGAAATATCAAAAGATCCCACAATCGAATAAAATTCCTTTGTGTACATCTTGTTCTCTTGGGAAATTAATTACAAGGCCTTCGCCTGTAAAAATTGAAAAGGAATCACCTCTGTTTCTTGAAAGAATTCAAGGAGACATATGTGGGCCAATTCATCCACCATGTGGACCATTCAGATACTTTATGGTTTTGATAGACGCGTCAAGTAGATGGTCTCATGTCTGTTTGTTATCAACTCGTAATGTAGCATTTGCAAAATTTCTTGCACAAATTATCAAATTACGAGCACATTTTCCTGATTATACTATTAAAAGGGTGAGACTTGATAATGCTGGTGAATTCACATCACATGCTTTTAATGATTATTGCATGTCTGTAGGAATTATTGTTGAACACCCTGTTGCTCATGTACACACACAAAATGGCTTAGCTGAGTCGTTAATCAAACGTCTACAACTAATAGCTAGACCATTAATAATGAGGACAAAACTCCCTGTGTCTATTTGGGGTCATGCAATTCTTCATGCTGGATCACTAATTCGTGTGAGACCAAGTGCAAATCTTAAATACTCTCCCTTACAACTTGTTTCTGGCAATGAGCCAAACATTTCCCACCTTAGAATTTTTGGGTGTGCTGTATACGTCCCTATTGCACCACCACAACGTATAAAAATGGGTCCTCAAAGAAGGTTGGGAATATATGTTGGATATGAATCAGCTTCCATCATAAGATATCTTGAACCTTTAACGGGTGATGTATTTACAGCACGTTTTGCTGATTGTCACTTTAACGAGTCAGTTTTCCCGGCATTAGGGGGAGAAAAGAAAAAACAAGAAAATGATGTATCATGGTATGTTCCTTCATTATTGTATCTTGATCCAGTAACTAAACAATGTGAGACAGAGGTTCAAAAGATAATACACTTGCAAGAAATTGCAAATCAATTACCTGATGCATTTACTGATACAAGCAGAGTTACTAAATCTCATATACCAGCTGCTAATGCTCCAGCTCGAGTTGAGATTCCAAATAAGCAAATAGATAACACAATGGCTCATGAATCTCAGAGATGTTTGAAACGAGGAAGACCAATCGGTTCCAAGGATAAAAATCCTCGAAAAAGAAAAACTCATGAAAAGGAAGTTGACAATAAAGTGAATGATCTTGATGAAACGCTTAATACCAAAACCTCTCATGAGGAGGATTTGGATGAAACTAACAAAGAAATATCAATTAACTATGGTCACACACATATCTTATGGAATCAAGATGAAATGGAAGGTATTGATGAAATATTTTCTTATTCCGTAGCAAGTGACATCATGAGTGGAGATGATGATCCTGAACCAAAATCAGTTAGTGACTGTCAAAATAGACATGATTGGGATAAATGGAAAGGAGCTATGCAAGCTGAATTAGATTCACTTAACAAACGAAAGGTGTTTGGACCTATTGTTATTACTCCTATGTCCGTAAAGCCTGTAGGGTACAAATGGGTTTTTGTACGAAAACGAAATGAGAAAAATGAAGTTACAAGGTATAAAGCTAGACTTGTAGCTCAAGGTTTTTCACAAAGGCCAGGGATTGATTATGAGGAAACATACTCCCTGTTATGGATGCAATAACCTTTAGATACTTAATCAGCTTTGCAGTCTCTAGAAATTTAGAGATGCGTCTTATGGATGTTGTCACAGCTTACTTGTATGGATCACTAGATAGTAACATCTATATGAAAATTCCTGAAGGTTTTAAATTCCCCGAATCATTAAACTCAAAGCCTAAGGAAATGTATTCCATCAAATTACAAAGATCCTTGTATGGACTCAAACAATCTGGACGGATGTGGTATAATCGTTTGAGTGATTATTTGACAAGTAAAGGATACACAAGTAACCTTATTTGTCCATGCATCTTCATTAAGAAGACAACATCAGGATATGTGATCATAGCTGTGTATGTTGATGATCTAAATATAATTGGGACGCAAAAGGAAATTAATGAAACAATTGCTCTTTTAAAGAAAGAATTTGAAATGAAAGACCTTGGAAAAACCAAATATTGTCTTGGTTTGCAGATTGAACATATGCATAATGGAATACTTGTACATCAGTCGACTTATACTGAGAAACTCTTAAAGCGTTTCAATATGGACAAAGCAAATCCTTTAAGCACACCGATGGTTGTTAGATCACTCAATTTGATAATGATCCATTTCGTCTTGCGAAGATAATGAAGAGGTCCTTGGTCCAGAGATACCATATCTCAGTGCAATTGGAGCTCTTATGTATCTTACTAACTGTACGAGACCTGACATTTCTTTTGCAGTTAATTTGTTAGCAAGATTTAGTTCAGCCCCTACTAAAAGACACTGGAATGGGATTAAACATATTTTTCGATATCTTCGAGGTACTATTGATTTAGGTTTGTTTTATCCTAATAATTCAAAAGAAGGGTTGGTTGGTTATGCAGATGCAGGTTATTTATCTGATCCTCATAAAGCAAAATCTCAAACGGGATACATATTTAAGAATGGAGGAACTGCGATTTCATGGCGCTCTCAGAAACAAACACTCGTTGCGACATCCTCAAATTATGCTGAAGTCATTGCACTACATGAAGCTTCAAGAGAATGTGTATGTTAAGATCTATGACACAACTTATATTAACTTCTTGTGGATTGGAGAAAGATAGAAATGCAACACCAATCTATGAAGATAATGCAGCTTGTGTCTCACAAATGAAAGAAGGGTATATCAAGAGTGACAGAACAAAACATATACCACCAAGATTCTTTTCATACACTCAAGACCTTATTAAAGATAAACAAGTTGAAATGAGATATGTTCAATCTAGCAATAATTCAGCTGATCTTTTCACAAAGGCACTTCCAAAAACAACTTTCAGAAAACATGTTTATGATATTGGCATGCGGCACGTACACACAATGTGATGATCTACAGAAGACAATTTGAGGGGGAGTTATAAGCTGCACTCTTTTTTCCTTAGCTAAGGTTTTTTCCCACTGGGTTTTTCTTTAGCAAGGTTTTTAATGAGGCAGTACTTAAACTCTTGAAGTTTGAAAAGTGTCATCCAAGGGGGAGTATTATGAATTATTACCATAGCAAGTGGATGAACTCTTTGTCAAACTTGTAGATAAGTTTACTATGCTAAATAGTTTTACTTGTCTACCAAAATGATTGATCTTTGTAGTATAAATACCACCTCAATGTAGAGGAGAAGATGCACCTCTTGTATACACTTTCATAAGTTATACATTTATCTTCTTCTTGCTCTTGCAATTCTCTTTAAAGTTCTTAAGGTTATAACACTAATCTTGTGTTAATTATTGTGATATTATAACAGGGGATACGTATTTAAAGATATAAAAGTATTGGGTTAATATAAAAATATTAAAAATTAAAAAAAGTAGCTGCAAGACAACAAAATGGGGTGAGAAAACTAAAAGCCATTCTTTTAAGTTCCTCCCAGATACATGGCTTACATACCCGGCGCAACCTTCTTAGAAAACAATTGAATCGAAGGTCCGGAGGATAATTGGCCATTCAATCTTGTGAACTAATCGAGACCGAAATTGGAGAAAGAGATACGAACGCTGGCACAAGGGCGTGCGAAGGACTTGACCCATGCTACTTCCTTTGTAGAGTGTCCATACGACCCCTCCCCGCTCCTATGTCCGATAGGCCTAAGTGTGTTGAATCAACAGTAGACAGTAAGCGTCGCAGGAGAACCAGTGGCTGGATTGAATACTTTGCGAATACATGAATCGCTTTAACAAAGAAGCCCTCGAGGTAAATAACCAAAAGGCCTCTATACTGGTACAGTGGCTTGAGCTAATTCTTCCATTGACGTTAGGCAACAATATTAAGCCTATGCCTTTCCTTCTAAAAGACCTTAAAAATATATATGGCTCTTGTCAAGCCTTTTTTTAGTTGAAATTTTTTTCTTAAGCTCGTTCTTCTAAAACCGGGAGTCTTTATCTTGTATTCTCTTTTTTTCTAAGTGGAATTGTAGGCGGCATTTAGGGTCTAACCTTGGAAGTCAACCCGATACCTTTTTTCTCGTTTTTTCATTGATTTTTTTTGCTTTATTTCCACTATTAACATGGAAGGGAAAAGGTACCACTGAACACAAACTGGATCTATTTTCTTAGCTGAAAAACATTTTTGAAAGGCGGAGGAAGGGGGGCCATGCCTGAAAGCCAACTAAGAGAGGCAAAGTAACAAAGTCTGTCTAACCTCCGAGTCCACAATTCGTTTACGAATTGAGTAAGGACTCGACCTTACCGAAGAGGGGAGGGGGCATAACCCACCAAAACACATGTACAACCCATGATGCATACCAATATTGCAAATTAGTATATAGTAAATGTGTGTGTGAAATATCAAATGGTTAAGGTTGTTGGCCAAGTTTTGGCAATGCAACTTTTACAAGAAACGATGATTAAAACCTTGGAATGGATGATACATCCAGACCGATTATAAGCTAACATTATTTCGATTTTTAGTTGGTGGATTACTAGTTCCAATTAATAAATTTTGTACATCTAAAGTCAGATAATATCTTAGTAATCATTTTAATTTATGAAGGATAATAACTAATATGTTATTTACTAAAAAATATATATCAAAATTACTTTGACCTATATAAAATATCATCGGAGTAGCTAAATGTAACACCTATGTGGTTAATTTTCCCTCTTTGTAATGGATATATGGTTAATTTATTAGGGGGTGGCCCATCAAGTGTGTGAGACCAGAGGTAGAGGTGGGCATAAAAACCGGGTTCGGACCCGACCCGGTGGACCCGACCCGGAACCGGGTACGGGTACGACCCGGTATATGCATACCCGGGTTGGACCCGAAAAAAAACCGTAGGGTTGGAACCGGGTATGATTTTCTAGAATTTCTTAGAACCCGAACCCGACCCGACCCGACCCGACCCGACCCGGAACCGGTTGAACCCGGGTTGTACCCGGTTTCGACCGTTTTTTTTTTTTTTTAAAAAAGTGGCCGTTTTTTAACGGCTATATAGCCGTTGGGATCGATTTGTCACCGTTTTTTTGTCACTTTTAGGCTTATAAGTTAGTATAAATAGGTGTGGGTTGATATGGTTTAGTACCCAAGTCTCAAACGCAAAAACATACGCAAAAAACGCAAAAAATACTCTCCTTTACTCTCGCTTTACACGTTCACTCTCTCGTTTTACACTTTCACTCTCTTCAATCTTGATATGGCTCACTCACAATCTTCCGTTGGTCAAGGTTCGTCCAACGCTCCAACCGTCGTTCGTGTTCTTGCACACAATCGTAACATGGATGTTTGGTGCAATTGGGATATGGTTGAGTTGAGTGACGGGTCTGTAAAGGCTCGTTGCAAGTTTTGTGGAGCTTTGCTTGCTAAAGATTCTAACACGACTTTAAACAAACACATTAGCAAGAAGTTTTGTAAGTCGTTGAAAAGTAATCCGGATTCGCAACAAACACAATTGGGTGGAGACGGTGGAATCTTTAATTACGATGTTAATACGGTTCGAGATCGAATGGCGAATTTCGTGATTCAAGAAGCTTTGCCTTTTAGTCACTTCGACAATCCTCGGTTGACCAACTTAATTCGAGAGACGCTTCAACCTCGTTACACTCACGTAAGTCGTACTACACTTAGACGTTATTGTTTAAAATTATGGAAACAAGCAAAAAATGATTTAATTGTATTATTTGAAAATTTAAATACCGGTGTAAACTTAACTAGTGACGTTTGGTCGGCTCCACACGGTTTACCCGAATCGTACCTTTGCGTCACCGCTCATTGGGTGGATCCCAATTCATGGCAATTGATGAAACATACGATTGCATTTGATCTTTTTCCGCATCCACACACCGGAGAATTTTTGTTTTACTTTTTAGATAATGTAATAAGTACTTTTAAATTAGAAAATAAACTTTTTTCAATTGCATTTGATAACGCCTCTAACAACACAACCGCGGTTGAAAAATTAAAATTAAAATATCTTCCGATTGCAAACGGTGATTTTTTCCATACTCGTTGTGTTGCACATATTATTAATTTAGTAGTGCAAGACGGACTATCCGGGCAATATGTTAATAACTGATTTATGTTACATGACGTTTTTAAAAAAAGTAGAAGAAGATATCAAGATTATAAACAACTTTGTAAGGATACGCACTCTAGATTTTTAGGTCCTAATTGGGATGTACCTACTCGGTGGAATTCGACTTGTCACATGTTTGAATGTGCTTTAAAACAAAAGGGCACTTTGAAAGCTTTTCATAATAGTCTTTCGGATAATGGTGAAGCCGACCCATTTCCGGATGCGGGTTGGGAGAATCTTCAACGTCTATCCGAGTTTCTTGAGGTTTTTAAAAACTCGACAACAAAATTATCGGGAGTTTATTATTCCACTAGTTATTCGGTGCTTCAAGAACTATATTTTATGTCTTTGAATTTTAAAAATTTTCAAAATAAAAATAATATGTTTAATCAAATGATAGAACCAATGAAAGAAAAGTTTAAAAAATATTTTAAGGACTTACCACCCGTTTTTACGTGTGCCGCCGCTTTAAATCTGTTTCTAAATGTTGCGGGGGTTGAATGTTTGATAGATGAGATAAATGACAATTTGGATATGCATGACGAAAACCCTGATTTTTCAAACGAGGCAAAAGAAAATTTTAATCATAGTTTGAAAACAATTTATAATTTTTATTTAAATAGATATGGGCCTAACGTAAACATAACCATGCCAAGTGGATCAACCTCAAGTGCTAGTACCTCGTTTAAAGACCCTGTTTTGACTATGTTGAATGTTGTTCGGGATGTGACGGCTAAACGTCAAAGAGGTAACACCCCAACAAGTGAGCTCGGTAGATATAGTGGAACGGATTTTATTTCCACTATGACTACCGAAGATTATCGTGCATTCGATATTTTGGCTTGGTGGAAAGGAAAAGAATCTCAATTTCCGATTCTTTCTGCTATGGCCCGTGATTTACTAAGCGTCCAAGCTTCTACGGTAGCTTCGGAATCTGCTTTTTCTCTTAGTGGCAGGGTAATATCATTACGAAGAACAAGACTAACTCCGGAAGCAGTGGAGATGTGCATTTGTTTAAAGGATCACTTAGACGCAACGGATCGTATACAAGACCAAACAAGCCTCGAAGACGAGATTACAGTCGAAGCTAAAGTACATGATGAAGAGGTAGAAGACGGAGTATCTTCTGGCATATCCGATGAAGAATTAGCATTTGATCAAGCATCTCGTAGTAGATAAAATTAGACGATATTGTTATTTTTAAGTTGTTTTAATATTATATGTCTTTAATGTTCTTTTTAAATTTTTTTGTCATTCAAATGTTTTATATAAAAAGTATTTAATATTTGTATATTATAAGTGTAACATTTTCTGCTCAAGATTTGTATATATTTATATATTAAGTTGTTTAAATTTTTGTCATTCAAATGAACCCGGTTAAGAAAAGAAAAATAAAAAGAAAAAAAAGGAAAGAAAATATAAGAAAAAAAAAACATATGACCCGGTGTTCGACACACACACAAGAAAAGAAAAAAAAATAAAAATAAAAAAAAGGCAAAAACCCGGTTGAACCCGGGTTTCATACCCGAACCGAACCCGACCCGACCCTACCCGGGTATACCGGGTAGGGTTTGTATCTCGCTGAACCCGACCCGGGTTCGTACCCGGGTTCACTAATACCCGGGTACAAAAAACCCGGTTGGGCCCAAACCCGGTTTTGTACCCGGGCCCGGGTCCGGCCCAAACCCGATTTGTGCAACTCTACCTGTATTGATCCTTTACCCAAATTGCTCATTTTACTACCTCTAGTTATAAATATCAGCCATATCAATCTGTATTCACAAGATTCTCCCATTTTAACATTCTCCAACTACATAAAAGGCATGTGACCAATAGTCAAGTCAAATACTTCCTTTAAACTATATGCTTAGTCAAACACCAATTTATTACTCAAATTTCTGGTTCTGCAGTTCAATATGGCTCAGGAGTACTTCAAGCCAGCAGAAGGTGGAACTTTAGTAGATGTTAGTTGTGGGAGCGGTTTGTTTTCCCGCAAATTCGCAAAATCTGGGACCTACTCAAAAGTCATAGCTCTTGATTTTTCAGAAAATATGCTCCGTCAAACTTATGATTTTATAAAATCCGATGATACAATTTTAAACTCGTATGTTCTTTTCCGAGCTTCTTTTTATGAAGATTTTCATCACGGTTAACTTAAGTTATTTAAATTACAGCAATCTTGCACTTGTACGGGCAGATGTTTCCAGGCTTCCATTCCCATCATGTTCAATTGATGCAGTTCATGCTGGTGCAGCTTTGCATTGTTGGCCATCTCCTTCTAATGCAGTATGTAATCTCAAGAATTTTAGGGCTAAGTTTTTATCTTTGTGTTTGTTTATGTTATTATTGTTGCATGCAACAACAACATGGTTGTTTTACTTAGGGGTGACAATTCTTGTCATGACATGAAAATACTAAGATTTTGGGTTGTCATGTTTAACGCACTTAATAAATAAGTTATGTTCATGTTAACGTGTTTAACTGTTCAATTAAATGGGCCGAGCTTGGGTTGGCATGTTTAACCCGTTTAATCCATTTATTAAGTGGGTCAATCCTCTAACCCGTTTATGACTTGTTTAACTCATTTATTACAACCCTCCAACCCATTTAACACCGTATGGAATTATAGCCCGTTTACAACGCATTCCACCTTTTTAAGTTGTTTAGATAAATGGGTTAAACGGGTCGTGTTCACATTACATGTTTTAAGTGTGTCCGGGTTAGGGTTGTCATCTTTTGACACAATAGACAGTTTTACTTATAAAAAGTACTTATAAAAGCGCAACATAATCATCATAACTTTCTTGATAATTTTCACATGTTCATCTTAGTTTTCTTGGAATCTACAATTAGTCCACTTTTCTCTTAAACTTTCTGGGTTCCTTGAGCTTTGGATTTGATTGTTTTTTCACTTATAGATTGCAGAAATAAATCGTGTGTTGCGAAGTGGTGGTGTGTTTGTTGGTACAACATTTCTACGACCATCTTCATCAACTGCTGCTATACTAAGGCCATTTGATAGGGTTTGACCCGCTACAGACCCACCCAGTCTACCACCTCAAGTCTTAGCCTCAAAAGTACTCCTGAGCCATCTTTTACCCAGCAGTTTATACTAAGGCCATTTGATAGGGTAAAAGATTACTTTTTTGTATTACTTCTATTGAAGTCTTTTCTTAATCACCATCTTCTAAAAATATTTGGATTTGATACAGTTACATGATTTCCACCATCTTGCATTCTGAGTGCCCCTACCTCCATTCCCCGTCATAGTAAACGGACATGATCCCATAGTTACATATACGAACTACAATCATCAACAAAAATACCAGGGCCTAAACTTTTGAGGCTAAGACTTGAGGTGGTAGACTGGGTGGGTCTGTAGCGGGTCAAAACATATCACTTTTTGTTGTACCAGCAGTTTATAAACTAACAGGATCACAAAAATCAATTTATATAATACTAATTATTAATTTATTTATGCATTTAAGTTTGTATCTTATGTTTTGTAGATTGTATCTCACTTTGTTTTTTCTTTACTTTTTTATTTTTAACCCTATAATTTTTATCTTTTACATTTAACACTAATACATTTTTCATTTTCAAATTTGATTTCATATACTTTTCATTTTTTATAATTTTTTATTTTACGTCTCAGTCTAAAAATTTCGAGTTAACATACAGGCACATGCGCATGTGATTTAACGTTTTTACATCTATTTTTTCTGTTTCACAACTGCGTTGTGTAATACACTTCATTCTAATTTATACATATTAACACGTCGCAATGCACGTGCATGGGTTAAAGTTTTTACGTCTATTTTTCATTCGGTTTTATTTCTTTTGTTTTACGAGTTTTTTCGGTGTTGATGGTCGCTAGCGACGGTGTGACATTGATGTTATTTGACACGGTTTTACGCCCCCACCGCAACACGTGGGGTTACATACTAGTTATCAAAGAAATCCCAACCAAACCATTATTTTCAGTTGTTTTTATTATAGTTAGATAATTCAGTTTTTCTACTGATCACTACCCTAAAACATTTCTTATCTCTTAATTTAAGGAGAATTCATCATGATGAATAGCTAGCTACACGTAATTTGTTTTAGAAATAAAATAAATAAATAAAATAAACAAATAAAAATAAAACACACACACACCTACATATCAAGCCATCAAGATGTAAGCTATTCGAGGGGTGTTCATTTTCCAATTCAAACAGTTATGAACCAAACCATTAACTAAGGTTCAAAAAATGACAAAGTAACCCAACTTGGGTGGGAAGGTCGTCTAGACCAACCACTTATAGGTTATAACTTATTGATGACTCAGTTTTGGTAGTTTGAACTGATTTTTTTTCTTTTTTATAACAGTTAATTTGTTTTAAAAAAAAAAATTATATGATAAAAATAGTTCATGAACATGATACACATACATAATCACATATTCCAAAAAGAATCACAAATAACATTGGTTTACACAACACTGATTTCAACTTTCAGACTATCAGCTATACCATTAAACCATGTAAACCTCAAACCGGGCATACTCGTCCTGATATTGGGCCGATGGAGCAATTTTTAATGGTTTTTGAGCACTCCTATAATCAAGGTAATAATCCTGCTTTCATGGTAAAACCGTAAAATAACAACATTCACTAACAAGATAAACAAGTGTGTCACCCAATTGGCATATAATATCAGTTCTTTTTAAATTTAATTTTGATGTTTCAGAAAAAATGAGAATAACAATTGAACAGAAATAGAAATCGGGCCTAGATAACACAGCAATTAAAGCAAGAGTGACCCGTAAGAAAACCTGGATTCTTTCCATTGACATGTTATTGATTTGAAATGCATCTCAAGGGAGGAACTTCCTATATGGTCTTTTATTGTCTTCATCCTGCATATGCTGTCAAAATGATGCATAATTATGAATGTTAGTATATATCTACACATAATATAAAGGAATACACTTGGTGACAATGAAACCTTTTTAATGAAACAAGAAAAACAAAAGGTGGTTAATTAGACCCATCTACCTATAAGTGGGTTGCTTAGTCTGAAGTAAATAAATTAATCACAAGAGAATTTTTTTCTTAATGCATATGACGTCATAAAATGGATATATTTAATGATTTAGATTATTATTGTACTAATATTATTTTGGTTAGATTATATAATGCATTAACAATTCCTTAAAAATAAAAAAAAGGGAGAGAGTGTTTTCAGGTCAACCGACCCATACTAGATATGACCTGTTTTACCCTGCTAACCAACCAGCCCGACCCACCCATGCTGCCACCTCTATTCTCAAATATTCAAATCCTCATCCATGTAGACTGATAGAATCTGGATACTTTTAGGAAAACAGAAAAACTCAAAATAGAAACTTGATTTAGTCATTGTTCGCGTAGTTGTCAATAGCGTTAATAGCGCTTGAGATAGTGCTATGTAGTGTATACGTCATTTATCGTTATTTGGTTGTAGCGTTTAAAAAGGGATCTTTTATTTTTTTTTATATTTTCTATAAATATAGTAAGTGAATGTTTATTTTAGCTATAAAGAAGTGGGATTTAGTGCAATATTAGCTATTTTGGTGGTGTGAATGCTTTTTTTTTTTGTTTCTAGTAATGTATCGCTAAACATGAAATAGCAGTCCCAATTTACCGCTCTATACTACGTAGCATAGAGATACCTTGCCGCTATTGACCGTTATTCGCTATTGACAACTAAGATTGTTCGAGAGGTCAACCCGCTTTCAAAAAATGACCCCCAATTTAGTTATTTTACATCTTTAACCAATCAAGTTCAGCATAATAAAAAAAAGCACTCATAATCCCTTTATAAAATTCCCCAACTAAGAACTGCAACCAATTAAAATACTAACACCAGTCCTCATACTTGTCCAACAGTAATATCAATAAGACTTATCACTAAAAATAATATTTTTGCCACCCAAAAGTCTAACATGGACACACACTGAATATAAGATAAACGGCAACTCAAGCTATTGGTTCAATTACTGTTCTTAAGGTAAAATAAAACCATACAAAAAAGAGTTAACATGGGTTGACTAATCTACACTGATATCAAGTTTCAAACAAATTTTAAAGTGAAGTTGCTTGAAGGATAAAATGGTCTTTATCCTTGTATTAATTTTATTCACATTAGTTTCCAGCATGGTTCTTCACCACATTATTGCGATAATAAACCATTTAACTAAAGGGAATTCAAATGCGCAAAGATCCCTAGCTTCTCATGTGAACAAACAAAAATTATTGCACCAATTTCCATTCTTTTCAAACTTTTATAATACTAAATCCAGTAGGTGAGTGTGGAGCATAGCTACTAAATGCTTTAACAAACATATGACACAAAATTTTATATGTTCTTGCAAGGGGTAGACAAAGGCACCTCTCGTGGTTTCATTTGTTGATGAATACTTTACCTCATGCAACAACTAAAAGTGTATAACTTGTGGAATTGGTTAAAAGAACAATTTAATAAAACATCCGAGATCAAGATCGAGTTGGGTTATACACTATGCAAAAGAAAAAAAAATCATCTGAGACTGAGGTGCTTCTATTACCCAATTATTATTCCTAGTGCAATGCCTCATCAAATCAGATTCTCAATACAAACAAAAAACTGTGTGGGCTCTTATAAAAGAATTCCAAACTAATCTTTGCAGCTTCAAAATCATAAATTCAGTTTCTTTCATATGCTCGCATTTAAATAATTTGGGTGATTACAAGATAGACAAGGATGCCAAATGATTTTAATGTATAAGTTCAAACTTCCAACTTTTAACCTGCGAAATGTTTTCAAAACCTAGGAAATTAGATAGAAGCCAACTACTAAATAAAGGTTCTATGAGAGCAAGAGCATAATTACTTGCAATTTAAAGCCCATTCTTATTAGCTGTGGTTCGTTGTAATGTATTAAATAGTTCTGTATCAAAGCATGTAATTGAGCAGATGACATCTTACCAAAGACGAAAGATGCATACTAAAAAATAAAACAGCACAAAAAGATTAACCTGAGATAAGCTTCTTAATAAACCATCAATAGTTTCACCAACTCTTGCAAATGCTCCCAATATATTTCATTTTCATGGACTAACCCAAACTCCAATTAATTACTTACTTCTATGTTTCATAATCAGCAACAACACTACCATACGTGAGAAAAAATTCAGATACAACTAGCACTCTATAGCAGGCCACTCTAGAACCAACACACATTGAACAATCACATAATTGATAGCAATACCAAGTTGTTTTTCCCATAACAAATTTCAGATTTGACTTGAACCATAAACCACCCAAAAGCATACTTCAACAGGATCATAAATCATAACCTAAACCCAAACAAATTCCCTTACTCCAATTCATCATCACAGAAATCCTGCTTATGAAACCAAAACACGAAAACGACACACTTTCACCCTACCAAATAACATACATCTCCCAATGCCTAACTCTAATTCCGCTATCTTCAGACATCCAATCGTCTGATCGTTAATTTCAATTACTAAACAAAGCATCACTAATTCAGATCCCATGTGAAGAATCAATGAAAGTGTATAAGAAAAACGTACAAATTCACGGACGGTGCCCTTGTAGACCAAATAAGGAATGGCAACGGCGAATATTCCGACTAGGGCTAGATTCCGACGAGTCCATCGGAAATTGTGCTCCAGATTCTCCCTTGCAGTGCCCCAATCTTCGATGAATTTGTTCTTGTAGGCCTCCATTCCTCCGCCCATTTCACCTCTTTGATCGTTGTTCTTCTGCTTTGTCTCTCTCACATACTAACAAGAAGAAGAAGAAGAAGAAGAAGCACACACCTGTTTATGCGTTGAGTTTATTAGGTCCAATTGGGCTTGTTTCAACTTCTAGTCATGAGTGGTGACTAGAGGTGTCTTGTAATAACCGGATAGGGTAGGATAGGATACTTGAATTGGTTTTTTAGTCTGTTAACCGGTTCTCAAAGTGACTAGTTTGCAATCGAGCTAAACCGTTAGTTTAGGGCCGATTTGGTGTTTCGCATGCAAGATTCATAAATGGTTTTGTTAACCGATAGTAAAAAGCTGCTTTAACTAATTATAGGCCGGTCAAGTAATCGAAGCTAACCGGTTCCATCAAGTAGATTTTGAGACCATCTCAAAGAGATTGATAACCGAACCAGTTTTTGGAGTAATTGGTTTTGATCATTAGCATAATCTATTAATAGACAAAACTGTTTTTTTTTTTCAAACTACTGATTTGTTGATAGAGTTTAAAGAAAAGAAAGGTTGAAGAGAAAGAAAAAAATAATTAAAATGATAGAAAGATTTAATAACAAAAATTCATGTTTCTTGAAACGACATGCAGTACTAACGGAGAAGAAACCTTAGAACTCAATATCACCAAAGAGATTTTACACTTAGTCTTGTCGTGAGATCATATTTCTTCCTGACTCTACCATGAAAATTTAACTATTATTTTGAAAGATAAGGAATCGTATCAAGAAAAGATAGATCAGATCAAGTACCAAGGAGCTAGAGATAAAGGAAACACCAAAGTTTACTAGGATGTATGTTCGTAAAATAAGTACACCAAATAGGTCACCCCATATTTTTAAATTTAGCCTGATTTTTTTAATAAAATCCAAGGGTCCATCTCTTCTAAGAGTCTTACGATGAATATATACAACCTTATTAGAGAAAACCAAATACTTTTGAGCTTTCCAAATACTCCAACATGATAAGAAAACCGAATAAACCATTTTATGTTTAACCCTATTTAATGGGACCAGTTCATTGCAACTTCATAAGATCATAGAACGTAAAACATAGATAAGGAATATTACACTAACAAGAGCGGCCCCATGGGCTCATTCCTAAAGCAATTGCTTTAGGGGCCTCAATTTTAAAAATTTTCTACAAATGAGCTCACTATGCCCCAAATGCACATATGGCGGACATTTTCTATTTATTCTCCGCATATCGATGTACCATTTTGTAAGGCCTCCAAGCTAGGTAATCTCTCCATATCCGCAGTCCTACTAAATATGTTAAATTTTATAGGATGCCACCTATTCCATTAAAGAAATTACATCTATGTGCTCGATTGGGATAGTAGTTTCCTTAATGATCTGAAACTAAAGACACTACTTGAATCCTATGTGAAAATCTATTTTTTCATGACATTCAATACACTAATAACTTGTAAGAGAGCAATGTAATGTTGTAACCCACATTGGCGAAGCTTCTTTGGGGCCAGGGGGCCCCCGCCCCCCCCCCCCCCCCCCTCTTTTCTTCGTCAGTAGTGTTAATTTTCGGCTCGGTAATGTAAATTTTTGGTCCGGCAGTGGAAATTTTTTAATAAATATAGAGCCCCACCTAAAATAGTTTTCTTTCACCCCCATCTCCCCCCCCCCCCCTCTTAAGGTTTGGTTCAAGCTCTGCCACATCTGTAAAAATCTGTAAATGAAAAGCTGGACGAAACCTCTACAGTCTGTAAGAAGAACACTATTTGGTTTTTAACTTCTGCAGACTGCTAAAATAAACAGAAAGTTAAATAAACCATTTTTTTAAACTTAAAAGAGTTTTTCAACATTGAAATTTAAATAATAGTTCTACATCACTAAAATAATATTCATAAAACCATAATAACATCTTTTAAATCATATATTCCATAGTTTCAACTCGTAACCGACTCATATATTCTCGATCCGATGCAGTACCATGTGCTTCAAACTCCTCTTTATTAGCATTAACACGCACATGATTATTTTGTAATAAAGCACTGGTTGATCGTATTATGTAAAGAACTCATCACTCAAACCCTCTTTTCTTATAAAATAACGTAGCGCGAAACATGCAATGGTAATGTTCCTTTGTGTAACCAACAAAAATGGTGTCATACTCTTCAATATAGGGAATCGTGCTTTCAAGACACCAAAAGCACGCTCAATGACATTCTAAAGTTGTGCATTTGCATGGTTTAATTTTTCTTTATTTGTTAATGCACATCTCTGCTGTGTTGTAAAACACATCCATTTTAGGTTGTGTTTTCGGGTCTCTTTTGTTTAATTTTTAGTTAGATTTGTTAGTTTTTACTTATTGTTCGTTATTTTATGGTTTAACAGGTGCTTGGGTGCTTAAAGTGACGAAAACGCGTGGGAAACAAAGAAAAAAGCCAAATGATGGAAAAGACCAACACTTTGAAATTTTTCTAAGTGTCAAACTCAAAGTTGCTGGAAAATCCAGCTGTGCGTATCGCATAGATCACAAATTAGGGTTTATGGAATTTTTTAATCTATGCGATACGCATAGCAGGAGTGGTTCTCCTGTGTATATCGCATAGATAATATCTTCGGGAAAATTTTACAAAGTTGTATTTAAACAACTTTTCTCAACCCAAAAGGGGAGTTGGACCACCAGCTGTTTCAAGAGCATTCTCAAGGACGAATTGAAGGTTTTAGAAGGATTGGAAGCCAAAGATTGAAGCTAGGATCATAGGAACTATTACAAACGTTTGAACAAGGGTTTTATCTTCGTAACTTTGTTTAGCCTACATTGTTTTGAAAACGTTGATCTTGTTTTCAGTGTTTAGGTTTATGTTTCGATTGAATATGAGTAGCTAAAATCATAATGCTACCAAGATTGATGATTGGTTTGTGTTAACTTGAATGAATTTTGGTTACTGAACGGTTATTGTGGTTGATGCTTATGTAAAGACGTTTATTTAATCTATTTGATGAGTTTGAGTATTTTGGCATAATTGTTGATGATTCCTATATTCCATATGTTAGTTGTTGAATGTCTTTCATAGAAACTTGTATATATAGATCGATTACTTTGTGTTTTTTATTAGTTGATGGTTTGCTAGACGTAGTAGCCATAGGAATTGGTTTAGATTGATTATTAAGTCTTAATGCTCTTCTTAATTTGAGTCCGAGAGGTGATAGTTAATCGAATTGTCCTTGTGTTTAGTTGTTTAGGAATAAGCGGTTCAAAAGAATGTTTCCCTAAGCTAGCTAATTGTATTGGGTTTCGTGTCCTATAGATTGTTTAAAAGTTGCCCCTTTCATTGTCAATGAATTGTGTTAGTTAGATAGAGAGATTAGGTATCAACCGGGTAGATAAGTGTTGTCGAAAGAGACTTAGCGATAATTTGACCAATCGGTAGTTCACTCTTCTTCTAGGTTCTCTTTTTGGTCATATCTGGAGAATGATCCGGGATCCATTAAGTATCTTAGAGGTTCGTATCATTAGACTCCGATTCCACAATAGTTCGATAACCACTTCAAGTTCAAGGGTCGCAATTAGGATTCGCGTAGGTAGTATCTTTCTCATTCTTGATTTTCTAATAGTTCTAGTTTTCTCTTGTTCTAGTTGGTAAATCGATAATTTAATCAATTAATTAAAAGTAGTTTTTATTTTTCTCTAGGTTTCTTACAAAAATAAACCCCCCAATATTAAATTAATTTTGTTTTAGTCATTTTCGAGTCTAGTTTATTCTATAGTAGTGTATCTAGGATTCAATTCTGATGTTTCTTAATCTTGTGTACAGTCGATTAGGTTCACTTGCCTATCTAGTGGTCTAGGTCTAGATTTTCTAGGGTTTAATTTGAGTTTCTAGATTGTGTGTAATTTAAGTTGATTTTATTGATCACTTTGTGAGCATCAGTCTCTGATGAAAATCTCCAAGCCAATACCTCACATTATGATATGGAGCCATAAATCCTCGTATGTGTGCATACATGTCATCACAAAGATAATATTCATCGATAAAGATATACAAAAACAAAGATAGAAATATTTAACAACCATAAGCATACCTGGTGGTGAAAACAAGAATGGTGCATCTGCTGCCTGCGATGGAAGGGGTGCGACGGGAAGGGGGGGGGGGGTGACGACGGGTCGGGTTGCTTACGGCTGCGACGGGGAGGGTTGCTGACGGCTGCGAGGGGGAGAGTAGCTTGCGGCGGCGGAAGGGTGGGAGGAGGTATGCGACGGGAAGAGGGTTTGAGAAGAGGTGGAGTTGATTTGGGAAAAGGGTTTGAGAAGAGGTGTGAAGTTATAATTTTAAATCTCCACCAAGAAGAGCTTGCGTAGATATGTTTTAATCAAACATCTTCAAAAACACAAACAGTCTGCATATGGCAATGTATGCGCATGGTCTGCGCGGTGCAGACAGAAAAGCCCGCGTAGACCTTTTTGAGAAAAACAAACAACACCTAAAGGAATACAAACATTGATATGTTTGTGTTTGTTCATCTAGCTTTAACCAAACACGAACACATAATCGAAACGATATTTTTCATGGTCGTTTGAAATGGAAACGTTTGTATTCGTTCATGTTCGTTTGTTAAAATACTATACAAATAGTTCACAAAAGTAAACGAACACAAACGAACCAAAATGAACGAATATAACCAAACTTTCCGTCGAACATCTCATGAAAGTTTCGTTCATTTACAGGCCTGCATCTCGTTACTTACCGTACAACCTTGACTTGCTTGGTCGTTTGAAATGAAAACGTTTGTATTCGTTCATGTTTGTTTGTTATAAAGCTATGCAATATTTTACAAACATAAACGAACACAAACGAACAAAAATGAACAAATATAAATAAACTTCCCGCCAAACATTTCATGAAAGTTCCGTTCATTTACATGCCTACATCTTGTTACTTATTGTACAACCTTGACTTGCATAGTTAGCGACTATCAAGCTACATTTCATTCCTTCGTATTTGTTTTTTATTCCTACTCGTTTAATATTGAGTAGGTTTCCATATTGTTTTGATGATCAAATCTTTATATGGGATAACTGGATTTGTTTTAAGCTTTTCTGAAGATAAATACATTGCCCGACCCGCTGCTTCACCTATAGGTATTAATAACATTATTGCAATTACTTTTAAACTTATTATCGTTCGTATGTGTAAAGAATACTATTTATCTTTAAACTGTGTTCATTTAATATTAAAGAGACAATTAAATATAGATATATTTAGTTCATGAACATTTTAACAAATATATGTTATGTGTTATATGTCTAAAAATATTTATAAAACATTGTTAGTTCATGTGTGTTAGTGTATGCCTTGTTTCTTTTATCGTGTTATGTATTACGTGTTACATGTTATTTTTATGTACTATTTGCATGTGTCTATATTTTTGTTCTTTTTTTTTCCTTTTTGTTCTTTGAGTTGTTAGAAGCAGTCTCTTTATCTTATGTGTTAAAGGTAAGATTGAAATCCATTCTGTTAGACAACTATTATAGAGCTCATTTGATTTGTATATTTTTGGTAAATGTATAGTCTAATATATTTTCCTTTCCTTGTTATTTCTAGCTTCTATATATGTAAGGGATCCTTTTTTTTACGATATGAAGATATATATAAAGATATAATTTATATCAAAAAGGCTTTACGAAGGCCTGATTTCTACACCACTGTATCATCTTCTCATCCTACCTTTCTTCTTATTTCTTCTTTAATCTTGCTTTTCCTTCCAATTCTCATTGAATCATTCTTCTCTTCACTATGAATTCCATTACAACCCAAAATACTACAAACATGTCGACAACATCAAGTTTAACATTAAAGGCAACCAATGTCAGTCATGCTTCTTGAACTCCTAATCTTGAAATTTGGCTAATCTCATCTCCGTTAAACTTGATGGCGATAACTACCTGGCGTGGAAACATCAAATTTGGTTGTGAAGAGTGAGTCAATAGAGAGAATCAAGAGATTATAGGTGCTAAATCTATATTATCACTAGACTCAAAAGGGAAAAAAAAGAAATAAAACCAACCTTACGTATGGGTGTGTGAAGTGTGAGTCGATAGAGAGAATCAAGAGATCATCAAGGTGGTGGTCGACTAGTGATGGAAATATTTGGTTATGGTGAAGGCTCATGTTAGTGATATAAATGGGTGGGTGTGTTCGGTTATTATTAGTGATAAGCCGTGGCAGAAATCGTTGGAGTTCATAGCGGATTTTTGTCACAAAAGATACTAACAAGAGATTTACTAGAGAGGTTGTGTAGATGTCCAAATGAGTTTATACGACTCCCTAATATATTTTTACAATATTGATTGTTAGTTGAGTTATGTGTAAATATTTATTTGAGATAATGATATGTGCACTGGATAATACTGAGGAAACCAAGTTGTTGAAATGAAAGTCACAGTTGTTACATAGTTGTTGAGTTGCTATTAAGTGACTAGTTGTAAATAGATATGGCAAAAAAAAACAGGTTCGGGAACCGGTTCAGCCAAAAAAACCGAAACCGGTTTCCGGCCCAAACTAGTTTGGCCCAAACCGGTCCCGGCCCGGTTAGAACCGCTGGTTCCTCCACTGGTTCGAAAGTTCAATTGTTGAAACCGGTTTCAAACCAGTTCTCAAACCGATTTTCAAAAACTATCCGTTATGTAACGGCTAAATAGTCATTTTTTGACCGTCTTTGACCGTTGTTTTGTGTTTTTTTACCATTATACCCCCACTAAGTTATGCATGGGATGTTTTGATTGAAACACAACAACTTAAAACGCTCTCTATTCTAAAAAACGCTCACTACTCTCGTTCAATTAAAAAAAACTCTCAATACTCTCGTTCATTTCATAATGGCTTCATCAAGTGCTCAATCATCCGTTGGTTGTGATGCGTTTTCAAGCAACGTTGTGGTAGCAATCCTTTCTACGAATAGGAACCTCGAAATATGGTGCAATTACGATTTATGTCAAATGGCTAGCGGTCCAAACAACGCTCGTTGCAAGTTTTGTCATAAGTTTTTCAAAATATATGCAAATACAACTTTGAAAAACCACATTGCATAGAAATATTGTAAGGCTTTGAAAGGTGAACCGTCTCGAGGCCAAGATTCGATGACAAGCGAAGGGAATGTTTGGGCTTATGACGTTGATGCGTTTCGTGAGCAAATGACGCATTTTGTAATTCAAGAAAGCTTGTCATTCAAATATTTTGACAATAAACGTTTGACTCGGTTAATTCAACTAACTCTCCAACCGCGATACACACATGTAAATCGTGCTACATATAGAAGAGATTGCTTAAAAATGTGGAAAACAAACTAAAAATGAATTAATATCTTATTTTTAAAATTTACAAACCGGTGTTAACTTAATTTGTTTTTTTATTTTTTTAATTCCAAAGTAATTAATTAAAATTTTAAATAAAAATATAATTATGATTTATGATACATGAAAAATTAAATATGATTATTTATTTTTTATCATAAAACACATTTATATAAATTAATTATAAATATTAAAACATAAAACATTACAACTTCATAATTTTATGATTTTCTACATAATAAAAACCAAAATCATACATGATGAACAAACGTTTTCAGGATTATCAAGCAAACAACTTCATGAAAGGCAACGCCTTCATTATCATTGTTATCTTCAAAAGGATCAATATCGAAACCATTTACGCGGTCATCATCATATTCATCATCGTCATCATCCCATCTTCAATTCATCTTCACCGTTTTCATTTTCATCGTCTAGACATGTACAACATCATCATCTTTATTTGTTTATTGATCTTGAGAAGCCATTGGTAAATTTGGTTGGAAGGTGAGGATTCGATTGGAACATAATATGATCAAACGAATTGGATTGAAGAGTGATGATTCGATACAGAAGAACACCAAATTCATTGAGATCACAATTGATTTTGATTTAAGGATAAATGAATCAATGAATATGTATACCAGATTGTTTTCGCAGAGTGAGTTGAAGGTGATGAATCGATTTTAGAGTGAGTTGAAGATGATGAATCGATTTTGATTTGGTGATCTGAACAATCTTGATTTTGAGAATCGATGTTGAAGATGATGATTGAGGAACGATATTCCTTTTTTTTTCTGCAATATTGGTCAATTTTTGAATTTGTTTAATTACCTTGATTAGAGGGAATAAATTAAGGAAACCATTTAATACCTAATTATAAAATGATAATAATACCCTTTATGAATAAATTAAATTAATAATAAAAACTATATAAATCAATGGCTAGGATTAGTCTTCACAGTTCTCGCGATCTTTAGGAGTCATAAAAAGATCTTGGCCATATATATATATATATATATATATATATATATATATATATATATATATATGATCTGGGAAAAATATTAGTTAGTCTATGAACTCACTAGCATTGGCTAATAGATGTTCTTAAAATGGTGTACTTGGCCCAATAACTCAAGTAAATGGATCAGGCCAAAATCACACTAATATTCATCCCAGTTCACAAGGCATTCTTGGGCCAGGTCTAAAGGTATCGTCTGATTCGAAAACGTTTATGGGATTTGGTGCAACTAGATCCAATCCACTTGATGATACATCACAGTTTGGATAATCTCACTTCACTTCATGGGCGGGTGATCAGATGTCACCTCATTATAGGTCCTCTTCTACTCTATCAGATGTCTTTCAGACAATTAAGTCTTGGATTCCAAATTCCGGAGCTACCACTCACATGACAACAGATATTTATGTTTCAATGATGTTATTCCATACACAGGTACATAAAGGATCATTGTTGGTAACGGTATGTCGCTTCCCATCTCACATATTGGTCATTCTTATCTCATTATAATCTTGTACTCGGAAACGTTCTTGTTGTGCCTGGTTTAGAAAAAATCTCTTATCTATTACAGAACTTGTCATTGATCATCCTAATCTAATTATTTTCTCACAATTTGGTTTATTAATTCAGACTCTAGCCGGGCAGACACTCCACCATATGCAGTCGATCTAATCCTCATCAGCTCTATACCTTATTTGAACTGCTCCAGCATCAAGAGAGTTATGGTGTTTTCGATTAGGATGTCTGTCTGATTTTGTTTTTTCTTGTCTTTCTTTTTTACATATGTCAAATAAGTCCATGAATAAAGTTTGAAACTCTTATCAAACTTCTAAATATAATAGACTGTCTTTTTCATCTATTGATTCTCATTCTATTATACCTCTACATAGTATACATTGTGATATTTGGGGACTGGCTCCCACTATTTCTAGATCTAGATATTGTTATTTATCACATACTTGATGACTTTAGTTGCTTTACGTGGATGTATCCTTTAACTCATCGATCACATGCTGATTGCTTTCATCACTTCAAACCCCTAGTTAAGAACCAATTCTCTTGCACCATTAAATATTTATAATATGATGGTGCTCCTGAGATTATTCATCACCAAATGGCTAAATACCTATCTAATTATGGCATTGCATACCACATAGCTTGTCTTTATACACCCTAACAAAATAGAGTTGCTGAGCTGAAAAATCGCCATCTTTCCAAGATGACTAAAGCCTTACCCTTTCATGCTCATCTTCTAGAACGCTACTGGTATGATGCTTTTGCTACTTTTGCATTTCTCATCAATCGCTACCTACACCTTTTCATCATCACTTATCTCCCTATGAGATCCTTTTCAGTACCAGGTCAGATTACTCTCTTCTTCATCTGTGTTATTCATTTCTAGGTGACACCTGTGGGAATAAACTTTCACCTATATATGTAACCTATCGATTTATTGGTTATGCTCCATCCTATCATGGCTATCTTTGTTATGATCCTTACACCTGTCGTACCATTACATCTCGTTATGGTACTTTTCATAAAACAGTCTTTGACATTCCCACTATTATCACCATACATTCAGAAACTCCTACATTTCATTTATTGTTCTTCCACCTTCTCAACTGATGCCTCCATCTATACCATTAGAATCACTATCCTCACCCTCATCTACACCTACATTCTTACCTCATATGTCACCATTTATGTCACACCATTCTCACCATCACCTAATCCTCCACCTTCACCTCCCCCTTCATCCACCCCCTCATCCTCATCCAATGATCACTTGTTCTAGTGACCATATTCGTCAGCCTCATTAATTTCCTAACCATGTTCTCCTTTATACACCTACTTCTCCTACTACCGAGCCTATTACTTTTTCCCAAGCTCAGAAATAGCTAATGTGGTAGGATGTGATGCACACAAAGGTTGCTGCTTTGCATTCTAATTGGACTTGGGTTTTGGTTCTTCCACCGGTTGATGCTAACATTGTTGGCTGCAAGTGGGTTTACAGGATTAAGTATAATCCTAATGGTACTATTGGTCAATATAAAGCCCGGCTTATTGCTAAGGGCTTTCATCAGATAGAAGAGATTGATTACACAGAGATGTTTAGCCGCATGGTTAAACCTATTATTATTTGGCTTGTTCTATCAGGTGCCTTTTTTAAAGAATAGGATATCTGCCAGGTGGATATCAACAGTGCCTTTCTCCATGGTGACTTATCTGAGACTTTATACATGTCTCAAACACCAGGCTTTATTGACTCCATAAAACCAGATAATGTTTATTTGTTGTAGAAGGCTCGTTATGGGCTCAAGCAGGCCCCTCACACTTGGTTTTCTAAGTTGTCTTCTGCTTTTATAACTTCAAGATCCTCTTAGTGTGTATCTGACACCTCTCTTTTCATCTACGGTAATAGTTCTGTTGTCTATTATGTCCTGATATATGTTGATGATATCATTATTACCGGTAGCTCTTCCCAGTTTGTTAAGGACTTGGTTGGGCGTTTACATTCACAGTTTTCTCTTAAGGACTTAGGGCATTTATCTTACTTTTTTGGGAATACATGCATTTCTGATGAGACATTACATCTATCCACAAGCGCTACTTAAGTGATCTACTCCATCGGTCTGGTCTTATTGATTATCGTCCATTTCTACGCCAGTTTCCTCTGGCCAACAGCTTTTTTGGTACTCTGGCATTCCCTTGGAAGATCCTCTAACATATCGGAGCATTGTTGGTGCATTACAGTATTTTGTCTTGACTTGTCCTAAGATTGCATATGTAGTTAGTAAGGTTTCACAGTCTTACATAAACCTACCGATCGATATTGGATTGCATTCAAACGTATGCTGAGGTACCTTAAGAGTACCATTTCTCATGGATTGACTATTCGACGATCTACATGTCTTAATTTACATGCTTCCTCTGATGCTGACTGGGTTGGATGCCTGATGATCGTCGTTTTACTACTTGTTTCTGCACCTTCCTTAGATCCAATCTCATTAGTTGGAGTTCTAAGACAATACACTATTGCTTATTTTAGTGCAAAGGCTGAGTATAAAGCATTAGCCCTTACAACCATAGTGATTTGTTGGATTATTTTCATCATGCATGAACTTCGGATTCTTGCATCCAGTCCACCCACTATCTGATGTGACAACCTTGGTGCCACATATTTAACAGTCAATCTAGTGTTTCATCAATGTACAAAACACCTTGATATCAATTTGCACTTTATTTGAGATAAGGTCTTAGCTCAGACTCTTACTATCATATATGTTCCAACCACTTCTCAGTTGGCTGACATGCTAACTAAGGGATTGTCTTTTACTCGCTTTAACATGCTTAGGTTCAAGCTTCACGTTGCTGCACCAGTTTCGCTAGGGGGAGGGGTGTGTTATGTTAGGCAGTTATTGTACAACTCATTTAATTTGTATATTTTTGGTATAAATGTATAGTTTAATATCTTTTCATTTCATAGTCATTTCTAGCTCCTATATATGTAAGGGAGCATTGTTTTGTACGATATGAAAAATATATACAAAGATACAAATATCTAACAAAGGCTCTATGTTCTAACCCTTCTCAGACCTTACTCTTTAAGTGAGATCTTTACTGGATATTTTATTGTTGTTAAACATTTTAACAAATAATATATTTTCTTTAAATAGGTTATAATATTTTAAAACGTCTTTCTATTATATCTATAATAAATCCAATGATGCTATACTATTGATGCTTAAGTGCTAATAATCATACTAAAATGGAAAATATCTCATATCTTTTTAAGATAAGTGTTGATATAGAGTTTGATAGTAACATCATCTCATGGTTAGATCTACACAAAATGCCTCCACGTGGAAAGGTTCTTTCCACATTAAGCCATATAGAGTTTGATAGTAACTTCATCTCATAGTATAAAGCATTAGCCCATACAACTATAGTGATTTGTTGGATTATTTTCATCATGCATGAACTTCGGATTCTTGCATCCAGTCCACCCACTATCTGATGTGACAACCTTGGTGCCACATATTTAACAGTCAATCTAGTGTTTCATCAATGCACAAAACACCTTGATATCAATTTGCACTTTATTTGAGATAAGGTTTTAGCTCAGACTCTTACTATCATATATGTTCCAACCACTTCTCAATTGGCTGACATGCTAACTAAGGGATTGTCTTTTACTCGCTTTGACACGCTTAGGTTCAAGCTTCACGTTGCTGCACCAGTTTCGCTGGGGGGAGGGGTGTGTTATGTTAGGCAGTTATTGTACAACTCATTTAATTTGTATATTTTTGGTATAAATGTATAGTTTAATATCTTTTCATTTCATAGTCATTTCTAGCTCCTATATATGTAAGGGAGCATTGTTTTGTACGATATGAAAAATATATACAAAGATACAAATATCTAATAAAGACTCTATGTTCTAACCTTTCTTAGACCTTACTCTTTAAGTGAGATCTTTACTGGATATTTTATTGTTGTTAAACATTTTAACAAATAATATATTTTCTTTAAATAGGTTTATAATATTTTAAAACGTCTTTCTATTATATCTATAATAAATCCAATGATGCTATACTATTGATGCTTAAATGCTAATAATCATACTAAAATGGAAAATATCTCATATCTTTTTAAGATACGTGTTGATATAGAGTTTGATAGTAACATCATCTCATGGTTAGATCTACACAAAATGCCTCCACGTGGAAAGGTTCTTTCCACATTAAGCGATTATGTGAGAGTAAGTAGTTGTAGTTAATAGTTTCTCAACTATAACAAGGGTGTTAATCAATGCGTATTGTTGTTAGACGAGGTATTTATAGCGGATAAGCATGGGTAGTTGGGGGCCATTTATGCGAACTCGTCACGATAGGTGAGCATAGCCCACACGTTTGCCCTTCATCCTTCCCCACATGTATGCATAACCTTCTTGTAATTTTATTAGTAGAGTACTAATTTACCATTATTAATAGTGATGATGAGAACTTGTTTAGTAACTCCTCTCTTTTGAATGTGCCAAAGGTCATTGTATGCTTGTGAACAATACTTATGTCTGAACCTTATGGACCAAATCCATATTCTGGAAGTTAGGTTTTATATATGGTTCGGTTGGGTCCTAATGTTATCGTAGGTTTTGCGGACGATACTTATATCTAAACCTAATGATTCGAACTGGTGTTTAGGAAGTTAAGTTTTGTTTAGGGTTCGGTTAAGTTTAAAGGTTATCTAATGGTACTTGTATCTGGATCTTAATTCTATTTTTAAAAATCCTTTTAATGCAAGTATACTTCATTATTATTTAAATATTTTATTTATAATTTAATTTAGTATATCGTATATAAGTGAAATCTTGGATGCACATCATGTTCATACTAGACCTAGAAGTGGTAGACGAGTGCGCACCATGTCCTTGAGTATGTTTGACCATGTGTTAATTTTTGAGTTTTTGGTCATTAGCCACGATCATATTAAAAAGATCGAATATCTTAATACAATTGAAATACTAGGTAATCTAGTGTAATAATTATGACGTTTACTTTTGTGTCTAAATATATTGGTGTTATAAATAAATTTGATTGGTTTAAATCTAATAATTCTAGTTGATCGCAATTTGAACATGATTTAAATTTTAAAGAATTATATTTTCCAAAAGTTCTCATGTTTTCAACATAAAATAAAATACACAAGATCAATAATTGTTTCATATAGAATTATAGACTTCTAAGATCAATCATGCGAGTGATATTTTACAATGTTATCAACTTACTATAATATCATAACATATGTCATTCTACTCTTACATTTTCTTTCAGGATAATTAAGATAAGAATGTAAGTGGTGTTTTGTGATGTTATCTACTAACATTTTATGAAAGCAATTAAAGTCATCCCATGGATATAAGAAAGACATTTAACTTGTCAAACTCAACAAGTGTGTTTCATTCAAGTAGGAGCTCCTAATGATTTCCTATGAAAATCATTATCAAAATCAATGGTTAATTGTATCACTGGCTACCTCATATATATATATACACGAAGCATGAATTGTAAATTCTTTTACTAGAATCAAGCTCAATAAAAGATTGCTCAGTTACGAACTTGTCAACAAAACAATTTAAGAAGGCAGGATCCCTATTTTATGAATAATGATTAATAACATCTTTAGTTAAATCCTTCAAGTTGTATGTACATGTGTCAATGTAGTTACATTTTTAAAGAAAGCTATAAAAATTCTTTTCTAGACGCGCTCTTAGCTAACAAAAGGTAACTTTCGTATTTTAATTTTAGCTTATACATGGACAATTATAACTTGTAAAAAGTCCATTCAAACTTGAAGCTTCATGTACAATTATAACTTTCTAACAAAATCAAAATTTAAGGCAATGAAAAGACCTTAATGTACTCGGCATGGGTGACCGAGTGATATTCCATGTTGATGTTAAGGAGCAATTTTTAATATCTACATTGTTATTGTTATATCATAAAATCAGAAACAACAATGAATAATTACTGCTACTATTATAAATAATCAAACACCATCATATGATAAAACTTAAACACAACAATGTGTATTTATTTATTCAAAAGAATCAAATATCATACAACAAAGATAAATCACTATTGTAGTGTATTGCGATTAACATTTTTGTTAGATTCTGATTTTTACCCACCTATAACTCCACCGAATTTATAAGTTTTGAAAACTATATCTTTTAGAAAAAAATGATGTATGATTCAACTAATTCTGTATTATATTATTATGAATGAGAAACGTTAAGTTCAAGTGTTCAACACGCTACTTTATTTATATAATATGATCTCCAAATATTAACAAAACTTATAACAAATCATATTAAAAACAATATATTTTTATTGTCTGTTGTGTTAAATAATAATAATCTAATCATACTTTACAAAACATCTAGAAAAAATATTGTTGCAACATAACCATCATCATACCACAATGGGTAAAATAGTAATTACACACATGTAATCTCACCGACGGTATATATTTATATATCGACCATAGCTTCGTATTTCTGTACAATCGGCGACAATCTGGAAGATCATCATCTTCCCAAATTCATCAAACCCTAAATCATTTCATAAGGTCAGTTCAATCTCCTTACAATCATTCACTTATATCTATTAAATTACAGTTAATTTGCCTCTTGATTCATCGTTTAGATTTGTTAATTGCATTCAAACTCTCACGATCTGAACATTTCACTTGCGATTTACCCTAAATCAATCGTTAATTATCTTCATAGGTTCAAATCAACTTGGAATTTGTACTGATTGTGCTTATTTGTCAATTAGGTTTTCCAAATCACACGAAATGGACTTCTTTGATAAATTCAAGATCTGGGGTTTGTTGATCTGCTTGATATCTCAATTGGGTCATGGGTTTTACCTCCCTGGTAGTTACCCTCACAAATACGTTGTTGGTGATCAATTGTCTGTGAAAGTCAACTCATTGACTTCAATCGAAACCGAAATCCCTTACAGTTACTATAGTTTACCCTTCTGTCAGCCACAAGAGGGTGTGAAAGACAGCCGTGAGAATCTTGGTGAGCTTTTGATGGGTGATCGGATCGAAAACTCGCCTTATAAGTTCAAAATGTACACGAATGAGACAGAGATCTTTCTTTGTCAAACGAAACCGTTGTCGAGTGAGGAGTATAAGCTGTTAACGAACAGGATCGATGAGATCTATCAGGTTAATTTGATTCTTGATAATTTACCTGCCATTCGGTACACGAAGAGGGATAGTTATTATGTAAGGTGGACAGGGTATCCGATAGGGATCAAGGTTGAGAATGCTTATTATGTGTTTAATCATTTGAAGTTCACTGTTTTGGTTCATAAGTATGAAGAGACGAATGTGGCTAGTGTAATGGGAACTGGGGATGCTGCTGAAGTGATCCCACCGGTTGGGAAATCAGGATCTGATGTTCCTGGATACATGGTTGTAGGATTTGAGGTTACTCCTTGTAGTGTTAAGCATAATCCCGAGTCGTTAAAGAATTTGAAAATGTATGGGAAGTACCCTTCTAAAGTCGCTTGTGAGGATAATACGGTTTACATGGCTATAAAGGAAAACGAGCCTGTTGCTTTCACTTATGAGGTTGCATTTGTTGAGAGTGACATCAAATGGCCATCGCGATGGGATGCTTACTTGAAGATGGAGGGAGCTAAAGTACATTGGTTCTCGATTCTTAATTCGCTTATGGTTATCACTTTCTTGGCGGGCATTGTTCTTGTGATCTTTTTAAGAACGGTTAGACGGGATTTAACTCATTATGAGGAGTTAGACAAGGAGGCTCAAGCTCAGATGAATGAAGAATTATCAGGTTGGAAACTTGTGGTAGCTGATGTTTTTCGTGCTCCTAGCAACCCGAGGCTTCTATGTGTAATGGTGGGAAATGGGGTTCAGATTCTTGGAATGGCGGTTGTGACCATCATGTTTGCAGCCCTCGGGTTCATGTCTCCGGCTTCACGTGGGACCCTGGTCACTGGTATGCTAATCTTTTACATGATTCTTGGAATTTTAGCTGGTTATGTTGCTGTACGTATGTGGCGAACGATCTTTTGTGGGGATCATAGAGGATGGGTCTCGGTTTCTTGGCAAGTTGCTTGCTTTTTCCCTGGTATCGCGTTTTTGATCCTGTTCACTTTAAATTTCCTCTTATGGGGATCCCACAGCACTGGTGCTATCCCGTTTTCACTGTTTGTCATTCTCATTTTACTGTGGTTTTGCATTTCGGTTCCTTTAACTTTTGTTGGTGGTTACTTTGGTGCAAAGGCGCCTCATATTGAATACCCCGTTAGAACCAATCAAATACCCCGTGAGATCCCGCCTCAGAAATACCCTTCTTGGCTTTTAGTCTTGGGTGCAGGAACTCTCCCGTTTGGTACCCTTTTCATCGAGCTTTTCTTCATCATGTCTAGCATTTGGATGGGTCGGGTTTACTACGTTTTCGGGTTCTTATTCGTCGTTTTGATCCTTTTAGTAGTTGTTTGTGCTGAGGTTTCACTAGTTTTGACCTACATGCATCTTTGTGTTGAGGATTGGAAATGGTGGTGGAAGTCTTTCTTTGCATCGGGTTCGGTTGCACTGTACATTTTCTTGTACTCGATAAACTATCTCATTTTCGACCTCAAGAGCTTAAGTGGTCCCGTCTCGGCTACACTGTACTTGGGTTACTCATTCTTGATGGTTCTAACCATCATGCTAGCCACAGGTACCGTTGGGTTCCTTTCTTCTTTCTGGTTCGTGCATTACCTGTTCTCGTCGGTTAAGCTTGATTAAACGAAGATGGCCCGTTAGGTTGTTACACAGTTACACACGGTTTATCCGTCTTGTACTTGTTATATTCAGTTGTTGTTTAAGAATTTGGTCAGAATACGAAAATACATTCAAGCATAATTAAGTCGGGTTTTATTATTTTATTTTAATTTTCTTTGGTCTCTGGCATATTATAGTTCTGTAGCAAGAACTTGGTTTAGCAGAAGATGATGGATATGTAGTTTGTATTTTGGATTTCTTTCTTGTTTTGTTGATTGTATGAGTTCATATAAACATGGGGTCTATACATCTTGAATCTCGTTTCTATTGTTTTCTTTTTATAACCTCTCGAGAACCACATGCCAACGTAAGTTGTGCTATAGTTTGTGCGACATGTTTTCGAAAATCGGTTTTGAAGACATGTTTCTGAAAGTTTGTTTACAAAAATATGTTTTAAAGATTGTAGAAGTAATCTAAAATATACTCTATTTTATGAATCTTACACATTTAGAATTCAAGTTTTTTATTGTGTAACAATCTCATATTGAATTTGTTTCAAGGTTGTTGAGTAAACTATCTATTTCCTTCTAACTTGTGGGCAAGAGCAAGTGGGCAACAATATATTAGCTTCTGTATAAAACATATTACAATATGATGCTTGGAACATACGAGTATCAGAATTCAAACCCAAGTATTTTGTTCGAGTAATCGAACATTAAGAAGTGCATCTAGGCTTTATGTGCTGAATCTTTTGTAGAAAAGTAGCGTTGGGCAGATGTTTCGTTGTACGTTTAAGTCTGAACACAACTAGAGAGAGCTTAGTCCCTTACGGTTCCTATGGGTATGGTTACTGTTCTCCAGATGACTATAAGCACATCCAATATAAGTTACGAAATAAAACATATTTTTTAAGTTTCACCTTGTGATGGTGAACCATCAAATATTGAACCTGTGATTCTCATAAATATAACGATAAGGAATAAGAAGGGCTTCAAGAATACCTTTATGGAACTCTGTGGGATTACATACAGTGAGCTAACTCGAACTATTGTTCCACTTGAAAGTCGAGACTAAATTACCCTTATAAGTTTCACCTTGTGATGGTGAACCATCAAATTATACATGTTTTTGTTGTGTTGGAATTTGTTGTTTCATATAATTATCTTATACTTTTTTGTATAATATAAAATTAAAGGGCCGCCCCACTTTCATACTGGGGCTCTGGCCCCTAAAATTCATGGTATAATCTTGAAAATAAAATACTCTAAAATTCATGGTATAATCTTGAAAATAAAATACTTGCATAATGTAGTGATATGAAAATATTGATCATCTATAAAAGGATTAGCCTTGTATCTTAAACTATGTATAGTGGTTGTTTTGTATGTTGAGACGTGTTAATTTGCCTTATGGCATGGCGCAACTACACCGCCCTCCCCTAGCTATGGCACCGTGCCATCCACCATTATAGGGTGAAATTCGTGGTGCCACACAAGTTGCATGCCACACCCTTCCCACACACATTCGTCTAATTAATTTTTTTTGTTATTTATTCAAGGTAAAAATGGAGTGAAAGCTTGGTAAGGTGAAAAGAAACCATTGCCGTGAGTGAAATAAGAATTGAAAAGTGTTGATTAGATGCATAGTTGAACTGGAAAATGATAAAGATGAAGGAAAACCACTATGAATGAAGTTAGTGGTAAGAGTTTTACTTTGTTGTAGATCTGGACTAACACGAACAAGATCTATTTATAATCTGTTCATGAACACTTAAAATACTAGATTTTTTATGCGTGTTAGTTTATTAAGAAAATGAATCTATTCATGAACTGTTAGGGGGATTTAACTATTTTGAATGCCCTAGGCAAATTGAATTTCGGGACCTTTTTCCAATATGTTATTTGGTTAACTATACGAAACATACCCTCAAAAGGAATATTACTATTTATAACTAGTGTAGGATTAGCGTGGGTACGAGATCTAGCCCATGGCAATATATTTTGCACTTGCAACCTTTATACACACTTGGTTTGGTCCTTCGACCCGTCATCTTTTTATCGCTCGTTGCTTTATTCGTTTTTAAGTCTGGTGATTTTTTCTAGTTCCTCACTAGCGTGTTACAAATTACAAATAATAGCGCAAATAATATGATATATAGTATATAAAATATATTTCGTAAAGATGGCCCCCGAAAGTTACAATGCCCCTAAGCAATTGCCTAGTTTTTCTAAAGAGTAGGGCGTCTTTGTAAACTCTTCTCATGACCGAGCATAAACAAACTAAAACGAATACAATAAAAACAAAGAAGACAAAACAAATATTTATAAATGTAAACGAACACAAATGGATATTTTTAAACACAAAAATACAAATAACCATATATTCATTGTAGAATAAAATCTCCACTGGTCATATTTCTCATTGTTTGCTCTTGTTTTTTACTTATTTTAAAAGCTCTTCATTTCTTTACACGAATGCTTAACTTTTTCTTTTAACAACAACAACTAGAATTTCTAAGATGCAATCATTGCATCCTACACTCTGCACATATAAAACTTGTAATCTTTTAGTTGGAGACCACGTCACTTACTATCAGGATGTCCTCTGAATGTAGACCGAAAACAAAATAAATAATTGAACATGTTGATTCACCAAGAATACTAGGAACAATTCTTATTACTATCGTTGATTCATAAAAAAATACCGATAATCAGGAATTTTATAAAATAACACACATAGAAAGTTATTGTCATAAACTTCAAAACTGATCATCTTTCAATGTTTACATAAAGATAAAATGCAAGTCAAAATTTAAATGGGCCTCAAAAAATAAACGGACCAAAAACTGGGCCATAAACAAAGTTAACAAAAATTAAAAATAACATAGAAAGTTAAAATACTCATAGAATAAGGTGTTTTTGGGCCGGAACAATGTCGAAAGGAGCTCCTCGATCCAACATCATTTTGACTAGTCATACACTCAAAAGAGAGACTTCTAGATTAAGTTATAACCATTTTAGTAAAGCTCCTTTGGAAAGCGATCCCATGCCTTCAAAATTTTAAAAAAATTGAAGAAAATATTAACAATAATTCCCCAAATATACAAAACATGTTGTGATCTTTGATATTAAAAAATTTGATAGAAATTGAACAGTAATTCCCCAAATATACAGATAAACAATAATTTTTCTCTCATTCTACTCACATAAATATAGAAATTCTACTGTGAATGCTTAGCTCTTAAATAATTGAGACACCCGTGTAATATTACATACCGTATTGTATAATAAGGGTCTTGAGTGGAGACGTATAATAAGGGTCTTGAGTGGAGACGAGTTAAGTGAGTAAAAAAGGAGTATAAAATTCAAGCTTAACTTTAAATTATCGTCTATGTAAAACGTGTTGTGTTCTTTAATATTATCTCATGATCACATAACAACGTATATGTTTGACTGAATGAATTATAATTTGATTATGACATTTTCCACAGGTTAGAAATTTGGTCATAACGGTCGAATCCTGGTAATATAAAGGGAAAGTTTTTTTCCACAAATTTTGTCTTTTGTGTCTTTTATCTCTTTTATGTTTTGTTTTTTTACTTTATATTACCTAAAAAGAAGAGTGTGTTGATTTCTTCTCGTCATCCAAAGCCCCACGGTGGGTAAAACGTCTTTTTATTTGTTTTGGGACCGTTTTAAACCGCATAAGGGTAGAATGTTCTATTTAGTTGTAGGTAAAAAGTTTCAGCCATTCAAAATAGATGTAGCAATTTACAACATAATATATAGTACTTGTTACACAAATTATATCGAATAATACAACTCGTATGATATAAGTGAGACGTTATCTCTCATCATGATAGTTGATTCAATGTTTATGTTATAGAGTAATTCCTCTGTAAGAGGGAATTTGATGAAAGTCATAGACCGAACAACTAACTATAATTTTGAAAAATGACAAGCAGAACTTACTAGCTTGGTTGGTTGCATTGGTGGAACAAACTTACAAAAAGGTTACATTTTGACTGTATGACTTTTTTCTTATTTATTTTTCTTAAAACTTAGATTGTATCAATTTTTTTAGAAATTATAAAAAATGGCTAATATAAGAACCGGATGACATCATAATTATATATAGTTATATATATATATATATATATATATATATATAATATATATATATATATAACTATATATTATATATAGTTATATATAATAAAATATAAGTATTTTATATGTATATTTTATATTTATATATAAAACTCAACAATAATTATACATCGAACACTGAAATTCATCATCCGACCTACCCATTAAATCCATTAAAATTAAAAAAAAATTTAAAAAATATAAAATATAAAATCCGGTCCGAACCGGTTCCCGGTTCAACTGCCGAACCAGTTCGAATCGGCCGGTTCTTGAAGAAAGAAATGATTTGGGGTGAATGGGACCGGTGGCCTAACCGAATCCCGGTCGTACCAGTCGATCCGATCCGGTCGTGAAATTATTTCATCAAACCATTAAAACCAGAAAAATAACCAAACGATTAAACAATCAAACAACATATATAATTCAGTTTGGACGCTTAAATCGCTTTTGATAGTAATCCGTTAAATATATTGGACATTGTAGTTAGTGATATAAAAGTAATCGAAACCTTTACTTCCTTTTTTTTTTCTTCGTAAAAGAATACTCCAAAATATTAAACTAATATTTATTTCTTAAATTAATACATATGCTTTATGTAAGTTTTTATATCAGATTTATGCTTCTATCCGTTAGCATTTTGATTTTGATTTATAAATATGTACAGTGGAAACTATTGTCTGTTTTTCACCTTAATACGATTCAAATCAAATAAATGACACAATCTAACTATTAATCAGAATCAAATTAAAAATTAATAATATAATAATAATAATAATAATATAATAATAATAATAATAATAATAATAATAATAATAATAATAATAATAACAATAATTATAATAATAATAATAATAATAATAATAATAATAATAAATAATAATAATAAATAATATAATAATAATATAATAATAATAATAATAATAATATATTATTTTTAATACATAGTTTATATTTAGAATTTATATTTTAAATTATCCACCCTCTATACTTACTCTTAAAGACCATGAATCTATGAGACTAAACCCTCTTAGGAAGGAACATATTTTTATTACACCATGATACCAAGAAGGTTATTAATTGATAACCAAGATCTATCTTCATTTAGTATTGATCTATCTTATATAATATTTATTTTCTTTTTAAGGTATATTATTCAGATTATCGTTTCATTCAAGATGAACCTCATATACCGTTTTGTTTATAATTTAACTAACAAGAAAATAACATATATTATTAAAAATAGTATTCTTTTATGATTCTGTTTTGGATATTATTTTGAAATACTCAATATATTTTCAGATAATAACCATTTACATTCATTTAAATTTATATTTTGATAGTAACCTATGGTCTTTCACATAATGCCCCTACTTACGTATATGCATGTCACACCCCCGCTAGTAGCGGAAACACGAGGATGTGATGAACAAAATCTTGGGGCCTAAGAGAATCTCTAAAGGAATTCTCCGTCAATGGATGATGACGTCGCTCAACACAAAGAACAAGTGTCAAGAACAATAAATACCATAACGTTATTATACATATGCACAAACAATCCAAAAGTTCCAAACCAGAACAACTAGTACTAGATAATACAAATCCAACAATAACAAAATGTCCAAACTAATGTTCCAATGTCTAATGCTCTTGAAGGAGCAGTCTCCTCTAAAATCCACTGTCCAAGTACCTAAGCATCGTTATCTAAAAAGACATGCTTTAAAAAGTCAACATACGTTGGTGAGGTCACAGGTTTAAAAGGACAAACAATTTGCCGTGTATAACATTTACATAAGGTTGTATGTGAGTAAGAGTAAATGACAGCCATAGATATTAACACAAGTTTACGATCAGTCAAAGTCCAAATAACCAGATTATATTCACCTAAGGGCACGCACATGCCAAGTCAGTCTCAACTAGCATACCGACGACAGGGGTGGGGGTGTCAACCCGTTAGTACTAACAATACCTCTCCATGACAGTCAAGCACAAGCACAAGCACAAGCACAAGCACAAGCACAAGCACAAGCACAAGTACAAGCACACGTACTCATGAATGAACATCTAGGCTCAACCCATGACCCAAACCACATACAATGTTCCAAAATAATCTTTAAGTCCCGACATAGTCCAAACAATGAGCAAGCTTTTCCCCCAAGTAAAACATATTAAAAAGGGCCGTGAAACTCACCTTCAAATAGTACAGTCCAAATCCCACAATACGCAAAGCAAGCACTAAAAATACAAATCACAAAAGGATTACTAAAAAACAAATGACCAATATGGGTGTAATCTTTGTAATCCAGATCTTAATACCCATCAAGATTTTTATTTTATGAAAACATGATTTACAAATAGAACATGTCCAATGTCGGATTTAAACTTTAAATATCGCTATATTTAGGGTTTTAGTTGTCACTTTATATTAATTTATTAACGCCCTTCAATGAACATCTATTAGTACATATTCAATGAATTATAAAAATTATTAAATTATTCTTTTAAAAAGTCATTTAACCACTTCTAAATGCAAATCTTGTCTTTATTTGATTCTTTAGTTAATCGTTAGTTTTAAGTTTATCAAAATATTTCAGCATGTAGAGCTGATTGAGCACCAGTTTTACATAAACTGTTTGGAGGTCAAAACGGTAATGAAACGTTGCGTAATAGGTATCGTTTGAAAGATAAGACTTTAAATCAAACTCTAAAAAAATAATCATCTCCATTGGATAAAATATGAGAAAGATATTACTCGACGAACACAAACCAACCTGCTGCCCAGATTTGTCAGTTTTGACCTTTAGTTTTGTTTGCCACATTTAAAGGACCAAACGATGTCGAAACGACACGAGACCACTTGGGTTAGTTAGAGGACTCATTGAAATTGGTTTTAGATGAAAAAATCGACCCATTTTAGCTTAATATGATCGAGTTATGACCTGTACAGAACATCCTATTTTTCTGACAGCAAACTGTCTAGTTTCTTAATCTTATCTCTTTGCATCCCAAACCTTAATATTTGACCATTATTGACCCGAGACCTTAAAGAAAACTTATTTCATGAACTAATTGACGTATTAGACACTTAGATTATCACAAATTTTCAATCCCAAAACAGTTAGTTTAGATTTTAATCTTCCGGTTCACATTGTTAGTTAATCGGTACATAGTTTTGATTCCCCAATGCGTCTATTGATTCAAGAAGCAAGATTAATATTTTCAATAGAAATATATAGTCCAAGATGTCCATTATGGTCGGGTCAAACAAGTTTACAACCTAATTTTGATAGATCCAACAACATACAAAGATTGAGAGTTAGGGTTTTACTAGTTAGAAGGTCCAACACCCAAAACACCTAGATGATCCAACATATAAAATAGAGAAAAAAATAATAATAGATGATGATTTTATGTTTAGATGATAAATATCATCAATAACATGATCCAATGGAAATCAAATCAGTAATGAAATGGCTTTTCTTACAAATAATGTGTAGTAGACCAATGTTTTAGCAAGATGAGTGCTTGAATAATGAAAATTGATCAAGAATGAGGAAGATGATGATGATTCATGATGAAGATGATGAAGAACAAGAGAAAAACATGACGGTGGCTAGGGTTTTCTTTAGAGAGAAAACTTAAAGAAAAAAGAAAAAAAATGAAACAATGAAAAAACAAAAAGAACTCCCCCCCTTATATAAGGATTCGGCCAAGGGGGGCCACGGGTGGGCCTCCCGGGCCATTGTTCGTCTCGTCCAATTCCACCTCGTCCCGATTCGCATGTCGTCCAATCTGTACGTTTTTAAATTCTCCTCGTGAATACGATTCCTACGGACTATTATATGCGATATAAAATTATTTTATTCATATTTAAAATTAAATTAAGTCTATTTAGTAGGGTTTAGGCAAAGCCCACTAAAGTCTGCTTTTTGTTGCGTTCTTAACGTTTACATTTTAAGTTTTTAGCCCAATTTGAAGCACGCAACCATCGTGCTAAGTCCAAATCGATGAACGTATACTATCATGATGCCCACGGCCTACTAGAACATATTAAGCCCATAATACATAGTTTTAGAACTTAGCATATCTATACGTGTCTAATGCACTGATCTCAGATCAAGTCAACATTAGATCAAGTTTCAAATCAAATTGATTAATTAGACCAAGTCAAAGTCAAAGAGTCAAAGTCAACTATCAAAGTTGATGGTCAATGCACCTATTTTGATGACGGATGTCACAGTATCCCCCCGTTGAGAGAATTTCGTCTCGAATTCAGTTGGAGTTATCAACTGCAACGCCTTCCATGAATAGGTCAAGGTACTTAGTCCTCAATTTATCTTCCCACACACAGATAAAATTTAGGTCCTCGCTTTGAGTTCCATCTAATCTTTACGATCAGGATTTTACTACTCTTCAAAGTTCAATTTTTTTCCTAGTCATGATCTCAGCCAGTTCTTCGACGAATTGAAGTTTACCATCCACTCAAATTTCTTTGATCGACACATATAAGGTCTCATCAGCAAGACGCTACTTGAGTTTTGACACATGGAACATGTTATGCACCCCTCTCGGTTCTTGCTGTAACTCAAACCGATAATTCATTGACCAAATCTATTTGGAAGTCTTAATTGCACTTACAAATATAGGTGCTAATCTGCTCTTTTTTCCAAAGCAGACAATGGCTTCTAAGGCAACAGCGCACATCCAACCCATAAACTATGGTCTCTTGAGATGACTGTTTTGGTTTACAAACTATTTCTTGATATCTCTAGAGTATGACTGTTGTCCATTACCTAAAGTTAGTTCTCGGTCTTGTTCTAATTACACATTCAAAGTATTATTAGTGTTTATATATAGGGTGTACCGTAGCTAACACACCACACTGCTAATACCTTGATAGTGTATCAATCACTAACCATAATTAACTTCTAATTTGCTAACGTCTGAGAGCATGTGCCTAAAGCAAGGCTTCCTTTTATTGTTAATGTAAATTTTTGACGATCTTGTGCTGCCTTTAGTCTGTCCTTCGTCTAAAGCCATAATCATTCGTCTCCTGAATGATTAATGGTCCAGTCATCTAACTTTCCCTGACTTTTTCCCATTATATCAGTGACCAACACTTACATCTGTAAAGTGCCTCGAATGGTGCTAATATAATACTCCAACGGTAGCTATTGTTATAAGGGAAATCAACGAATGTAGGTGAATGTCCTAACTACCTCCAGAGTCGTTGATACAAGACCTTAACATATCCTGGGATGTTTTAATAGTTCACTAACTCAGACCATCAGTCTGAGAGTAATAAATTGTATTCATGTCCCGAAGCATTCCCAGCACCTTCTATAAGCTCTGCCAGAATCGTGGCACAAAACGACTGTCACGATCGAAGACAATCGACATAGGTACTCCATTTCTATCCACAATTTCACTAACATAAATCCTTACCTAGCATTTCCATCTTGTACTCCTCACGAACAGTCAGGAAATGGTGGTCAATGACCCAAATCAAGTTGTTCCCACTACTAGTTTGTGATGAAGTCCACACGAACGTTTTCCCACCTCCATTCCAAAATCTTAGGCTATTGCAACAGGCCATATGGCCTTTGATGCTCCGCTTTAACCTTTGAACAAGTCACACGCTTGCATGTGTAGTCTGCTATGTTCTCATTCATTCCAGACCATCAATATAAGTCCTTAGTATCATGGTACCTCTGGTTAGTACCATGATGAATAGTATACTTAGACTTGTGTGCTTCATCCAACACTAATTTCTACACATTCCTCATAAATGGAACCCAAATCCGCTTAGTAAAGTATAATCCTCCATCATTCTTTTGTACAAACGGTTTGTCCAGACCTCTTAAAGACTCATCCTACCCATTCGATCTCCTTATTGACTCAAATTGAGTAGCAATGATGTGGGTTATCATACCCAAATGAACAATCATTCCTAATGCCTTGACACACACGGATTTGACTTTTTTTTTATTATGGCTCAACACATCGAACCCACATTTGCCTTTCCCGAGTGACATCAGATTTCATGGTCGTAGTCACCGAACAACTCAATTCAATGTCTCTACCTCATGTTTAGTTATTTTTGACAAAAAAATGTGTTGAAAACACTTGTGGTCAGTATATATGACACACTTGGAGAACTTAGCGTATAGTTTCTCTTTTTCCAACAATTTCAGGACTGTCCCTACATGTTTCTCATGATCCTCCCTATCCTCAAATAAATTAGAATATCCTTAATGTACACTATGACAAATTTATCCAGATATGGCTTGCACATCCGATTTATCAGGTCCGTGAACACCGGAGGTGCCTTTGTTAGCCCAAAATGCATAACTATGAAATCGTAATCTCTATAACAAGTTCTAAATGCTTTCTTTGGTATGTCATCCTCATGTACTCTAAGCTGATGATTCCTGAACAGAGATCAATATTCAAAAAGTACGTCGATACTTGAAGCTGATCGAATAAGTCATTCACCGTCAGTAATGGATAGCGGTTCTTGACTGTTAGCTTATTTAGGATAGTCCATGCACGTCCTGAAGGATCCATCCTTCTTTTAACACAAAGCATTGGTGCCCCATGATGAGTGACTGGGTCGTATGAAACCCTTATCTAATAACTCTTAAAGTTGATTAGGCAGATCTTGCATCTCTAAAAGTGCTAAACGATAAGGAGTCCTAGAAACATGCATCGCGTTAGGTACCCGGTTAATCTAAAAGTCCACCTGTTGTAAAGGTGGCTATCATGCCAAATTCTCCGGGGGCACTTCCAGAAATTCTCACACAACAGGTATGTCATCTAGCTCTTATTCTTCCACCTTCATGCTCATGATCTGCATCTTCTCTTCTGATGTTCCTCCATATACATCAAGTGTCTCACTATATTGCAAAGACGTGCGAGCAATCTTCTCGTAGAAGATGATATCAACCCTATTCCTAAACAACCAGTCCATTCCCGCAATCATGTCGAACTTCCAGGCCCAAATCATTTAAGATCTATTGTAAAGGCATGATCCTCTAATAACACAGTATTGTCCAAAATTATCTCCCTAGTATTTACATGACCACTGTTAGTCCATTTCATAACACGTATCCTCATAACTGGGGTCAAGTCCAACTTAGTTACAAAAGTCAAAGTTATTACGTTTGGGTCCTGTCAGGCATCATTGACACCAATCACGAATGGCTTTCTATGAACAGGGTTGCCATATTAACTTGCCATGTGTTTGCACTAATTGAAAACCAGATTTTGGATGTTGTTCCTTTGTTTTCAATTGACCATTTGACCTTGAGCCCCATTTAACCTCGGACATGTATTTCGATAATGCTCCTGGCTTCCACACTCATAATATCAACGTCGAACTCATGCTAATTTAATTGCATTAGCCAGCACCACCGGGTTCAATAACACCTTAATAATCTTGGCTAAACATCCTAATTGCTTGAAATTAAAACACACAAAAAATGGCTTCACAGTTGGATGGTACAGATTGCACTCAGTTACTCTGGATAAGCCTCGATATAGTCATTCGTTGAAGCCACCATTCCATTAACTGTGGGACCAGCCCCAAGAGGAGTTGTCAATCCTATTTGATTTATGTATCATAATTGTAATAACAACTTTGCTAGCTTATGGAATTGGTTGGTGTAGGTAGCGTGACCAGATCCTGCCAATAATTGATTCCAGAACTCAAGATCTAACTTTTCTATCCAGTCCACAAGGCAGTACTCCTCGGTTACTGATACTTTAAGCTCGTCCAAAGTCATGGCCATTGTGACCTCCATTCCTCAGGCTAGTGTTTGGGTATTCTACTACGTTATTGATTTGCCCACCAATGAGCAGGTAACACTATTCACCTTTTGATTCTCAGCATAGATCTTGATGTCCATATTTGATTCTATTTTCTTAATGCAACGGATCAGAGCTATTTCTCTAACTTTCCCTTTGTACTCCTTTGGCTTGCACGTCATGAACTCCATGTACGTATAACCAATCATGCCTCCAGTACCATTTCCTTCCTAGTTATTAGTCCCACCATGTCCAACTCCAAACTGCTAGGATCATCACATAGCCCAGTTCAAGCACATCCTTAGTATACCAAAGATGTTTATATATAGGGTTCCCCGCAGCATTCCCACTGTTAGAAACGGTCTGCCCAAGACACATATTGAATTGATGTGGCTAGTATGTTATGATCCAAGTCGGGTCATACCCAATAACAAGCTAGACAAACACCTACAATATTTATTTTATGATATGATCATGTAAATAGATATTAACACTTAGAGTATTTAGAAATTGTGTTTTCTAAATATTTGCACTTGTGTTGTAAATAAATTATATGAATAATTTATTTTAGAGAGAGTATTCTATATTGTTATTCAAATGGTTGAACAACAATATAGTCTTTTGTTCGCATTTCTTAATTACTCATCCGTATTTACTAATGCGGATGTGCTTTTGAGAAAATACGGATGAAGATTACTCATCCGCATTAACTAATGCGGATGAAGGTTCCTCATCCGCATTTACGAATGCCGATGTGCATTTGTGGAAATGCTGATGGAAACTGTTTGTCCGCATTTACTAATGCCGATGTGCATTTGTGGAAATGCTGATGGAATTTCTTTATCCGCATTAACAAATGCGGATGTACATTTGGGAAATGCGGATGGAATTTCTTCATCCGCATTTACAAATGCGAAAGGAGACAATTCATCCACATTTACTAATGCGGGTGAATGTTTGAGAAATGCGGATGGGACAAATGGCTAGGCCCCGCCCACTTTTCTCTCTCTCCTCGTCTGAAATTTCAGTTTCATAGGACATGCAATATATGAGTGCAATCAACCACTCTCTCTGATAACTTACTAGACACTCAAAAGTGCACCTCTCGATTTTCTGGTTTTTCTCTCGATCGGTCGAAAACAAAACCAAGAACAGAGGTTTGTTCAAGTGTGAAAATCCTAGCAACCGGGTGTTTGTTAGAGGCTTGAGGGTAGACTAACTTGAGGCGTCCTTCTTTGGAAGCTGCCATTCATTGATTATCTTCCTCAAACCCATACGAGAGGTCGTCTTCTAAACACCCTATGGTTGTTTGTAAGCATGTTTTTCATATATCGATCCATTACGGGTTTTAACAGATATATAAAATGGTTTATATATATTAACTGTAACAAGCTTTTAATCGTTATTCCGCTGCATTTTTCATTTTATATGAATAAAATGACTCTGATAAACTTATTCAAAACCCAACAATGGCATCAAGAGCCGGTTATATGGATACATGCTTCATCTGGACTGAAATCTCGGTTTCTTGCTGTTGATTCACCAATAGACCGAGATTTTTGGTCAAATGTTTCCCCTAAAATTTTCAAGATTCTACTTTACATGTATACTGTAATCTTGAAAATTTTAATCATTTGGATGATTTAGTTGTTCGGACAAGAATTATGATATTCAGTTTGTTTATACATTAACTGAAAATTAGTGGTTCAAGGGGAAGCTCTCGGGTTTTTGCTTACATATTTGGATATGTATTTTGATGTTCATAACCTAGCCGGACCTTGTGCTTGGATGTGTTGTGATTTGTATTTGATTATTCAAAAGGGTTGTAATAATTAAATGTATTTGTTCTTCTTTTTGGGTATGTAATTTATTTATTTTTCATTTGGTATGTAAAATAAATAGGTTAGTTGCATTTTACTTTTACTAGAAAAAATGTATTTAGGATATATTTTGTAAAAGAAGATGCAACAAGGTTGTTTTTTAGGTTTGGGCCAATTTTGAGCCCAAAGGGCTTTATAGCTCTTAATGGGATTTAAGCCCAATAACCGAAAACATATTTTGAAGGCCCAAAGGAGTTTGGTGCAAAAAATCAAGCCCATTTGGAAGCCCAAATCGAATGGAAGAACCACAACACAAAGTGGACGCTTGAAGCATTTGGATGCTGGATCAAGTGGGAGTTCACCGACATTGGTGTTGTGTCAATTTTACCCTTAGGAAAGACCTAATTAACTCACTTGTTTCGGTCAACAAGTGATGTTAAATTAGTTGGCTATGGTTATGAACTTATTGTTGTATGTGTTGCATGTATGGTTGATTTAATCTTATTGTTTATGTGATATTTGGATATACATTGTTAAACAATTTAAAATCAACAACAAACTTTAAACGGTTCTTTTGGAAACGTTAACATGGGTAATAAAATTTATTAAAGATTAACGTTTTCGTAATAAAATTGGGTTTTATTAAAAGAGCCTTGAAAGTTGTTTTCACTAATGTACCACGCGTTTGAATGCATGCAAATGTAAGGTACAAAATGTTTTCAAAACTAGAATTAATGAAAACGTAAATCCCTTTTAAACAAGTTTAACACCATCCTTTTATACAACACTCAAATCACTTGGGAACTCTTTGTGGGATAAAGGTAACCTAACCACATTTAGGGAACTTGTGTGTTTGAGGTGGGGTTAACATATTTGTGGGATAAAGGTCACCTAACCACTTGTATGTGTAAACTCACACGTGTGTGTAAGTAGGACGACTTGAGTTGGAAACCATATGAATAGGGTCACCAAAGCATGGCCTACAATTGTGTTGATGGGATTAAACATGCCAACTAGACATAAAGATGTTTAACCGATTCCATAAAACTAGAAGTTGTAAAGGGTTGCAATTGTCAAATGTTGACTACCTTGTTAATTTAAATAATGGGATAAATGTCACCTAACCATTATTTAAATGTAACGTTGGATTATAGATTTTAATTATTAATTATCTATGAGACATGAAAGGGTATTAATAATTAAAATTTATTTTGTAAATACTAAAATTGAACTTTGTTTATATTGTAGTACTGGCCGCTAATAACAACGCTACCTCCCCGACCGTCTATAACCTGTCACTGAGAACTATCCTGGAAAAGGATCGTCTCAACCATAATAATTTCATGGATTGGTTTCAAAAATTGAGAATTGTTCTCAAGCAAGAAAAGAAATCATATGTGTTGGACGATCCTATTCCCGATGAACCCAACATTATGATGTTGATGCCTACGATGATTGGGTTAAGCACACTAAAGATTCTGTGCAAGTTCGTGTTGGGAACCATGATTCCCCTGCTTCAAAAGGATTTTGAACATCACGGGGCATAAGACATGATTACCCAGCTGAAGGAAATGTTCCTTCAACAAGCGAGGGTAGTGCGCTTCGAAATGGTTCGAGCGCTTCGTGCATGTCGAATGGAAGAAACCCAATCGGTATCATCTTATGTGATGAAGATGAAAAGCCACATTGATCGCCTCGAAAGGCTGAATTGTCCCATCTCAAAAGAGTTGGCCACGGATTTGATCCTCAATGATCTAACCAATAAGTTTGTGACGTTTATCATGAATTATAACATGAATGGATGGGACAAGAGCATTGGGAAACTTTATGCAATGCTCAAAACGACCGAAGCAGGGATGGGTAAAAGGGTTTTACCGGTTCTCACTATCAATGAGGGTGGCAACAAGAAAAGGCATCACCCCAAAACCAAGGCAAATATTACCAAAGGCAAGGGATACATCAAAGGGAAGGTTAAGGGAAAAGCTAAAGCGGGACCACCAAAACCGAAGCTTAAGAAGCCAAAGGTTTTGGAGAACGATCCATGCTTTAAGTGTGGTGAGATGGGACATTGGAAGAGGAATTGTCCAACCTATCTCAAAGAGTTGAGAAACAAGAGGGATGCTGGGCAGACCTCAGGTACAACTTTCATGATCCATATTGAACTTAATGTTATTTCTTCAAACACATAGGTATTGGATACCAAATGTGAAACTCATATTTGCAATTCGTTGCAGGGGTTCAAAAGAAATAAACATTTTAAGCAGGGAGATACTGGTCTCTATATGGGCAACAGAGCAAAGGTTGATGTCATAGCCTAGGGAGACTATATCTTGAAGCTTCCAAGTGGTTTGGAAGTTATTTTGAAGAATATTTTGTATGTTCCTAGTTTGACTAGGAATATAATTTCTGTTTCCCTTCTAAAATAATATGGTTATGTATTAAAGTTTATAAACAATAGTATTTGTATTTTTATGGATGATAAACTTTATTTTAAGGCTATGCCTTCTAATGGTATTTATGAAGTGGTTCATGATGACACATCCTTTAATAACTCATTATACCAATCAAGCACCAAGAAACTTAAAATGGGTTTAAGTAAATCATATCTTCGGCATTATCGTCTTGGTCATATAAACAAGAATCGCATTCAAACACTTCAAAAGAATGGTCTTTCGGAAGCAAATGAAGAGGGTTCATTTGATAAGTGTGAATCTTGTTTACAAGGAAAGATGACCAAGGAACCCTTTAGTGGCACAAACAAAAGGGCAAAAGATTTATTAGGAATCGTACATTCGGATGTATGTGGTCCTTTTAAAGCAATGACAAGGAATGGTGAAAGATACTTCATTACCTTTATCGACGATTATAGTCGTTATGGTTATGTGTATTTGTTAAAACACAAAGATGAAGTTTTTGAAATGTTCAAAATCTTCAAAAATGAACTAGAAAATCAACTTAACAAAACAATCAAAGTTCTTCGTTTGGATAGAGGAGGTGAATACCTTAGTGATGCATTTCAAAATCATCTCAGGAGTTGTGGGATTGTCTCACAGCTTGCTCCACCCGGAACACCACAACATAATGGTGTGTCTGAAAGGAGAAACCAAACCCTATTGGATATGGTTCGATCTATAATGGCTAGAAGCACACTGCCTCTATCATTTTGGGGTTTCGCATTGCTCTCCGCGGCCCATATTCTAAATATAGCCCCAACTAAGAAAGTGGACAAGACACCTTTTGAAATATGGCATGGAAGAGTTCCATCGTTATCATATTTAAAAGTATGGGGTTGTGAAGCTTATGTTAAGTATAACACCCTAAACAAGTTAGAAAGCCGATCCACTAAGTGTATCTTTGTAGGATATCCCAAAGACTCCATGGGATATTACTTCTACAATCCAATAGAGCAAAAGGTATTTATTACTCGAAAGGCTGAGTTCTTGGAAACTAAGTTCCTTATGGAAGGAACTACCAATAGAATAGTGGAACTTGATGAGGATCGAGAACCACAAGCTGATACACATTTGGTTGATATTAGGAATCAACAAGAGGTTGTTGATAATGATCAAGTGGTTGATCAATACACACAAAACGTTCGCAGATCTGGTAGAACTAGCTATCCACCCGAAAGATGTGGATTTTTCATGAATGGATGCTATGTAGTTGACTCGGATGAACCAACTACGTACCATGATGCAATGTCCAATTCCAATTGTGATAAGTGGCTTGAAGCCATGAACGTAGAGATGCAATCCATGTATGACAACCAAGTATGGGAATTGGTTGTGCCACCGCTTAACTCCAAACTGGTTGGATGTAAGTGGGTTTTCAAGAAGAAAACCGATATGCATGGAAACTTGGATACTTATAAAACAAGACTTGTAGCAAAAGGTTTCACTCAAACTCAAAGGGTTGATTATGATGAGACCTTCTCGCCTGTGGCAATTCTAAAGTCAATTAGGATATTATTTGCCATAGCTGCATATTATAACTATGAGATTTAGAAAATGGATGTCAAAACTGCTTTCCTTAATGGACATCTCGAAGAGAATATCTATATGGTTCAGCCCGATGGTTTTGTCGATCCACAACATCCTAATAAAGTATGCAAGTTAAAGAAATCAATCTATGGATTGAAACAAGCATCGAGAAGTTGGAATCAACATTTTGATGAAGAGATCAAGAAATTTGGATTTATCAAGAAGGATGATGAAGCTTGTGTGTATAAGAAGGCTAGTGCGAGCATCATCATATTCTTAGTATTATATGTTGACGATATACTACTGTTTGGAAATGACATTCCATCCATGGAAGGTGTTAAAACCTGGCTTGGAAGTTGTTTCTTGGAAGTTGTTTTTCAATCAAAGATCTTGGTGAAGCCTCCTACATTTTGGGAATAAAGATCTATAGGGATAGGTCAAGGTGGTTGATAGGTTTAAACCAAAGTGCATACATTGATAAAATCTTGAAAAGGTTCAAGATGGAGAACTCTAAGAAAGGTCTGGTACCTATTCAAAGAAGGACAATATTGAGTGCATCTCAATGTCTAAGCTCAAAGGATGAGCAATAAAGGATGAAGGAAGTCCCATATGCATCTGCTATAGGATCCATCATGTATGCAATGATATGCATTAGACCGGACGTGTCATGCGGTTTAAGCATGATGAGTAGATATCAGCAGAATCCAGGAAATAGCCATTGGATGGCTATTAAGAGTATATTGAAATACCTTAGGAGGACTAAGGATATGTTTCTAATATACAGATCTGGTGAAGAAGAACTCGTTGTAAAGGGTTACACGGATACGAGTTTTCAAACTGAACGAGATGATTCTCGATCATAATTGGGGTATGTCTTCATTATGAATGGAGGGGCAGTGTCCTGGAAGAGTTCAAAGCAGGATGTGGTAGCATTGTCCACCATAGAATCGGAATACATCGCTGCTTCATTGGCAGCACAAGAAGCTGCATGGTTAAAGAAATTCATTGCCTATCTAGGGGTAGTCTCTACCATTCAAGATCCCCTAGAGATCTTTTCTGATAATGAGGGTGTGATTGCTCAAATCAAGGAACCCCGTGCATATCAAAAGTCAAGGCACACTGAACGGAGATTCAACTACATAAGGGATGAAGTTGAAAAGGAAAGATATGTATTCGCAAAGTTCACACCGATGAAAATATTGCAGATCCACTCACGGAGCTCCTTGAAAGGCCAAAGCATGAGAGTCATACTTTTTCCTTAGGACTTCGATATTCTAGTGATTCGATTTGATCTATTCAGTATTTAAACAACGGAACAATTGTTATTTTGACTCATATATATAATTATGATACTATGAGTTATGTTCCATTTTAGCATGCTTAGATCCATGAATATGTTTATTATTCTAAATGTTCGTAGTCGGTCATATTTGTGGGAACAAATATGAAGGTAAGACTATTATGAACTTGGATTGGTGAATATTCATAAGGTATGAATATAGAGCAAAAGGTTGCTATCAAAGTTCATAGATATTTGTGGGATACAAATATTGGACAGACCCACTCTCAAATGTTACTGCATGGAATTATGTAATTGATCATAAGTAAATTTGAGTAAAGGCGAATATCATAGTATCCTCCAACCTGAGATACATATTGGGTTTTGATATTCACCAAATATTATACTTTGACCTAGTTCTTCGCTGTTCTAAAATATGGACAGTACACAAGGCTAGTTCAGGTGTGATACAAGGTGATTGTGATAAACGTATGTAGTCAAGATGGGATTTGTTCATCTTATTCATTGAGAGTAAGATGTCTAAGGCCTGATAAAGTTAAATCAACAGGGAATGATCAGTCTGTGTCTCTGGATTTAACATGACATCAGTAACAAAAGAATAAATGATAATTCACCTAAATCATTTTCAAGTAAGGGACTTGAAGAAGATGATGTTATTGAATGGCACTTCGTCATGCGTATTAGGGGTAGTAAACCGTTGTTAGGCGGTATTTGCGACTTGCATCAATCCTCTATGTATCTTGTGCAAGTGGGAGATTATTGGAAATGGTCTGCCCAAGACACATATTGAATTGATGTGGCTAGTACGTTATGATCCAAGTCGGGTCATACCCAATAACAAGCTAGACAAACACCTAGAATATTTATTTTATAATATGATTATGTAAATAGATATTAACACTTAAAGTATTTAGAAATTCGGTTTTCTAAATATTTGCACTTGTGTTGTAAATAAATTATATGGATAATTTATTTTAGAGAGAGTATTCTATATCGTTATTCAAATGGTTGAGTAACAATATAGTCTTTTGTCTGCATTTCTTAATTACTCATCTGCATTTACTAATGCTGATGTGCTTTTGAAGAAATGCGAATGAAGATTCATCCGCATTAACTAATGCGGATGAAGGTTCCTCATCCGCATTTACTAATGCCGATGTGCATTTGTGGAAATTCTAATGGAAACTGTTCGTCCGCATTTACTAATGCCAATGTGCATTTGTGGAAATGCTGATGGAATTTTTTTTATCCGCATTAACAAATGCGGATGTACATTTGGGAAATGCAGATGGAATTTCTTCATCCGCATTTACAAATGCGGAAGGAGACAATTCATCCGCATTTACTAATGCGAGTGAATGTTTGAGAAATCCAGATGGGACAAGGGGTTGGGCCCCGCCCACTTTTCTCTCTCTCGTTGTCTGAAATTTCCGTTTCATAGGACATACAATATATGATTGCAATCAACCACTCTCTCTAATAACTTACTAGACACTCAAAAGTGCACCTCCCGATTTTTTGGTTTTTCTCTCGATCGGTCGAAAACAAAACCAAGAACAGAGGTTCGTTCAAGTGTGAAAATCCTAGCAACCGGGTGTTTGTTGGAGGCTTGAGGGTAGACTAGCTTGAGGTGTCCTTCTTTGGAAATTGCCATTCATCGATTATCTTCCTCAAACCCATGCGAGAGGTAGTCTTCTAAACACCCTATGGTTGTTTGTAAGCATTTTTTTCATATATCGATCCATTACGGGTTTTAACAGATTTATAAATTGGTTTATATATATTAATGTAACAAGTTTTTAATCCTTATTCCGCTATTTTTTTCATTTTATATGGATAAAATGACTCTGATAAACTTGTTCAAAACCCAACACCCACCACACCAACGATATACTAAGAATGACGCTTAAAGTAGTTACATGACATCCGTTTATTCCGTCAAGCATAATGATAGAACATTCAAATAGACAATGCCCCAAGTCTTAAGACTAGTCTTAACAAAACAACATAGGTATAGGGAGTCTCGCCTCTCTACTTTAACTCTTTAAAGACCATGTACATTTTGAATGTGTAGTCAATTTCAACGGCCCCATAAACAAAAGAAGGAGCAAGGTCTCATAGATACTTGGCTAAAATTTCACAATATGACTCCCATAATGGCTCCAAATCGATTTGAACTTATGCTAGGATAAAGGAGATAGGTGTTTCCACACCATTGAGTATCATAAGAACATCAACCCTTATGTCCCATGTATATAATGGAAGATTCGTACTAACTATGACCGTTATCTCATGAAAGGGTTTGCTAGATTTCCCATGCCCTGCAAATTGCAATTACGTGTGCACTCACACTCATAATGGTAATTTGCTTTGCATGGTCACCCCTAACTCCTACTGCATGAGTCAACGCATCTTGTCAAGTACAAAGTGTTATCCATGATTGGAAAATCAAGGATATGGTCACAAACCAAAGGTTAAGTAACCGAAGTTATAAAGAGGAATCATTTAAGAAAGCATTCACTTATGTAAGGAATAGTCAAAGGAATCCATTTAGTATAGTCCAAAATCCAATAAAGCAGTCATCTGACTTGAGTATGACATGGTTCTTGTCTGATGGTGTCATGATAGCTAGCGTGTGCATCTCCCAAAATTCAACTCACAAGATATAAATAAGGACTCATACAACATAGTAACTCCAATAGATACACATAATAAAGGTTGGCTTAACAACCTAAGTCCTTTAAAGAATCCTTATAGCCGTACTTATCAATTCAAACCAAATAATAATCAAGCGCATAACCAGAGGACGTCCTTACCTAATGCTTTCTCAAGGCATGCACGGATAATACAACAACCAAAATTCTCCAAATAAGAAGATCACAGATAACACATAAGGCAGGCTATACAACACAACAGATAATGCACATAGAACATTCATATGTTTAACAGAATACACATAATCCTATGATGCATACTACATGTGGTTACTTAGGTTATAGTCTAGGGTGAATAATCCACCTAATTCTCTATAACCAATAGCTCTGATACCAATCTATCAAACCCCCGCTAATAGCGGAAACACGAGGATACGACAAACGAGATCATCATAACACATTGGGGCATAAGATAATCCTTAAAGGAATTCTCCATCAATGGATCATAACATCGCCCGACACAAAGAACAAGTGTCAAGAGCAATAAACACCATAACGTTATTCCATATATGCACAAACAATCCAAAAGTTACAAACCAGAATAACCAGTACTAGATAATACAAATCCAACAATAACAAAATGTCCAAACTAATGTTCTAATGTCTAATGCTATTAAAGGAGCGGTCTTGTATAAAGTCCACTATCCAAGTACCTACGCGTCGTTACCTGAAAAGACATGCTCTAAAAAGTCAACATACGTTGGTGAGTTTATAGGTTTAAAACTATAAACAATTTTCCGTGTATAACATGTACATAAGGTTGTATGTGAGTATGAGTATATGGCAGACATAGATATCAACACAAGTTTACAATAAGTCCAAGTTTAAAAGTACAAACAATTAACCTGATTATATTCACCCAAGGGCACGCTGACCGGGTCCGAATCTGAATATGAGTTGATGTGATTCAACTAAGATCGAATATTATGATTGAGGTAATAACTGTGTAGCGGAAATACAGAATCAAAGATCATAAAATGCTGAAAATACTAATAAATACTTTGTATATTGATACTGATGAACAAAGTGTGCTAGGGTTTTAGTAAAAAGCTTGTAACACTAAAAAAAAGCTTTCAAATATAGTGTATACTATTCTATTTATAGGCAGATACAATGCTTGTACAATATGGCTAAACTACCGTGAAAACTATATATCAGAATACTAGTCTAAGTACAAAATAATGATCCGCATTTGTATTGTACATCCGCATAGTTAATGCGGATGTATTGGTCTTCGTCCGCATTTCTTCTATTGAGCATCTGCATTAAGTATGTCATCTGCATTGACTAATGTGGAAGAACAAATACTTAGCAGCATTTGATTTTGCTTATTCATATTAGTAAATGCAGATGAACAAATACTCAGCCGTATTTGTTCTAGCTTATCCGCATTGACAAATGCGGAAGAACAAATACTTAGCAGCATTTGATTTTGCTTATCCGTATTAGTAAATGCGGATGAACAAATACTCAGCTGTATTTGTTCTTACTTATCAGCATTGACAAATGCGGACAACCGATACTTGACTTTTTCTTCTGTTTTCTTCACCCGCATTAATTCTTTAACTTGTAGTTTCTTCCAACCAGAACAACCTTCAACCACCTCTTGAATGATCCTTTCAGGGTCCAACAATACTCCCCCTAAGGATTATATAGCCTATGTACTTAAAGGGTTTGATGGTGGTGGAGGTTGTGAAGATTCTAGTGGTTCTTCTTGCACTTGTGCTGGGAAGAATGGATCAACATATGATTCAATAGCAGATGTGGAAGTTGTTATTAATGCTGATGAGTGTCATTAGTATTGTGCTTCGCATTTCCCATCCGCATTAACTGAGGTTCAAACACTTGTTTTATTTTTGGTACAAATACACAACACTGTCATCTGCATTGACCATGCCATCCGCATTAAGGAAATGCGTATGAACAAAAATTTATCCGCATTGGGAAATTCGAAAGACCGAAAATTTGTCCAAATAAGTTTTCTGCCTTGGTGCTTTACGAAGACATTGTTATACGCATTTGTTTCTCATCTTGGAGACAAATGTGGATGACTTGACATATCTGCTTTAGTTTCACTTAGTTTTTCTTGAACAAAACTATTACCCGCATAGGTTAAATGCCTGGGTTACCTTTACCCGCATTAACCAACACTATTACTTTATTAAAATTTGAACTTTGTCAAAAATTAATTTTTTTACTGTGGATAGTTTTGACTTTTTTTGCATTGTTGCTTTGACTATTATGAAGTTTTGATTGTGATGGGATTGTCAATTCTTGCTTGGATTGAATTGAACACCCGGTGTGATACAAATTTCTCAGTTTTGACTGATCTTGGACTTTAGTGCTTCCAAAGGTCTGCATACACTAAGAGACTATAGTATAACTTCCATACCAACACAACCATTTTTCTAAGTCTATATTTTCAAGAAAAAAACAATTGCACAACATAATTAATATATTTTTGAGATTTTGTAAATTTTTCATGTTTTTGTGAATATTTTCATAAAATTTTAATTACTCCCCCTAAAGTTTATATCCATATGGGATAAAAAGTTTAAAGATTTTAAAATTTTGAATACTGAAAGGAAAATGTTTTTGTAATTTTTTTGATTTTCTTATCTGAACATGAAGTAGAAGTATACCTTACTTGGGATTATATCAATCTTACATTTCACTAATACAAACAATTGTTAGTAAAATAGACATAATCATGAACATATTAAATGTAGGTATGTTTGTCCTCTTAAACTCATGCTTGGTTAATATTTTAATGCCTGTAATCTTTCTCATGTTTTGAGTGGATTAAATATTCAACATGTACCTCACACTCAAAAGCATGGCAAGATTAACCACCCGCATAAAATGCATGGTAGAATTTTTTCACAACTTACAAGACTAGGTCATTTAAATTATGAAATCTCATTTTGTTTTGGGTAAGGGGGATCCTTATTGGGATTCTTTTACTTTGATCCTTATATTTGTTTGATCCTCATTGAGATTCTTTTTGCACTTCACTTTGAAAGGAGATCCTCTTTGGGATTCTTTTTATTCATTCACAAGGAATGTAGTCTAGAGTAAACTATATTAATTCATCCATTTTGGATGTGTTCCATATTGTGAATCTTTTTGGATCATGAAATCAGCACTTTATGAATGTTTCTCCATGTCTTTGCTCAGCAAAATAGAAGAGAAACTGATGTGGGTGAATGAGATTCATAATGCATTATTACCTGGTGTGTTTAGGTTACTACACACACACACCCACTTGGATAAGCTAATACTTACGCACACCCTAACATGATGGCTTCACAGTTGAATATGAGTTGTAGTTCATCACAACATGTATCTTCTTTTCCAAGCTGAGCCTAGCCGCATATCAGATAAGTCATGTCAGTCTTTCTAGATTTTGAAATAAGCACTGTGAATGATATAATGACTGTAATTATATCATTTCTCATCCGGAGTACAATTGATATACTTCAACAAAAATAACTTCTTTTTCTATTTTTATAATATTTGAATGTTTTTTCAAATTTTGATTTTTACTCAAGGTTAATCATGCCAATTGATTGAACTAAGAATTCAAACCGACTAGGGTCAAATGCCTTAGTGAACAAATCAGCTAATTGATTGTCCGTGTGGACCTGTATCAACTTGATTAGCCCTTTTTCATCACAGTCTCTCAAAAAGTGATATCTAATTTCAATATGTTTAGTTTTTGAGTGCTAAACTAGATTGTTTTTTATGAACATGGAGGTTGTGTTGTCAATATGAATTGGAGTGTGCAAGAAACATCTGGTTTTGAATCCAGAGAACTTGAGAGCAACAAGCGGATGCTGCTATGTACTCAGCTTCTGCTGTGGAAATAGACACGTTTGTCTGCTTCTTTTATGCCAGGAGACCAGTCTGGGACCAAGAAATTAACAACCCCTAGAAGGGACTTCAGATTAAAGTTGCATCCCCCGTAGTCACTATCTGTGTAGGCATAGAGGTTGAAGTCTCCCTCCTCTGGATACTATAATCCAAGTGCAGGCTTGCCGATGAGATATCTGAATATCCTCTTTATAGCATTTACATGTGATTCTTTGGGATCTGCTTGATATCTAGCACAAACGCATACACCTAACATTATGTTAGGTCTGCTTGCTGTTAGATACATGAGTAACCCTATCATTGATCGATAGTGAGTTGGATCCACTGATTTGCCATCTGAGTCTAGACCTATCTTCATTTTCGTATCAACAAGAGTTCTGATAGACTGACAATCCGCAAAATGAAATTTCTTCAACATGGTTTCCACGTATTTTTATTAATTGATGAGATTCCATCTGCTGTTTGCTGTACTTGCTACCCTAAGAAGAATGTAAGCTCCCCTATTGCACTCATCTGGAACTTGGAGTGCATAAGGTCTTCAAAATCCTTACAAAGTTGTTTGTTTGTTGATCCAAAAATGATATCATCCATGTAGATCTAGACAAGCAACATTTTATGTCCTTTTCTTTTTCTGAACAAAGTCTGATCAATCTTTCCTCTCTCGCACCCGTGTGCAAGAAGGAAAGATGATATAGTCTTGTACCACTTTCGTGGGGCTTGATGTAGACCATACAAAGCTTTGTCAAGCTTGTACACCCTGTGAGGGAAATTTGAGTCCTTAAATCCTCGTGGTTGACTCATGTAGACTTCTTTAGAGATTTTGCCATAAAGAAATGCACACTTTACATCCATTTGATATACTATGAAATTCATGGATGTAGAGTAAGCAAGAAAAATTCTGATGGCTTCTAATCTCGCAACAGGTGTAAACACTTTATCATAATCTATTACTTCTTCTTGAGTGTATCCTTATGCAACCAATCTTGCTTTGTTTCTGATAACAATACCCCTGTCATCAGTCTTGTTTCTATATAACCATCTGGTACCGATAGAGTATTGTCCTTCGGGAAGGTCTACCAGCTGCCATACTTCTCATTTCTTGAACTGGAGCGATTCTTCCTGCATTGCCTTGATCCAGCTATTGTCTTGAAGAGCCTCTTTTATATTCTTGGGTACAGTTTGACATAGAAAGCAAGAAAACAAACAGATGTTTGCAATACTTGACTTGCTTCTTGTCACCCGCTTATCTAATTCACCAATAAAGCTTGACATTGGATGATCCTTATGTATCCTGGTGGTTGGAATTAGGTCACCGGCAATTGATACATCAAGGTTGGAGACATTCAGATCATCATGGTGAGAGGCCCTTTTAGGTTGGAAGAGAATAGGAGAATTATGAAAGTAATCAAAGGCTTTATCAGCTTCAGCTTCAGCATCAGCAACACTTTGAAGACTTTCATCATTTGCATTCTCTTCAGTTTCAATTGGCGAAGTAGTTGGTTCTGGATTTCTAACTTCAGTAGACGGTTCTGCTGAAGTAGTGGGTAGTGTACTAGGACTAGCCTCAGTTGAGACTCTCTGATTTTGAACTTCTTGTCTAACAAGATCAACTTGCAATGGAACTTCTTCATCAGATTGACTACTAGATGAGGGAGGAATCATTGGAAAGTCATCCATTCTCTCTACTATTTTAGAAGATCCAACTGATTGTAGGTTACCTGCATTAGACAAGTGGAACTGATCAAAAAATCTTATAAAAGAGTCAATATCAAACAACCAATCGGAACCATTCATTGACTTAGGAAATAAGTGCTCATTGAATTGAACATTTGTTGATTCATTAATAATATTTAATCTAGGATTAAATACTCTGAAAGCCTTTGAGACTGAGGAATAACCTACAAAGAATCCCTCATCAGACTTAGAAGCAAACTTTCCTTAATGGTCTTGGGTGTTTAATATTGAGACAGGACAACCAAATGACTTGAAAAATCCAATAAATGGTTTTTTTATGAAAAAGCAGTTCATAAGGTGTTCTGTTGCTTTCTTTTAACTATCAAAGTTTGATTTTGCACATAACACGATGTGTTGACAGCTTCAGCCTAAAAGGTAATTGGCAGCCTAGCATCTGCTAGCATTGTTCTTGCTGTTTCAATTAGTGTTCTGTTTCTCCTTTCAGAAACCCCAATTTGTTAAGGAGTTCTAGCTGCACTGAATTGATGAGCAATGCCTTCGTATGTGCAAAATGAACTTAGATTTTCATTTTTAAACTCTATCCCGTTATCACTTCTAATTGATTTTACCTTTTGATCAAGTTGATTTTCAATTTTAGTGATAAAATTTTTTATTATGTGGGATGCTTCAGTTTATGAAGTAGAAAGAAGACCCATATGAATCGTGAAAAGTCATAAGTGATTACCAAACAATACCGTTTCTTGCCAATACTCATGACATGAGTTGGTCCAAAGAGATCCATATGAAGTAACTTAAATGGAGTATTGTTTGTGTTCACAAGCTTCGGGTTATAAGAAGATTTATGATGTTTCCCTTTGAGACATGCAGAACAGTGGTCAATAAAATGATATTTCTTTTGAGATAAACCAATTTCATGATTCCTTTTACTAATCTGTTTATATTTTTTAAATTTGTGTGTCCCAAACGTCTATGCCAAAGCTGTGACTCATCAAATGATGCTTTAGACAAAAGACATGTTTCTTCTATTGGTTTAGTAGAATTAAGGTTCAAGATATATGTGTTATTCTTTCTCGGAGTTTTCAAGACAACCCATTCTTCAGGAATTTAAAATCCTAGTTTGAGAATGTAGCAATGGGAGTTTGTGAAGTGAGTGGAATATTTTTTGTCACAGATTTGAGATGAGCTGAGGAGGTTGAGATTGCTTCGTACGCTCGCCACGAATTATAAGCTTTGTATAATAACCGATCTATATATATATATATATATATATATATATATATATATATATATATATATATATATATATATATATAGGGGAGAGTTCAAATGAGAACTTACTTTTTTGTGAGAACTCTAAAAACCAATATGAGCCACTAGTTTTTAAAAATAAAATGGTAATTAACAAAAACATAATAAAAAAATTATAAACAAAAAATAACATAAAAATATAAAAATAAAAACATAGAAATACTTTTCTCGTTTCCCTCCTTCTTCTATAGCCCTCTAGAGGAACTCTGTCACTCTAATATCAGGAGTTCTTAAGTGTAGGAATTTTACTAAAATTTCTACACTTTTTTACTAAAATTTTACTAACATAGAAATTTTAGTAAAATTCCTACACTTTTTTCTCATAAAATCTATAGGAAAAAAAGTTATTTTCACGTATTGTACAAGCTTGACATTTGGTACTCAATTGAGTGTCACTTTGAAATAAATTCTTCCATATCAATCGGAATTCAAGCTAGCAAAGCAGAATCTAAGCTGCGGGTCGTTTTCTATCCTTAGTTTGTCGGGTGAAACACGTAACATAATTTATTTTAAAGTTTAAGGTTAGGCATATTTGTCGTGCAATTAGGTTGATATTGTTTACTAGTTTAGGTTATTTAGTTTTCTTATTTAGGCATGTAATAATACATAATTCAATATACTAACCTCAATTAAATATAATTATTTGAACTTTTTTTTAATCTATCACACCTTACTTTAAATTTGTATCATTTCTACTTGTAGACATTCATCTTTTTCAATAGTTGTTGAAAAATTTTGCTTTTATATATTATTTTCACCGGAAAAAAGGACAATATTTTTGATTCTGTTCATATACGAACAACGATTTTCACCCAGTTTATGAACGAGGTAAGTTAACAAAGTCAAACTATCCTAGTCTCTCTTCTGACCCACCCAGCCCAAAAACCATCAGTGAGAAAAGTTGTACACTTTTATTATTATTTTCTCTTTGACCAATTAAACTATCTTTTCTATTTTTTATTGCTGTAAATATTAAATTATTTAGGGAGGTTACAACCGAGCTCGGTTAAACAGAATTTAAATTACCATTTAAACTCCACTTGATCAGTATTGTAATTTACATGTATAAAAACTTGAATTTTATAGCCAAACTTTTGAAAACATAGATAAATGATAAGAATTCACAAATTCCAATATATACAAAACACATTCGCATATTACAACATATATAAAATACATCACTAGTCTTGCAAGGTGTAGAAGGTGAGGAGTTTTTACTGTAAAATTGCAAGAATAATTGTGTATTATTGTTAAAAAAAATTATAAAAACATCATCAATAGTATATAAAACCTGAAAATAAGCTCGACAAGAGCCATAGCCAATACTTTATAGTTAAGCTTGAGTTGGCTCGTTATCTATTTTCAAGTTTATGATTTATGTTTGTGAATTTGATAGAAGCACAAATGAAATGAGCTCAAGTAGCTTAATACTAGAATAATTTAGAGCCCTGTAGAGAAATAAACTAACTAAAGATTTATATGATAAACGCCAACAAATTAAAATATTAATGTTCTTAACCTTTTGAATTGTTTATTTAAAAAATGCTTATTTCAATATATAGTTTGTAACAATATCTAGTAACTTAATTAAACATTTAAGAGCTAAAAAAAGAGTTTTAACCATTCAAATTAACATGTTATGACTCATTATGACTTCGTTATGAATAATTACCCATTTTAGCTTGTTATCATATAAGGTGATAAGGAGTGGGAACTGAGAAGGGATGGGGAATATCTTGCCCCGAGTGAGAATACCACCTTCGAACCTGGTGTGTGAAAGGTTGTATTGACCCGGTGAATAATGACTGCATATCACCTGAAGCTAAGGGAAATAAACCGTGGTTGGCGCCTGTGGTCAGTTCGACAAAAAAGTGCATGTATGATTTGTTTTAGTTATTTTTTCGTATTTTCATATTATTTTACCTATATTTTACTATAGAGTAAATTACAAATTGTGTTTTTTATTAATACATGAAATTACACCGTGTGCCCTTTAGTTTCAATAATTATACTATATGTTATTTTTTTATAAAAATTGCACACATATTGTCCTTTACACTAACCTCCATTCAAATTCACAGTTAAGTCAGTCATATGCTTTTCACATGAGGGGTATTTATGTAATTTGATAATTTGTAATTAATAAAGCTTTGAGTAATTAAGACTTTAATAAATCATCTAACTCTTATGCCTTATTCTTTTAAGAACAAGCAATAGAGAACAAACCTTAGATTTCAAATTGAAAGCATAGAATGAAACAGGGAAGTCCAGATCACTCCACAGGAAGCTAGAAGCGAGAATGACGCTCCGACATTAGGGCAGGTTGTACAGTTAAAGCGACGAAAACAACTGCAATTATCAATGCTAACTTGCGTCATCGCTGAATCAAGTCTTCCTTATCAATGCCAACCGAATTAAAATACAACTCGACATCACTAAATCCATTGTCTTCCTCTTCTCCCATGGGATTAAATCTAATTGAAGCACAATTTGATATCACTATCATATAAGATTTATGGAGTACATAAGCAAATTCATGCAACACAAGCAATTACCTAGGTTTGTAGTTACTAATGTAGTTGTCTTATTTTCGTTGAGTTCGTCTTATGTGGTTGTAGTCTCATATAATGTAAAGGGAAAATGATTCAAATTATAATTGGTGTACTAAAGGTGATTCTGCATATTTGAAAATTTAGATATCCTATAATTCGGATATCTACATTTTGGATAACAGAAAATTAGTAAATTTGATTTTGAAAATTTTTGGATATAAGGATATCCGAATATCCAACAATTTAAAAGTATTTTTTGTTATTTATTTTAGGTTGCCACTTGTTAGTGTATATTGAGATTTTTTAATGTGTGTTGTTTTTATATTATTTTTATAATAACATATATCTAATTATTGCAAAAAAAGAGTTCGAATATCCGAATCGCTATTCATATCCATATCTGTAATTTCATATACGAATACGTTAGTGATTTTTACTATACAAATATTTCTGATCTCCGACTTTAAACACCCTAACATGAAGGCAACGAGAATGAAGCGGCGTAAAAATATTTATGACTCATTGTACGCATGTAAAACACATAAATGCCTCTCATATGAGTGTCAAATGCCTTATTTAACTATGGATTTGAATGAAGGTTGGTCTAAAGGACGATAGATGTACAATTTTTTTTTAAAAAAGAACATAACATGTAATCTTATATGTTAATAAAAGACACAATTTGTAATTTAATCTTTACTTTATTTGCTGGTGGAGTGAGCTCAACAAAAGTTCAATTTCTAATTAATCAAAATTTCACAGTATATTTATTTTGTTATTTTCTCAATATAATTTTTTTACTTATTATTTACATTAATTATTATTCGTGCAACATTTAACTTCTAAGTATGTTCTAACTTTATTATTCTTTGTATGTTTTTAAGTTAATTTAATTACAAAATATGAAATATAATTATAAATTTAAGAAAATATATTAATTTGAAAAAAAAGAAAAACGGGGAACACTTGATCGACACTTTGTAAAACCGCAAAAAATGAAGAATTAAAAAAAAAACTGACGTGACATTAACGTGTCACCTGGAAAAAAAGAAAAAAACAGAATAAATGCTAGTGACTTAAGTGAGAGATTTTATTAATATTATTAAAAGGGTAGAAGTTGGCTAATAAGGATTAGCACTATCATCAACACAAATGTCTCATCATCAGGAACTTCACTTTTACCCAGGATTCAAACTTAAAGTTTCGAACCATTGAATTTGATGAGCTGCGTTAGAATTATTAAAAAAAGACAAATTCTCTTTATTAAAATTTATACCATGACACTATTAAAACAAGGAAAATTCACTGGGGAATGGCTGTAAGAGGGAATAAGGCCCATATAACCTTATACGATCATTATAAAACGCGTATAACAAATTTTGACACTGACTACAAGAAAAAATTCAAGAGCCTGTTAGAGGAGTTATACATCACATATAGGGCTATACGACCCTATGTAATGCGTATATAGCTATACAACATGTATAAAAATCTAGAAGGTGTTGATTTATGATTTGTGGGGGGTCCCAATAACGGAACCCTTATATGACATGTTCATTAACACAATTATAGTAGTATTTTAGTAGACAAATATGATATGTCACGTAGTTTTAAAAATGTAATCGAATATTAATTATCTTTATAGATTAATAGTCAAATGTATACTTCTCATTTAAAGATGTATCTCAAATTTTAAGTGGTTTCATAGTAAATCACTAAGTCATCTATATATATGTGTGTGTCTATAAATACATATATCCACATATTATATATAACCATGGTAGTCTAATTGAATTCTTAAAGTGAAGATGCCTAATAAAAGCCAAAAATAAAGGAGGTTCTATTCCTTTCCACAATGCAAATGGCATCTATAATATTCATTTCACTATATACCTTTTTATAAAACGATGTTCATTTTTATTTTTAGATGAAAATTTAGTGCTTGAAATTTGTGAAAATGGTATGCAGATAATCTAGCCGTGACAATATAATTTACACACATTTATGAATAAAATATACTATAGATGCTTAGTTAATATATATGAAATGTTTTCTGCGATGCAATGTCAAAATTCGGAGGATTTTATTGCAAATTACACACTTCTAATGATTTTGTGCGGCTAATATATAATTATGGTTACCTTTGAATTATCCATTCGTAGACTACAAATTACAATTAGCTACATCAGCAATATGTCGGTGTAATAGATACCACCGGTCAATAACTAGTTGATGGAAGTTTATGGGAAAACTGATGTGGTTAAAGGTTTTATGAACATATCATCAACGGAAGTTATTGATGGATTACTAATATATGCTTCACTTAGGGTAGATTCATTGACAAAGCACCGATGGACCGACAACTCACTGATGGCAATATCGTCATTGGATTACAACGACTTGAAAAATCGTCGATGATTATTTCCAACGACAATAGGTTATATGTTATAAAAATAGATATACCTATACCTAAATAAAAAAAAATGACATAAAAACTATTTGCAAACTTTGTTATAACTTCATTCAATTATTTAACAATGCATTGACCCTTTACTTTCAAATAAAAACTATTTACAAACTTTGTTATAACTTCATTCAATTATTTAAGAATGCATCGACCCTTTACTATCAAAAATAAACTATTTACAAACTTTGTTATAACTTCATTCAATTATTTAACAATGTATTGACCCTTTACTAGCATGTTGTTAAATATATATAAGTTATTTCTTTAGATGATTGTAGTAAGTAGAGATTGCTTCACAACTTACGTCCAATTTGAGGCCCCATATGCTTCCAAAAGCAATTCAAAACCCTGCATACTACCTCACAATATTATGTCATTCCCTCCTTTTTCTCTGCTCACTTTCTTCAGTCCCAATGCATTAATCAACCATTATTATGAGAGAGCACAAATTGACCTAACTCTCATCGATTCAGACTCAATTTTGTATCTTTCTTCAACAACTTTCCAATTCAATTCTTGGATTCTACCAGTTACATTCATCTACCCCTCAAATCCTTTTCTCGGCTCCATTTGTGGGTTCCAATGGAGATTATTCATCGCTACCCCTTCTTCATCTTCATCTTCATGTTCATGTGCATCTTATCCGTTTCATCTGTTTCCGATCCTTTATCAGAAGCACTATTGAGCTTGAAATCAGAGTTTGTTGCTCCATCTGATGCTTTGAACGATTGGGTTATCCCTCAAGAACAAAACCCATCTCCAAAAATCATTGCTTGTTCTTGGACGGGGGTGCAATGCGATCAAAACTCGACGAAAATCACTGGTTTAGACCTTTCTTTGAAGAATCTTGGTGGGGTTTTATCTGGGAGTCAATTCAATCAGTTTACTGATCTGATTGATCTCAACATGAGCCACAACTCGTTTTCTGGCGAAATCCCAATTGGGATCTTCAATCTCACGAGCTTGAAGAAGTTAGACATTAGCAGAAACAATTTCTCTGGTGTTTTTCCAATTGGGATTTCAAATCTTCGTAACTTGATCGTTCTTGATGCGTTTAGTAACAGCTTCTCCGGATCACTGCCGCAAGATGTTTGTGAAATTGACTCGGTGAAAGTTATTAACTTTGCTGGGAGTTATTTCAGGGGACCCATTCCACCTGCATATGGATCATGCAAAAACCTTGATTTTCTTCATCTTGCAGGCAATTTATTAAGTGGGTACTTACCAGTTGAATTTGGTCATCTTAAAACTGTCACTCATATGGAGATTGGGTATAACTCTTATCAAGGTAGCATCCCATGGCAGTTTGGTAATATGAGTGAGCTTAAGTATCTTGATATAGCCGATGCTAATCTTTCTGGTTCAATCACGAAGGAATTAGCTAATTTGAATAAACTTGATACACTGTTTCTGTTTAAAAACTCTCTTTCTGGGAAAATCCCAGTTGAATTTGGTAACATTTCGACTCTTTCAAGCTTAGATCTTTCGGATAATTTGCTTTCTGGTCCGATTCCAGTCAGTTTTTCAAACCTGAAGAATCTAAAATTGTTAAGTGTTATGTTTAATGACATGAATGGTTCTGTTCCTGAAGGCATAGCTAAGCTTCCAAAACTTGAGTCTCTTCTTATTTGGGATAACTTCTTTGGTGGTAAACTTCCACAAGAATTGGGTAAGCATTCTAAACTCAAGTGGGTTGATGTTTCAACAAATGATTTTGTGGGTGTTATACCACCAGATATCTGTTCAGGAGGAGAGTTGAGTAGATTAATGCTATTTTCAAATTATTTCTCTAGTGGACTATCTTCTATCTCCAATTGTTCATCGCTTGTTCGCATTCGACTTGAAGATAATTTGTTTTCAGGTGAAATATCTTTGAATTTCAAGATTCTTAGTGATGTTTCATATGTAGATTTATCTGGGAATAGGCTCACTGGTGGGATACCTTCTGATATATTTCATGCTTTAAAACTTGAGCATTTTAGTGTGTCTAACAATCCTAATCTTGGAGGGATCCTTCCTGAAAAAGCATCGTCTTTGCCAGCTCTTCACAATTTTTCAGCCTCATCTTGCAGTATTTCTGGGAATTTCCCTGAATTTCTGTTCTGTAATTCGTTATCGTTTATTGACTTAAATGGGAATCATTTGACGGGAAATATCCCAGAAAGCATTTCGTTTTGTGAGAATCTTGAAACGATAAATTTTGCAGAAAATAATTTGTCTGGTGAAATACCAGTGAAATTAGGAAGCTTGATGAAGTTGAAATTTCTTAATTTGTCATATAATGATCTTTCGGGTTTGATTCCAAAGGGAAACACGTTGAAATCTATGGATAGTAGTTCATTTCTTGGAAATCCTAATCTTTGTGGTGCACCCCTTGTGAGAGTATGCCACCATGGGAATGTAATATCTGATGGAATGGAATTGGGAAGTAAAAGGAATCACAAGGTTGCTTGGGTACTCGTACTGTGCGGAGTAGTGGTTATACTCTCAGGTTTCCTTTTCGGGATCTTTTACTACCGGAGACAAAGTGTGAACCGCCATTGGAAGATGGTGTCATTTGGTGGTTTACCAGAACTCACAGCTGCTGATGTTCTAAAAAGTTTTAATTCCATTGATTCTGTGGAAACATTATATTCATCAAATTCAGTTTGCAAAGCTGTTTTGCTGTCTGGGATGACAATAATTGTGAGAAAGATCGAATGGGGAACAAAAAGTTCAAATCCTTTGATTGATTTTATAACCCAAATAGGCAACCTAAGACATAAGAATTTAATTCGGTTGTTGGGATTTTGCTATAATAAGAATCTTGGTTATCTGTTGTATGAATATCTGCCTAATGGTAATCTTGATGAGAAGATTGGGATTAAAAGAGATTGGGGTTCAAAACATAGACTTGTGATGAACATTGCAAAAGGTTTATGTTTTCTTCACCATGACTGTCATCCAGCTATCCCTCATGGAGATCTGAAGGTGAGTAACATAGCTTTTAATGAGAATATGGAGCCTAGTTTGACTGAATTCGGGTTCAAAATGATATCTGCAATGGAAACAGGTATTACGTCATTTCTTACCTGAAAACCCGATTTTAATAATGACTTTGTACTTTAAAATTGCTAAACAAACATGATTTTGTAACGGGTCAGTTTGGGTTGGCCTAAAAGTTTGGAACACTTGTTATCCAATTTTTTAATTTTGTGTTAGTCTGTTAGGATTACATAAATCATATCATTTCAACAATAATGTAATCTTTGAAATAATGACTTAGGTGAGTTTATGTATAAAACAAGACGGTTAGTGAGTTTTGACCGTTTGATAGATGTAAATAACCAGAATCAACTCAGTGACATGAACTACAAATCATTCGTCATTACTAATCTTGAATTTTTTTTATATATTATGCATATGACAGGTGAATACAAGGGTCTCATGGATAATGACCTAAAGGATGATATATTCGCCTTTGGGGAGGTTGTTTTCGAGATTTTGACCAATGGGAGACGAAAAAATGGTGGAATAAGCATACACAAAACACCAAAAGATGTTTTATTAAGGGAAGTTTATAATGACAATGAAGTTTCTGCTTCTTCTTCATCTTCGAAGTCTATTCAAGAAGAGATACAACTAGTTCTTGAAGTTGTTCTTCGCTGCACTACGAGCACGCAATCAGACCGACCTTTAATGGAAGATGTTTTAAAGATTCTTTCAGAGTTGAAACCTTGAAGAAATGAGAAGCTTGATGTGATTTTTTGCATGTTTAAGTCAAGTAGTTTAGTTTATAAAAAATGTTGATACATGGTTTATAAAATAGGTTTATTTGCTTGTTTTAGAATGTTATGCTGAGAATTGATGATAGGGATGTTCACGAGCCGAGCCGAACCGAGCGGACTTTTGCTCGTACTTGGTTCGTTTCCAAACCGAACCGATCCAATCGGCTCGTTCGTTTACAACCGAGCGGAAAATCGAACAAGCGTTTTTCGAGCGTTAGTTTTTCGAGTGAGCGTCGAGCGAGTGCAAACGAGCACCGACAACATTGTACAACTGAACTATCTTGTGTATCATACGATTTATATTGCGGAGAACATGTGTTAACGACTTAAAAAGAATCACATTTCATAACATAATATTTTTATGGATAACAATAAGTGGCTAATGATGAGACTAGGATTATAACCGATGAGGCGGAAAGCATAATGTAGAAAGCGATGACGGCGAGAGCGAGAGATGAACAACAAAACTTGTCTCTTAGAGGCTTAGGATTTTAATTTTATGCTTGGTTTACAATTTTTTATTAGGTTTATCGATCAAGTATATGTAAATATAATTATATATTTATATATATAATGGGTCAAATCTACTAGAGTGCTATGTATAAACTATATATATATATATATGTAAGTTCGAGCCGAACCGAGCCGAGCAGACCTTTGCTCGTGTTTGGCTCGTTTACAAACTGATCCGAGCCTGTCGGCTCGTTTACAAATGAGCAAAAATTCGAACGAGCATTTTTCGAGCAAATTCCGAACGAACGTGGAGCGAGCGACGAACGGTTTGAACAACCCTAATTGGTGATGCTATATGAAATATTGAAGCTTCTAATGATGTTGTAAAACATGTAATTAAAGCTTGTAATCTTTTTGTGCAATCTTCTCTCTTTTTTAAGCAAGTTTAATGTTTGGATTTCGACTTGAAACCACAAAATCCTATTTTTTAGTGGTGGGAAGTGATATTCTAAGACCACATTCTAGCAAGACACTAGAATGACCAAGGAGAGTACATAACCAAAGAGAGTACAAGCACCAAAGAAAGACACTACCAAAAAGCAAAAACAAGCAAAACTTACTAGTATTCCCAATTAACTGCCAAAGACTTTTAACCAATGATACACCATAGACCTCTCCTCCTCCAGAAGAACAAGGAGGGACACCGGTTTGTTGTAGATTACATTGTTTCTTATTCTCCAAATGGTCCAACAAGTAGCTTGAATAATGGCTTGATCAAACTAACTTTGCTAATTAGTATTACTTTCTTGTATTTTTATTTCTAAATTATTAAGGGTAACACATTAACCTAATAGAAAGTGATAACATCAGCTAGTAGAAAGAACATAAAACATGTAATAGTTTCAATATAAGAACATCCAGTGTAAATTATCAAGGCCATATGATACAATTTGTAATTTACTATATAATTAAATTGCACAATATGTAATTTAATCTTTAATATGATATAATATGATATAATATAATATAAATTATGGTATGATATGAAATTGTATTGATATGGTAGAGTAGAGTATGATATGACTATGATATACTTGATATGAAATTGTATTGATATGGTAGAGTAGAGTATGATATGACTATGATATACTACGTTATGTTATGGTAATACTATGCTACACTGTAATATTATATAAGATAATATAGCATAGCATACAGATAATAACATAACATAGTATTTAATTTATTTATATTTAATGTAATTTAAGTATTTCATAAGACGTATTTGTGAGTTTTCTTGAAAGCTATTAATGAGATGAGATATTTTTCTTAATACTCTTGTTGTCACTATTATGAAGAAATATACTACATATATGTGCACATATATCTCAAAACCATAAACAAAATTGCTTCTCCTCTACTTATTGTATTTTAATCTCTTCAAACATGGCACAAACTTCATTGAAGATGGTAATCTGGATCGCATTATTGGTTTCTCTATGTGGTATTCTATAACTAATCACTCTCATATTATATTATAGTTATAGCATGTTTCTAATTTATTGATAATGAAATATATGTTGTATTGTAGGTTTACAAATGTCATATGTTTTCGGAGATGACTCCTCTTTGGCAATTGATCTTATTCAATCAAACAACAATGGTGATGATGATACATTCATGCACTGTAAAAAAGACAGTGAATGCAATAGTTATTGTAAGGAAGGAGCATGCGTTAACCATATTTGTGTTTGTACCAAATAAGTTCTTCAGATAATAAATAACATTTAAGAAATTAATCTGGGTACCATCGAACTACCATTATCATCTGTTAATTACATGGATGGTCTATGTGGTATGTTCTTATTACAAATTTAATCTCATACTTTAAGAAATTATAGTAAAAGTCCATTAGTAAAAAAACACATATTTGAAAGCTGTAATATGGTTTTGGTAGTTTTCTTTTTACCGTAGTTATATTAACCGCTTTAAATAAATAGCAATAGTTGTTTAATAGACAAGAGGGTGCCAAACCATGTATCTTTTATAGCTATCCGTAGGTTTTAAACAACGATTCGATTGAAATTCATTTATAACAGTTTCATAGCTTTTAACAACGGTTTTGTGAGTTTTTAAATCATTCCTACGGCAGTTCCTATGAACAACTTTAACAACCATCCTAAAGATTCTAACAGTGATTATGTTGAAAAACAGAGAAACCAAAATCTTTTAAAACAAAATATATTATTGCAAAACATATATTTACAAATTACAAATGTACAATACAAACATATTTAAAAACTAGTATTTGTGCAACTTAATCAACACGGAATACAATATCATCTAAATGTTTTATATCTTCAATAGCAATAAGGACTAATGTGATCATGTCATAAGCAACATGTTTCTTTGTGAACTTGAATAAATTTCTCATAATCCATACAGATCTGCGGAAAGGATGAGAAACTCTAAAACATTATGCTCTTCAAAGAGTAACAAATAACATTTTACAACATCAATAGTATCCTGTAATCAGCTGAACATATTATCAAAAATAGGATTAATTTATGAAAATACAGACTTAATGTCCACTGATTGAAAATTTTAAAAGGCCAATACCATGCCATGGTTCATTCATAAGCTATTTTAGGAGCATCAGAGTGTTTCTAAAAAATTTTTTATTAATGCATAAAGAAAATATTAACTATACCTTCTCATAGTTCTACACAACAAAATTTGTTCTCTGTAACTTATTTAGCTTAGAGCTTTAAACAACAACCAAGGATCAAACTTATGTAACTTAGATTATAAAACAAAAGATTGAATAGCTATACTATGTGTTTATCCATATCATAGCATCATATATATCTTGTAGTCTTACTATTCCCTATCACGTCCTTAAAGCTTTTCTTACATACAACAAAGGACGAAATCTAATAATATATGTTTTTTACTTTTCAGATGTAACAACCGGAAAATTTTCGTCCACTCGTTATCAACATTAGCTAAATTGCGGAACGACATTTCTTTCAACAATGAGATGATGTAACACCCAACAATTTCAGGTTATTTTCCGACTAACACGAACCTCATTAATTACTACCATTTATTCATGCTTTTCACTTGATTAGGGGATTGTTTAAGTGAGTATGCTATTACATAAACATTCGCGTAACGATAATTTGGAGAATCACCTGATCAAACACGAGACTTGTCCCCGAACGTTGTTGACTTATCAAAATAATATCCTTGACAAATATATCAAAATAATATCCTTGACAAATATATTTAATAAAATTTATATGAAATTATATGATATGTGATTTCATGCTTAGAAGGTTAATATTAAAATAAAGTTATAAAATTGCGAACATTTACTTGTTGTTACGTATCACCCAGAAATTTCAAATTATTTGCCGACTAACACAAACCTTGTTATCTTATCTTTATTCATGAATTTCACCTGATTAGAGTTTAATTGAGTCTGCTATTGCACAAGCATTCACGTAATAGTAATTCGAAGAATTACCGGATCACGCACGAGACTTTTCGCCGAACGTAGATGATTTATCAAAATAATATCCCTGACAAATGTAATTAAATAATTTATATGAAATTATGTGCTATGTGATTTCATGCTTATAATGAAACTACGAACATTTAGGTGTTTTTCCGTATTAATAGTTTTTTATAAAATAATAGTTATAAAAATTGTTATAAAACAATGGTTTAGGCTTTATTTTATTTATTTTTATTTAAATAAATTAACTTGGAGTATCTAGCAACCCATATTAGTAAAACTCGCCCGCGGATCACCGAAACCTATTTTATTATTCGTTTCATGAGGGTTACAATTTTAAAAAGAAATATAAAATCTAAAACCCAACCCTAATCACCCCATTCCCCACTTGTCGCTGAATCCCCGTCCCCACACCTCCTTTGTGACTTTCGACACCCAACATCCCATTACACCTCCCATTTGATCTCAGTTCTTGCAATCATTTGTAAAATTGGACGTTTCTAGCATCAGACAACTTTAGTAATCGAAGATTTTAATTTTACAAGTTTTGATGATTTCGATGTGTTTTGATATAGTTTTGTTCTTGAAACCCACATACCGAATCAAACAAACATGTCAAATTGAACGTCAATTATGCATTGTTATGTTGTATTATAGTGATTGTAAGGGTTGTTGTTGTCGGAAACCCTAGCTTTACATGAAAACCAAGGGTTACTAATAATAGTAGCTTTAATTTGGTGATTGTTTTTGAAAATGGATTCTTGACATGATTATGGTGTTATGTTGATGCTAGTATGTTAGTAGAATCATGATAAGGAGCATTATGATTTGGATCTGTAAAATTAGCTCATTTTTCATAGATTGCTAAAGATAGTAACTTTATTGGCGAAAGTGTTATGTGAAATGAGTTTTGGGCACACATATTCGATGATAATGATGATAATGTGTTATTTGGAACATTGGAATCTGTTTTGAATGGTTGAATCATAGAAATCAAGATGTGTGTTCATAGTTTACTATTAATAGTAACTTTATTGGTTTAGTAGATTGCACTATGAGTTTTACATGTGTTGAAGGTGTAGTAATGATTGATTTTGTATTAGATTGATCATAGGAGAGTAACTTGGTTTGTAGAAAACTTGTTTGGTGATCATATGTTACTAAAAATAGAAGTATTATGCATGAAGAAGCATTAGTTGTTCCTAACTTTCCTTGTTAGGAAACCTTATGAATTACATATGAATTATGATGCATGTGTGCTATGCTAGTTGGTTTAGATGGTTGACTATATGTGTGTAATTAAAAACCCTACTTTCCTAAAAAGAAAACTTCTCTAAAATGGGTGTAATATTGACCTAACACTTTACTATCATTTTTGGTAGATATGGTAGAAAACAAATAACATTAAAGAGTCATCTTTGGTTTCGAAATGCTTAGTAGCATGAATATAGGCTAGTTAGCTACCTATCGATAGGACTTTGTTAACATTATCTTATGAACATTTCAAACATTTACTTGCTTATGAAACTTGTGAACTCACCAATCATTATGTTGAAACTTTAAGCATGTTTTCTCCGGTCGCCAACACAACTAAGGAATAGGATTACATTAGAGTCATACTATTTTCAACAAACATTCAAACATAATTTGTTTACATTACTTATATTGTTTGGGCATATTGTTTTATGCATTACTTACATTTGGTTGTTGCATTTATTTATGCTTCCACAACTTAAACTTTGAAGCAGTATTTTCTCATGTTGAATGAGCAAATTTGGTATTTTAAATTCATATAGTGGCCGTTCAACATGACTGATGACTATGATTCTAGCTTGTCACACGCCTCGCGGTTAAACCCGTTGGTGGAAGTTGAGGGTGTGACAGATTGGTATCAGACTTGGTGGTTATAGAGGACTAGGTTGGATTAATAACCTAGACTATAGCCTTAGACACTACACTAGCTTTACAAAAACACACTCACTCGGTATTAATTTCATTCTTATATTGCATTTATACATACATTGCATCGCAGGATGTCAAAATTAGTTTCATCATCAACATCACCTTAGCCGATAGGGAGACAGTTGATCTTATTCCACCACCATTCTCACCCATATTTCTTTTTTCATCCCCTGAGCCGAAGAGGCTTCGGCTTGAGCCTATTGATGACTCCACAGTGCATGGTGAGCCATACCATGTTAGTGCTTCAGCTAGCACTCAGGACTGGCAATGGTTTTCCAATTTGATCGCATGTTAGATTTGACATGAACACGTACCTCTTCCACTCCCCTAAACACTCCCTCCACCACACTAACACCACCACCTATATCGCACGTACTAACATGCATTCATGGCCTTCGTGGAAAAGATGAATAATGAACTATGCAACATGCGTGCTGTAGCCAGTGAGATTTCAAGGATGTTGGATTGTGAGAGCATAGCTCGACAGCCCATAGAGGCACTGTGAATTACACAAATTTCTAGATGGTGAAATGAGAACCAATATGATGGTGCAATGTGAATTACATACATCTAGACAACCAAATAAGATGTAATATTTAAACATTTTATCATTTCATAACACAATCTACGATGGAAAGATAGAAAAAAGCTTAATAAAAAATAAGTTGACACCAATGAAGATATCGCCTAATACTTGACAAGAAATAATGGTGTGTAAGGGTGCTTTGTGGTCCTCAATGTTATGCCTTGTTTATGATGAGATGAATGGCTTGAGATGATATAGATTGACTTAGAGGATGTGGTTGCCTCTTAATGATTCCATTAAAAGGTTACATCGGAATCAATCAAAGGTAAAGTATGTGTAGTTAACTTAAAAGTCATCTCTTAATGGTTCATGAAGACTTTTAATAGGTAAGTTTTAGAAACATGCTGAATGATTCATAGGCTACCTCATATTCAGTTATACCTCTTAATGGCTCAGCGCAAGATAGCTTGTGCTTGCCAAACAACCCCTTAGAGTAAAGATGAGCGGTGGGGATGCGAAAGTTAGATGAGAGTAAGGTTATTGCAAGTGAGATGACCTATTTAGGGGATGGGGAAAATAGCAGGAAGGAAATTACTTTAGGGGAATTGAAATATTAGGATTCAAACTTAGGAGGGAAGTTAAATGGTGTAGGCTTTTAGCGGGACGGCTATAAATGTGTGGGTTTAGAGAGGTTCATAAGGAACAATGTAAATGGTGTAGGCTTTTATTATGTTAACAAGAGATAGTTGTAAATGGTTTGAGATTTTAAAGCGCTTCATAAGATACCGCTTAATTAGATATAGTAACAAATTTGGTGATATAATTAAAGTGTATTTACAACGGTTTGAAGAACATCGCTATAAATGAATATATTCAAAATGGTCAATTAAACTAATTATGAGATATATAAACTTGTAGCGTTTACAATTATTACTTACAATGGTTGTAAGATAAAACCACTTTTAAAGACCACTTTAATTGATTTTTTTTGTACTAGTGGTCCTAACTATTTACCAACTCATAACATAAGTGGTCTTCATGTTGATAGACGTTAGAAATTTTAGTTAAATGGGTGTGAAATGTTTTTTCTTAAAACCCAACCCTGATTCCCCCTCCCCCTATCTTGCTCTTTTTTCTCTCCAATGACACCTGCAACCATCTTCTTCCACCGCCGCGCGCCATCATCTTTGTCTATCAGACCACCTTCAATATATATACACACACACACACACACACACACACACATATATATATATATATATATATATATATATATATATATATATATATATATATATATATATATATATATATATACACACACACACACATTAGTATATCAAGATTCACAATGAAACCCCCTCATTTCCACAACTTGTACATTATCACGTCACCACCACCTTCTTCAACCACAACCGCCACCTCCCTCTTCCATGACCACTACCCCTCATCATCGTGTTCCATGACTACCACCATTTTCATCATCATCATCATTGTCCCCACCCTGCCCCTTCTTTTTTGCGTAAACCACAGCCACCATCGGTCATAATCTTCGTCAACCCACACCCACTCAAACTATCTCAAATTGATTTCCCTTATAACAATTTAGTTAGTTCCAATTTAGGTTTCAATCAATTAAGTTTTAGGTTTCAATCGATGGTCGTGGACGTTGATACATCCGTAAGTGGGCTAGACTCCAAATAAACTAATAAGGTAGAAGAAGTGTAGAAGCAAACTTGAAATGCAAAATTTATATAAGTAAACAACAAGATTGATAATATTCTTGTGCTTCATTATAAACAACAAAGCCATTTAAATAGGCAAAAGGGAAACGTGAATGCATGCTTATAACTACTAGGTCATGAGTATTAACTACCCCACTACCCTAATTATTAAATAAATATTAAAAAAATAATTTGAAGGGAAACATGCAGACTATAATGTAAGAATGAAGACATGGAACTCTTGGGTGGATCATGGGTTGAAGGGTTAGGGTGGATAGTCCGTATCAATACCCACCCCTTTAGAATGGGTCGTGTCCTCATGACCCACAGTTGGATAATTCACACCGAGCCAAGGGGGGTCGATTGGTGGTTCAAACAACAAAAACTGTGGGGTTTTGCAATGATGACCCGGCTAGAACTTGTCGTCACAGTGAAAGCAAATTCCGGCTGCTTTCTTGGCTTGCATTTCGGCTTGAGTGAGGTGCTTAAAGGGAGGAGAAATAGGCTGTGACGGAGATGGGGCAGGCACAATTGGTTCCCCTATAGGAGCTAGGAGCCCAGCGTGAAGCTTGTCTTCTATTAAACGAGACAACCCATAAGTTTGATGTAACGTCTGAGGATGAAGGATGGCGAGTTCACTTTGAATGTTCGGTTTAAGACCGGAGATGAAGCAATTCTTGAGTGTCTCAGGTAATAAACCAATAATCCGGTTGGCGAGGCGTTCAAACTCAGTTTGGTACGCCGTAACGGTGGTAGTTTGCTTGAGCTTGAATAGGGCAGCCTGATGGTTTTCATATATATGTTGGCGGACCGAAACAAAGCTCCAAAGCCCGCTTGAAATCCGGCCATGTCCCCAACAGATTGTTATTGGCTAGGTGCTTATACCAACTTAAGGCATCCTTTGTGAAATAGAAGACGGCTAGGCTAAGGTGTTGGTTCACCAGAGTTTGGTAAAAGGAAAAGTAATTCTCAGCTTGGAATATCCAATCGAGAGGGTTTGACCCATCAAAAAATGAAAGGGTGATTTTGGGCGGTTTGGGACCGGTGTGGCCAGGAGGTAATAGGTTTTGAGGCGGTGGTTGTTGAGGCAGCAGGGTGTGGGATGGCTGTTGAGGAGTTGTCTTGGGGTCGAAGGAGGTCAAGGAGTCAATGATACACCCGTAAGTAGGCTAGACTCCAAATAAACTAATAAGGAAGAAGAAGTGTAGAAACAAACTTGAAATGCAAAATTTATGTTAGTAAACCGTAAGATTGATAATATTCTTGTGCTTCATTCTAAACAACAAACCCATTTAAATAGGCAAAAGGGAAACGTGAATGCATGCATATAACTACTAGGTCATGGGTATTAATTACCCCACTATCCTAATTATTAAATATAACATTTTGAAGGGAAACGTGCAACCTATAATGCAAGAATAAAGACATGGAGCTATTGGGTGGATCATAGGTTGAAGGATTAGGGTGGATAGTCCGTATCAGACAATGTGGATCAAAGACGTGGGGTGGGGGTTGGTGGTGATGAGAACCAGGAAAGATGCAGGATCGAGGGAAGGGGTGGGTTGGGTAGGTGAACTACACTTTAGAAATATTTCTTAATTTTATGAATTCATATTTTTTTTACAGGAGAGGTATTTTAATTATTTAAATAAATTTAACTTAAAAAACTAACATTCATCCATGTCAAGGACTATCGTGTTACGATTTCACAACGGGTTGGCACCATGACTATACTTTCTTAAAGTTTGAGATTAGGTTGTGTCTCGGGTATATATGACTTGGGTAGTGGCGTGATCAGGTATGAAAATTTGGTAACAATGTAGGTGCCATCTATCAAACATAAATTATTATGAAAATAGAGTTGCGGTCGTATCCCATGGGTGGTGGAGATGGGAGGAAGCAGGATTTGTGGTTGTTCAGGTTGTTTGGTTTAAGACATTGTTCTTGAAAGTCCTTTTAGTTGGTTTCATACATCATAACTATAATTTTGAAACTAAAAATTTATTATCATAACTTAAACATTTATTGTAAGGGTAAACATTATCAGTTACATGATGATAAAATATTGTCTTAATATCATAACACAAACTTAAAACATGATGCCAATCTTAATTTCCAGGTAAGCTCCATCATGCCCATTAAAGTCTAGCTCAGCCAGTCTTAGATTTACTAGACATCCATATTAAAAACTAAAAAGTTAGTGTTGCTTAGCGACTTATAATTTTTCTTTGAAACATAAGTATTTATACTTTATACATTAATATAATCTTTGGAAGGTAATAAAAACGGTTCCCAGTGAAGTCTCATATCAATGATATAGTTACATTCACTGACATGGTGGCTATTAATATTATAACATAAACTTTAAAACTAGACTTTGGTTGCATTCTATTGAACTTAAACATTTAACATTTAATGCAGCGGTAAACATTATTAATTACATAATGGTAAATGTCACACCCCATCGACCGGACTGACTGTGTCTGACTGATATCTCCACAATGCAGCGGAAATAATAATTTAAACTTACAAATGCCAAAGCCTAATTGCCTATGTGGCAGTAGGTCATAATTAAATTAGCCAATTCATCATTGTCTCAAACTTAAATAGTATAATTTTAATAAATATTGTCTAGAAAATCATTAAAGAAATAGGGTGGTGGCTAAATATTCAATTGTCTAACTAAGGCAACTCCTATCCATTATCACTTGATAATCATTCTTCTCCAAAAATACACACCAAGAAGTACGTTAAAATAATATTGGTGAGCTCATAAGTTTTTGACACATGACCTTTCATGAATAAATTATATTAAATAATAATATCGGTACACTAAAGAATGTATCACAATTAAACCTTGACTCGGGCTACCTTCCTGACTTCTAAAATATCCCATAACCCACACCCCTTATTGTTATGGGTTTAAGTGCGCCCTAATAAGCATGGTTAATCTACACTAATTTATGACACAATGACTATTAAATCTCAATGATGGTTTCCCTATCATAAGGGGCCATTATGTGGGGGGGAGTCCCCAAATTATACTATCCACAAATCAAGTGGCTCCTAATGGAGTTAATGATTATACTTCATTCGGAGACAAGATCAGGTAATATTACACCAAGAAAACAAGGTTAAAGAGTATGTATTTCATCCCAAAAGAATTAAGTAAAAGGGGGGGGGGGTTTCATGAGACTCAACTAAGCGTTGTTTTTGAAATAAAGGCTTAGGGTCTAGAGTGCTACCGACTAGCAAGGTTCCTAAGTTCATTTCATATTTATTAGAATCTCATTAAGTACTTATCTAATTCCACATGTTAAGTTTACTTTACTTGACTTGTTGATTCTTGTTACACATGTGTAATTTCTACTTTGTGTTTTGAGTTCTTGAAGTCTTAACTTGTGTTTTATCAAAGTAAAAGTCTATATATTATAATTTCAGATTGAAATATTTCTTATGAGTGTGTTTTGTCTCAAAACATTAAGGTTTCAATTTTTGGTAATTGTGGTCCCTGGACTTTGTAAAATTAACATTTTTAACCTAAGTTTGAATTTTTGCACTTTACTTGGTTATGATAACATCTATTATTTCTAGATGAGTTAAGCCACTGGAATTTATTAATTTTTATATTATTTGAGTTCCTTTATTAGTTTTAATAGTATGTTTTTTAAATAGATATTTTTTATATTGATTATACATGAAGTTCTTACTTAGCAAATTATGGGTAGCTCAATATGTGTTTATATGTTGTTTATATCTTAGTTTGAATATAATTTAGTACTTGGAATACTAGTATTACGGTTATAGGGTTTATGAGTTGGTTTTTGTATTTTAAACACGTTAGACTGTGTTTAGGGCACATTTCGTAAGATATTTTACGAATAATTTACTTTATTACATTTTAAGTTATATATTATGTTTATGGGTTAACATTTATTGTAATATATCAAATTTCTATTTTTCTGAATTTTCATAATTTTCCTTTATATTTTTATTATAACTATTTTTCAATAATGATAGTTTTTATATAAATTAGAAGTAAGCTCTAAAAATGCTAGTATTTGCTCTTTTAACTTACTTTTACCTTAATAAAGTCATTAATAAGAAAAATTTCAGATTCCTATTTGTTCTTGTTGGTTTGATAATTTAACGTTCGCGGTTCGGTTTCTAACACGTTTTCGGGGTTGGGTTGACTTTGATCATAGATTAATTTTATATACTTAATAACATTATTATGTTGTGGAGTGTTCAATATTTTGGTAATGGACTCGTTTTTATCAATTATTATAATTTTAGCCTATTTAAGTTTTGTATTTTTATTTAGAGTAAACTTCACTTTAGCATCTTGTAGTTTGGCGTAAATAACGGTTTTCATCCAATGGTTTCAAAATCTTGATTTTACTCCCTCTGGTTTGCAATTCGTCTCTATTAACCCCAACTCATTAACACCGTTAATTAATTTCGTTAAAAATAAGGGCATTTTGATTTTTTTATATGTAAGGGCTGATTATGTAACTTGTTAAAATACTTTATTAGTTAAAGGACTATTATGTATTTTTTGTAAAATATCTTCTCCTCTTTCACTTCTAGACCAGCACCACATTCCCCACCATCATCACATTCACCACCACCATACATTCCTCTCTACCGTGCATCGAGAGACGACGACCACCACCGCACCACTAACAAAACAACTACCATCAACCTCCACCTCCACCAACAAAGCTACCACCGTCGACCTCCATCTCCACCAACACAGAAACCCAATCGAACTGCCACCATATCCGATGATGATATAGATATGCTCAAAGATGATGAAGACGATGATGGTAGTAGTCATGGTGCGGGTGGTAGATGGCTGGTGGCAGGGGGTTTTACATTGGTCAATTTGGCAGTGGTGATAAGCTAGGAGATGACTTGGTGAGAGATGAGGAAGATGAAGATGACAAGGTTGGTGTCTGAGGTGCTCTTAGGTGGTAAAGGTGGTGGTATGGGGTGACGTTGGAGGTGTCGTGGGGTGGTGGCAGTGGCCGGTGGTTGTTGCTATAGGTAGGGTTCACCAGGTGGAGGAAGATGACAAATATCCTTTTATTAATCTAAGACATTTACAAAACAAGTCCCTTGTATTAGTTTGAATAAATTACATAATTAGTCCTAGAGAAAAGACTTAAATGACCTTACTTTTAACGGAATTACTTAACGGAGTTAGTGAGTGGGAGTTAATTGAGAAAACTAAAAGCCATAGGGAGTAAAATCATAATTTTAAAACCTTTGGATGTAAAACGTTATTTGAACCAAACAATAGTGAGCAAAAACGAAGTTTACTCTTTTGTTTACCGTGAAAAATAAATTCTAAAAATTATGCAATTTAATTTTTAACTATCTCTTAACATCTTTAGACTATTGGAATTTTATATTATCTAACATTTTATATCTTTATCATCTTCGCTAGATTATCCGGTTGGTCTCGTTAAATATCCATTAAATCTCAGTTTGGCATGTTAAGCATTTTAAATAGTTTCTTCTCTTCCCAATCAGTACTATATGAAAAATAAACATAAATAACCTCAAATTTTAGTAAGTTAATTCGCCAACCCTCTTTTCATATTTTTTCCAAAAATATATGTCTTTCAAGCTTTTAAACTTATATAAAATATAAAGTACATATCCACAAATCATGAAATTTTATATTTAACTTATGTTAGTCATGATTAACTTCTAAAATTATTTAGCTTATAGTTTTGAACTTATTTCACATATTTTTACATTTTTGTGAAAAACCCGGTTCTCAGTTAAACTAGTTTTATAAAAAAAAGTGTTTGTGACTGACGGGACTGGGTGGAACATTTTGTATCTTTTAGTTACTGAAAAATAAGATGTTTTAAATGTTCATAACATGTTGAGGGTGTCATGGGGTTTGTTACTAAAGTGATGATATGTCATATCCCGGCGGAAGCGTGAGATGCTTGGGTGTGACTTTTGGCTCATAACACATTGATTACAAAGACATACATTCAAAGTAGTTAAATAAACCAACTTTTATTAGTCATATATATATATATATATATATATATATATATATATATATATATATATATATATATATATATATATATATATATTGTTGGATTACATCATATTACAAAATTTATCTCACGACTATTACACTAGTTCTTATCACCCATCAACAAAAGATTCAATATTTCCCAGCTAATAATGGACGTGAATATTCACAAAGAGGCTGAAATCCATCAAATCTACTGTCAGCCAAAAGCTCAGCTTCCCTATGTACTCATGCCATTCATTGAACAAGTTGAACGTGTAAACGAAATTATGAAACATGGTGAGAACATAGAGTTAATAACTTAACAAAATTTTCTTACTGATGCAACATAAACAAGACTACAACCAAACCTACTTACATGCCAAGTGATTCATAACTGTCACATATAAATCACAGAATCAAATAATATAACATCATGACACTTATTCGACAGTCTTGACTGTGTCCAGTCGGTGCGGGAAACATGTTCCTAAGTAGCGCTACCTATATTATTTGATGGTTCCTTATGCGAATTAATGGTTGTGACTTATGGCAATTAATGATAGTATCTTATCAAAATTCTTATTCACGTTAGCATCAACAGTAAAATACATAGTATGTTTTTCTTCCAAAACTTATAAATAAAAAGAAGCTATGTTACTCACCTTAGTTTCAGCAACTGATCAGATATTTCCTAGAAAATAATTATCTGTATAATAAAAAATATCCTTAATTTAGACTTAATTTTTGAAAAAAGTAGTTAAAAATCTCCAAAATTTATAAAATTTTACAAGAAATAGAAACTTCATACGAAGATTATCATATAAAATTTTTAGTTCATATATCTTTATTGGTATTTTTCTGTAATTTTTACAATATTTTGAATTAATAGTAGAAATAGCTATTTATCTCTAAAATTCTAAAAATCACATAGAATGTTCTACACAATATGTCACATTTTATATAAAACTTTTCATGATTTATCTACTATTTTACTGTTATTTTTTATTTTTCTTCTTATTAATTGTTCTAAAATATAAAACTTAATCATATTATGGAATTAATTCACAAATTTTATTCTGTAACTTCAATATATTATAGAGATCATTATATAATTTTTTCAGATTTTTATTCTCACAATCACAGTCAATTTGAGTATTCAACTTAGTATAGCCTAGTTAATCATGTAATAATCAATTAGTTTAACATCTTTAAACCTTTTATTTAAATCTTTTGTTTTTATTAACACCTTTGAAACTTTCTTAGTTATTGATTTTGGTTGGAAATCAATGTTTGTAATTAGTTTTTGATGATATATAAGGGTTCAATTGTATGTTGTATACTTACTTGTAGAGTTTCATAATTCTAACCTTGATTATAATTTTGAAAGAAAGGTGAAAAGGACGGTTGATGAAGACTTCAATCTCCTTGGGTTCAAATCTTAAAGGAAGGTGTTCTTGAACTTGGATAATTCTTTAAAAAATGTTGATGATGAAACTTTAGTGTTAAAACAACCTAGAGAAAGAAAGGGTGTTGGAGGTGAGAAGGTTATTTTTGGTTTGTGATGGTTGTCGAGAGAAGTAAAGAGAGGTGGGTTGTAGTGGTGGTGCACTAAGGTGATGGTGGTATTGATGAATTCGGTCGAAGTATAAGGGGTGTGTTAGTAGCTTACAATGATTACTTAGCCTTGATGAGGTGTGGAACTTTACACGTCCGCTATGGAACCTTATATGTCAGCTGTAGAAATTTACACGTCCGCTATGGAACCTTACACGTCCGCTATGGAACCTTACATGTCCTCTGTGGAACCTTACATGTCCGATGTGGACTTTTATACGTCCGCTGTGGACTTTTGTTAAAAATTATTTTAAATTTTGATCTTGTTCATCACTTAACAGTAGTTTTGCTTGTGTATTAGATATCTTATGGTGCACTTACATGATCATATCCCAAATATACACATATATACGTAAATAGTTATGCATGCATGCACGTTAAAGAAACATATACACATACTTATAAATGCTAAAACATATAGATAACAATTCTTATCAAATAAAGTCATCTTAGCAATTCTTGATCTACTGTGTATACTATGATACTAATTTATAATAATCCCCAAAATTTTAATTTGTCTAACCTTATTTTTAGAGTCGCATTTGATACATGATATTTCGCGTGATTGTGGGTCGTGTTTGATTACCTTGACGTGAGCAGTGGAAGAGAGGAGCTCAAGGGCTACCGTAGAACTTGGAATGATAAGATGAAGCTGCGCAAAATGATGGATTAGTTCATGTTTAAGAATGACAGAAACGATGAGTTTATGAAGATCAAAGTGTAGGTGTGTGTATGTGTTATTACCTTGACACAAGATGATTGATGTGGCTTCACTTGTGGATCGATTAGAAGCTTCAAAGGGGCTGGGGATGGTTGTTCTTGATGGATAGAATATATCAATAAGAGAAAAGTCTCAAATGGAGAGAGTTAGAGAGGATTTTTGTGAGTTTAATGGAAGAAGTGAAGTGTTGGGTGGTATATAGGGGCTTGGCTGAGAGAGAGGAGGAGGGAGGTGGATTGGGTCTTAATTCTTGATTTAACCAAGATTTTGTGTTTATTTATGGAGGATTTTAGTTTGTTGCTTAACTAACTAAGTTTCATATGTCTTTGAGTGTTTATTGGGTGATTTGGGGGTTTGGGGGGGGGGGGGGGGCTTGATTTTACTACACAAATTAAAAAGAAAATGTATTTTAGATTTACTAAGATACTAGCTAGGATTAAATAATATTTGTCATCTTTTGTTAATTTGTTAAGATTTTTACAAGATATGTACACATATCATATCAATTATACTTGTGTGGGTATGTATGCATGTACCATACGTATGCATGCATGTATATGGGTGTGCGTCGTGTATTATATATATGTGTGTGATGTGTGTGTAGTGTATAAGTGTGTGTGTGAGTGTATATATATATATACACATATATATACATATATATATATATATACATATATATATATATATATATATATATATATATATATACATATATATATATATACACATATGGTGTGTGTGGGTATATGCATGCATGTAATATGTATGTGTGTATATATGTATGTGTATATATATATATATATATATATAATGTGTGTGTGGTTATATGTGCATGTATATATATGTGTGTATGCATGAATATTAGTTTTGTCTTATGATAGATTTTGATAGGATTTGATAGTATATCATAGGTAATTTTTTTAGGAGTTGACTAAATTACTAGTTTATATAAGTTACCAAGATTTGATTTCACCCCTCATAAGGTTTTAATATTAGTTATTTATTTGTTGATTTATTAAAATGGATGTAACATTTATTTTTATAAAATTTCAGGCCCTAATTGAAAGCTTATAACATTTATTTATCATCTCAATCTTATTATTAATTTTGTATACTAGTTTTTCATGTAATTGAATTTATACAGTTTAATTTAATAAATGATTGTTACATCAAGGCTTACAAGTTCGTTTATTTAATTTGCTTATTGGGCCAAGATATTAAATTTTAGATTTCTTTATTTATGGGCATCCTATATCTAACTTTCGTATAGAGGTCCAAGTTTATATTAGTGTATGGACCAATGTCTATTACAGTCCAAGTAGCGTCTAGGCTAATTAAGGTATCAGGCCCAAGGCCCATTAAGGTGGTGGGTCATAGCACATTAAAACACAGTGGCCCAAAGGCCTGTTAGGATTTATTGAATCAAAGCCTATTAAGCTTAGTGGCCCCATGTCCATATGGTGTGTGTGTCTATGTGTGGGCCTAAGAATAATATAGTTGAGCCTATTTCATGGGTTTAAATTTCTAGATCAAGTCCATCATCATTGTGTTGCTCGTATAGGCCGTAAAATTAGGGTTGTCACAATAAACATTGTCTTTAATATCATAACAAAAACTTTAAAACAGGATGCCAATCTTTATTGTCGTGACACTTTGAACTCTAGCTTGGATCTACAAGACACGCATACAAAAAAGTCAGTGTTACTAAGTGAATTATAATTTTTCCTTAAAACATAAGTATTTATACATCATAAGTTCATATTCTCTTTCAAAATTGATAAAGTGATACCTAATGACGTATCATATCACTGATACAATGACACTTAGTGACATACAATAAACATACCATGATGTAACCATATGATTTAATATCAAGGCTACATTCTTGTACTAGTACAAGACTCCGGTGTCATGCTTTCACGAAGCAAGACTCTAATAACATGCTTGCGCAATGCAAGACTCTATTGACCATTCTATACACAAAGCAAAACAATCATATGCCTACATATATAAAGCAAGGCTTCAATGATATGCATGCACAAGGCAAGACTCTAGTGATTATGGTATGCATAAGACAAAACAATCATATGCTTACACAAAGCAAGACTTAAGTGGCATGCAACCTATATTGGTAGCGTTCATTACATACATAACATTGAACGAATCTATACTAGACCCATGACATATAGCACATCGACTTTAAGCAATTAATGGCATACTTTAATCTTTAACATACTTTGATGCTTGATTTATTATAGCAATGTTTCTTAACATTTATTAGAGGTTGTTTGGTAACCTTGTGCTAAGCCATTAAGAGGTCTTCTGAATGAATAAGGGGTAACCTCTTAATCGCTCAACATGTTTCTAAAACTTACCCATTAAGTGGCTCTACGAACCATTATAATGTCTCTTTTTAGTAAACAAAACACAGTCTACCTTTAACCGACTCAGATGTAGCCTTTTAATGGAATTAATAAGGCTACCAAACAGCCCTTTAGTGTAAGTATTAAAAAAAACAGCGACTAGACATAGGTGCATGCATGCTTTGAACTTAACTAATGAATCATACTTTAATTTATTTTAACTAGTTTTAAACCGCTGCGTGGCATTGTACGATGTGTAATAAAATATAGAGTACAATCAACCCGCCTACTTTCCGAACTAAATTTACGTCGAAACATAGATTAAATCAAATTCATACCTTTCAATGGAAACGTATCATATTTGACCAAACTCTTTTTCAAACAAAATGTATATTGAAACGCAGGCTAACTCAAAACGTACATAAAAAGTCACGTGTTGTGAAATGACATTAGTCATTATAAAGTATAGATTACAATCAAACCGACTCGTTTTGGAACTAAATTTACGTTGAAATGTAGAATTACTCGGATTTATACAATCGAAAGAAAACGTATCATATTTGAGCCTACGTGTTTTCAAATAAAACTTACGTCTAAATGTAAAACAACTCAAAATATACATAAAAATAAACATAGAAGCATTTTATATCTGACCCGACTATTTTATAACTCATTTAAAATTCATATGAAATCATCTCATGTAATTTATCAAAAATTATTTTAAAACTAAAATAAAACAAAGGAAGTTCCATAATCTACACTTGACCCCTCACTTCATATCATTCCTACCAAATTCTCAACTATGAGAAAAGAACGAGACTTTAGTGTTAATTTGTAAGATTCAAAAACATTCCTATAGGAACCGACCTACAGGATTAATATATACTATAATATAATAACATTCTAAGTGTGGGGAATTGTAAACGTGTGAGGGTAGTTACGGTGTTTTATGTATAACTAGTGTGAGACCTGCGCGTTGCGGCGGAATAAATCATGAATGATTCATACATCCGGTGACAACAAATTGCAGTGCCTTATTAGCTAATCCTTGGAGAATATCTACGACCTGAACTCTTTCAAGTTACATCGGGTTGGGGTGATTTTATAAAATTTAGCTAAACCTTGGAGAGCGATACGACCTGAATTCTTTCAAGTTACAACGGGTTGAGGGTGATTTCATAAAATTTAGCTAATTCTTGGAGATCAGTACGACCTAAATTCTTTCAAGTTACATAGGGTTGAAGGTGATTTCATAAAACTTAGCTTTGTTTTTTTAGATACCTTTAAGTTACTTCCTATGCCACACACAACATCAATTATGCTTCTAGGTTTCTCTATTGGATCATCTGCAATAAGATTCATACACGATAAGAGGAAAAATGGCACGTGTGGGTGAACATCATGAGAATAAAAAATAAACAATTCAGTGAAACAACCAACCTTAAAGAACAATAAATACAATTTGCATTTCCTTGTAACAGTTCAGCTACAAATTAATATTGAAAGTTTAAAAGAAGTGACTGATGATTATGAATCTTATAAGAACTGATAACCAATGCATAATTCGTAAGCATTTGATTCACAAACTACTGCAATATTAGTGATTAAATAACAATTACGTTCTTTCGGTATATAAGAAGTCGTGGAGAAGTTATGAACCCTTGGTTCAAAAAGAATGACCAATTAAAAATCAACATTATTATTTCCAACTTTCATCTATTTTTAATCAAGTAACCAAATTATTTTGAGGTTACATGTTTGTACGTTATATCTAAACAAGTACAATTCGACTTATTATTAAGTGAATTATTAAAAGAAAGAAGTTCTGTAAACATTTACGCTTTAAGTTCTAAATATGACAGAAACAATTCATCTATCAATTAGATGGAACTGTATGCCATATATAAATAAACCAACAACTAATTGATTACTAAATAAAACTGCATAGCTTCACTTTCACAAAAACTGGAATCTAAATTGAGTATAAAAAGATACCGAGCTTGAGATTTTGTCTACTGTGAAAGTAACAATGGATTTTCAACTAATCACTAAATGAGTAATAAATTTAGTTAATAGCTAACGAATGGATTTTCAGCTAATAAATGTAGCCAACCTGAAATTTAATTCAAGAGAAAAAGTAGGCAAATTCATAACAACATGACATCATATCAAATCTTACACAAAGAATCGGTTGTTGTAGTGTTCAATAAGATAGACAAAAGAGTTAGAGGGTCAACCAAACCTGACTTTAAACCCACTCATTTTGAAAGTACATGTAGTTAAAAATAAAAATCAAACTTCCCTCATATGCAGCTAACATTTCTAACTTATTGTCACATGAATTCCTGGTCAAACTTAAATAAAGATAAGATCAAAGCTTAATCATATGAAATAAATAAAGAGATGTTAGGAAGTAGAAAGCTTACAAGCAAAGCTATGACAATTTGAAGAAAGGCATATATGTTGGCAAATGTCTTCACCCAAACTGGACCACCAGCACTGGTTAGAAAAAAAACAGATGTATAATAACCCATGATAGCAAAATTATATATAATGGCAAAACCAATACTGTAAACTGAAAGAATAAAGAATAAAGCTTTCACCATGTTCCTGGGCTGTGTAATTATTGCTTAAGAAATATCAAAAAATTGTAAGCAGAATGTAAATAAAAGTGTTGGTTTTTAATGCATGAAACTCTCCAAGTCATTTTGTTTACATCTCTTTGTAAATAACAACAAAAGACATCTTGCAAATAAGTTCAAATGAAATGGGATGAAATCGAATATGAAAAAAATTCATACCAGCCATTCTTTGTGCATTAAAACCTTTTATTTTAAGCTTTTTAAATAAAACCTCTAAAAACATACCAGCTGCAAATGTCAGTTCACTAATACTATTAACATTGTTGCTTCCACCACTGTAAGTTGATATTATCAAGCTTGAAGGACCTGATGATCAACTGCTCTTAATTCAGATATGAGTTGTTAGAATTATTAATCACACACATAAACCCAAATTAGTCTGATATGATTTTTCAAAGAAATGCACACATGCACCGGCTAGCAGCCACAATCAAACTGTTGTTCAACAAAACCGAAAAAGTAAAAGACAATCTTTATGGATTTCCCTCAAAACAAATGTCTTTGACGTTAAACACTAATTTTTGAGGCAGGGATACAAATGATAGCTAACATAACAATGGACCAATAAACAAAGAAAGAATTTTGTAAACACATACCTACACAACAGGTTATACCAAAAATCAAGAAGCCAATCCGACTTTGAAACCTACTATGTTTGACTTTAAACACTAAGTGTGTTTGACTACTGGAACAACTAACAACGCAATGATCAAGCTAATTAACTCGATTTGAGGTATGATCCTACTCCAAGTAAATTCCCAAACAAAGTGTAATTTTACTCCAACGCAATGACTTTAAACACTAAGTGTGTTTCCAAGGGCTACCGATTTTCAAAATAGAACACATGCATTGGAAAACCATGGTGAATGAAGCAATTAATCGCTAATCGGCAAAACCCCACAACAAATAAGCAATCAAAACCCTAAATTAGAATCCAAAATCAAAAAGGAAAAATAGTAATTCAACATCAATGATACCTTAATTGAAGCAGGTAAAGCTTAGATGCGTGATCAATTTAGGTTTCTAATGGCTGCTCAAACCCTTTTGGGAGATGAAGCATATGTAATGTGTAGTAATATAGTAAACTGCAATTGCCTCAGTGCCCCAGGAGAATTCCACCGATAATTACACCAAATAATTGAATAGAAATTTAAAGAAAATAGTGATGATCGATTACCTTACTGGCGATTGAGAGGTTTGTGATAATATTAAAGGGATTTAAAAAGTGGTGTGGCTGTCGTTTGCACTTCCGGCATCGGTTACGGCTAGTGATATGGCTGCCGTTTCTTTGGAGTTTTAAAATGGTGGGAGTAAATGGATTTGAGTGCTCTACAATTGAGAGGCCAGCAATGGAATTCAATGCAATTGTGAAACTTAATTCGATGGAACAAAATGCAGAAAAGATGGAATTTAAGCCATTAGAGTTTGAATTTCAGTTCTCAATTCTTTGATTTGTTTTTCATTGGACTTCTAACTTTCAAAGTGTGCCAAATTGCACTTTCAACAATTGATACGTTAACCATAAGAGTTTAATATTATATAATAACATTTATAATATTCGAACTATAATACACCTTAAATTAGCATGTTAAAGTTGATGTTAGTGAAATTCTATTGTTTTAGCTAATACATAAAAGTAATTATAATCGTCTCGCGTGAGTTGCACGGGTAATTACACCATGAAATAGATATGTAAACGTGAATATAAATACATATCGTACCGGTTATCACTATAACTTGGAACCCCAAGGCGTTAAACGAACAAACGAGACGAAAGAAATAACATCAACAAAATATACTAAACAACAACTGTGTGGAATTAACAAAACAAAAACAATGGTGCGGAGCCAAGTGTGGAGGAGCAAACTATCTTGTTTTTGGATGTACATTATCGCTTGTCCAGAGGGGTTTCACTAAAATGGTCATAACTTGGGCTAGAAGTCCAACAACTTATTCTATGAGTTTTTTTTTTTTTTTTTTTTTTTTTTTTTTTTATCTTTTTGTCTTATTTTTAGTTTTTGTTGGATTCTGTTTGTGGCCCAGTTTTTGGCCCGCTTATGTTTTGATGCTTTGTGAGATGATTAGTTTTAGAATTTATTAAAATCAGTTTTCTTCCTATCACAAAGAGTGTGTTACTGTGTGATTACCCTGATTGTCGGTATTTTTCGTGAATCAACGATAATTAGAAGAATTGTTTCTGGTATTCGTTAAGAATCAACATGTTCAATTGGTTATCTTTTGCATCCCCTTACATCAAACAACAACTTTAGTAAATTGAAAGAAAAACCTCTTCACGCGCAACTGAGAGGAAAAAACTATCAAACCTCTATACATGCCTCAAGTTTTTATTTTTATACACCCTTTTTTAATGCAACTATTTGATTTTTTCTATTTGTTTATTTTCTTTAAAAGAAAAATGATGTAAAAGAAAATAAAATAGTAGTTGGAAAAATGAAATGAAAAATGACAATAACGGGACTCACCCGCCCTTCTCTTAAGGGGTTACAGCTCTAACCACTAAGCTGGTAGCTCTAATGTTAATAGATTTGCAACATATATACTCATATCCAGTTCTTAATTTTGATCTACTTAAAAAAAAAAAAACTAAATGGTTGTCATATAAAGCCATTGATTGTATGATTGTATCTTAAGTTCTTAACAAACCCCTACCAATCAGCTGCATTTATTTTGTCTCATATTTTATCTTAATATCATCAAGTACAATCTTATTCAGGATTATAGGTGTTTTTGCCTTTCTACGACATTATGTATCGTTGTAATGTATTAGCTAGACACAATATGTCCATCAACTAATCAAGCATCACTTAAAAGTTATATGTAGAAAGCAATCTAAATTGGATAGTGTCAAAATAGCAAATCAAACAATAAGATCATCAAAACCAGTATCCAAACCCTCAAAACGTTTAACAAGATCAAACCACAACTAAGAAATAAGAGATGAATCAGAATACAAATGTAGATCCGAAGACCTGAACCACTAATGAGATGATTCAGACAAATACAAGACTTAAGAGAACTTAGTAGAAACCCCAAAGGAGTAGAATAACACTGAGAGGCTTTTTTAGCGAGGAGAAGTGTGTGAATAGTCTAGATAAACTCGGCAACAGCAACAATAACAAATATCCGGACAAACCCTAAAGCCAGCCCACAACAGCAGCAACACGAGCCCATCAACAGCCCACTAACAGCAGCAACTCAAGCCCATCAGTAAATATAAAAAGCTGCAAAAGAAAAGCCAAACAAATTAATTATAAGAAATAATAAAGAATAAAAGAAGATACCATATATTTTTCACACCCCCCTCAATTTGATGGTGAAAACATATCAAACATTCTTAAAGTTTTAGACAAAACCCCATGTTGTTGGACCAGTAATCATTTTGTAAAAATATCAGCCACTTGATTAGAAAATTTTGTAGAAATTGTTTTTATAATTCCTTCTGATATTTTTTCTCGCAAGAAAAATAAATCAACCTCAAATGTTTTGTTCAATCATGAAAAACAGGGTTGGCAGCAATAGACAAGGCTACACTATTATCGCAGTGTAACAAGACACGCAGCTCAACAGAGACATCCAATTCTCTCAAAAGATTGATTAACCAGATAATTTCACAAGAAGCAGCACATATTGCTCTATATTCAGCTTCAGCTGAAGACGTAGAAACAGTGGACTGCTTCTTACTTTTCCAAGACACCAAACAATCCCCAATAAACACACAAAACCCAGTAATAGATTTCCTAGAGTTAAGACACTTTGCCCAATCTGAATCTGCGTAGGCTAAAATATTAAACGTGCTACTCTTAGAAAGGAGAATTCCTTTACCTGGAGCTCCTTTCAAATATCTCAACAACCGAAGAGCAAGCTCTAAGTGAGAGTTCATGGGAGAATGCATATATTGACTTAAAAATTAGACAGCATATGATATATCGGGTCAAGTATGAGAAAGATAAATTAATTTTCCAATTAGTTTTTGAAAACCAGTAACATTTTTCAAAGGAGTTTCATCCTTTTTACAAAAATTTGAGACTAAAAAATGCTGCTCAATCGATGTTGCAACAGGTTTACATCCACTTAGACCAAATTCAGCAAGAGGAACTAGACAATATTTTCTTTGTGAAGACAAACACCCAAATCAGACCTTAAAACTTCAATACCAAGAAAAAATTTCAACAACCCGAGATCTTTAATTAAAAACTTGGAGTTTAAAAACTTTTTTATCCTTTCAATTTCAGAATTGTCATTTCCAGTAATAACAATATCATCCACGTATACTAGCAAGACAATAAACACATTCTTCTTTTATTTTATAAACAATGAGTGATCACATTTGCTTTGAACGAAGCCTATATCTAATAACACACAAACTAATTTTTCATTCCACACTCTTGGAGCTTGTTTGAGGTCATATAAGATTTATTTAATTTGCACACTTTTGAAGCATTTTCAGAGAAATAACCTTCAGGTAAGCACATATACACTTCTTCATTCAAGTTGCCATATAAAAAAGCATTATTAATATCTAATTGAAACAATGGCCAATCCTTTTGGACAGCTAAAGCAATAACACAACGAATAGTCACCATTTTAACAACCGAGGAAAATGTCTCATCAAAATCCAGCCCTTCTTTTTGACTAAAACCCTTTGCGACAAGCCTAGCTTTATATCTCTCTACCTCACCGGTTGATTTATACTTTATTTTAAAAACCCACTTACACCCAATTGGTTTCCTTCTTAAGGGTAAGTCAACAAGTGACCAAGTATTATTCCTATTTAGAGCCTCCATCTTCTCGTCATTAACCCACCTTTGGTCGTTTTTTGCTTCATAAAAATTTCAGGATTCAACAGTCTTATTTAGGATGGAAGAGAAACATTTGTTATCAAGAGACAATTTAGAATAATTTATAACCTTTTCAATCCCATATCTTACCTTTCCTTCCATAATAAAATCATCAAGTTTTTTGGAAATTTGGTATTTCTATTTGACTTTCTAGTCTTATAAGGATCAGCACAATACAATTAGATCGATCTCGTAATGAATACGCGGAATATAAACATTACAGTAATAAGAATGAGATTGTAGAAAAGAACACACGAGTAAATAAACTTCAAAATCAATAGATCTCTGATTCGATTACAGTGCAGTAGTACAAATCAGGAAAAACAAAAATCCTTCTATCAAAAGTGCTTTCTATTACAAATCAAAACTTCTATATATAAACAAAAGAAGTTATCGTGCGAAAACTTCAGTTCTCGCGCGACTAGCAGTTGTCGCGCGAGAAGCTGTTTTTGCGTGATAACTCTAGGTTCTCGCGTGACTTGATCTTCATCTTCATGTTGATTTGATTTCCCGAGCCTCATAGGTTCAACCTCTACAATCTCCCCCTAGGCTCAGTAAATCAATGCCTTTTAGAAGTCCACGTCTGCAACCTGATAAGCGCCCCCATAAGCGTACATCTTGTTATCCAGGGCCTTTATCATCATCCATCCAAACTGTGCTACTAAGAAGTGTACAGATTCATCAGCTGTAATAGGACATGCCTGTAGCTTCATCAAATCTTCTTTCCCAAATTATAGCAGATCCACATGGTTGATGATATGGAACTCTTTATCTTCACATTAAATCATTGAATGACTAGTATCCTTTTTAATTTTTCAAGTTTTGACTTTTAAATATTTTATTGAGCTTTATGCTTTGTTATGAAAAATGATTATGTTTAGCTAAATGTTTACAATCATTCGAACACCCTTAATTTCGAACGTTTTGTAAAACGGAAACTAAAACAAGTAATCAAAATATACTTTTAACAAAAATCAATTTGACATAAAAAATATTCTAATTAACTTAAATATTTTTAATAAATTCTCAAGTATAGGATCATATTTCTTAGAAGATGATCATTACCATCATCCAGCTTTATTATAAATAGAACTGGTTATGTTGATTGTCAATATATTGAGTCCAATTTAAACATAGACTTCAAGTTTACTTAGACACATAAGCTGTGATTTTATCATGTTTTAATTAAATTATATGTATTCAGTGTGTCCCACAATCAAAAATCTTGTAGAACCTTATCCAACTTCAAGACACTTTCGAGATTTCAAGTCACCCCAATTTAACTTAAACCTTTTCACTTCTGATTAGCCTTTTCAGAACGAATATTCTAATATAATATCTATTATGAGCATAACTAGCCTGAGAAACATTTCTGAACATAGAATATTAATAAGTTTTAGGACTTATTTAACAGCCAGTCAGACTTTTGTTTTTGCCCTCGCAAGACGTTTAGGACTTACATGCCAAGTCGGACTTACATGCCAAGTCGGACTTACATGCCCCATCTTTTGATTTTGCCTCCTGTGTTAGAACATATTCTCAAAAAGGAAAATATTTATCATATATTATGTATGTCTTTGACATATCCTTTATTAATATGCTCATTGATATCTTTTATTCCTATATGGTATTTTAGGCTTCTTTTTGCTCATTTTGTTTATTTTTTTCTTTTGTATTTTGTTTTCATTTGTATATCTATATAATTTTTTTTTGATTTTATACATGTATATACAATATCTGAAAGAAGCTGAATCAGAAAGTAACTGGCTTGAGTATGACCAGACTATAACTCTCAGTCTGTTTTAGCATGGAATCAGAGTTACCACAAAACCTTGATGAGTTATCCACTTTAGTCATGAAAAGTTACTTTTAGTGCATCACAGAACATAGTGCTTTTCATACTTGAAAATCGAGCCTATCAACATATCAAACATAATCCAAGTTAGTTTTTTGTAAGCCTTAGGATGCAACGATTCAAAATCAAGAAATGTACTATCATTTTCTATGTTCACTTGAAAACTTAATCCTTTTTGTTTGCACAAAATTTTATAACCAAAATCTTTTGTAATTTTCTTCTATCTTTTTACTCCCCCTAAGACCAATATATATATATATATATATATATATATATATATATATATATATATATATATATATATATATATATATATATATATATATATTTTTTATTTTTAAATTTTCTCCCCCTAAAATTATGATTATCTAGACAGAAAATAACAATTTTAACTACAAAACAAGAAATATTTTTGAAAAAGGTGCAAGAATAAATGTTAACCAAAGTTAATCATTCCTAATGATTGAACTAAAAGGTCAAATCTGGAATGATCAAACGCCTTAGTAAACAAATCAGCAATGTTGTCATCTGTGGAAATTGACTCCAAATGAATAAGTTTCCTCTCAAAACAGTCACGGATGAAATGCATTTGGATGTCAATGTGTTTAGTCTTAGAATGCTGAATTGGATTCTTCATAATGTTCAAAACTAAAGTATTATCATAAAAGATTTTAGTATCGTAAATATTAAGGCCATAATCAAGAAGTTGTTGTTGAATCCAAACGATTTGTGAACAACAGCTTGATGCAGTCACATATTCAGTCTCTGCAGTGGAAGTGGATACAGTCTGCTGCTTGTTGCACTACCAAGAAATCAACCTATTGCCAAGAAATTGACAACCGCCAGTGGTAGACTTCCTATCCAAGTTATATCTTGCATAATCACTGTCAGTATAAGCAAACAAATTGAAATCAAAATTTTTTGGATACCAAAGACCAAGTGTGGGTTGACCCTTGAGAAATTTAAAAATCCTCTTGACAGCTTTCATGTGAGATTCCTTTGGATTACTTTGATAACGTGCACACTGACAAACAGGAAACATGATGTCCGGTCTGCTTACAGTGAGATACATTAGGGATCCAATCATTGATCGATACATGTGTTGATCAACATCTTCTCCAGTGAGATCTGGAGTCAAAGTAGGACGAGAAGACATAGGAGTAGGAGCTGTCTTGGAATCTTAGAATTTGTATTTATCCAGGATACTGTGAATATATTTCTCTTGATGTATCAGTATTCCCTTCTCATCCTATTCAACTTGAATACCCAAGAAAAACATCATTTCTCCAAGAGCACTCATCTCAAATTTCTTCTTCATAACCGCCTCAAACTCCTTACACAATTCATCATTGGTAGATCCAAAGATAATATCATCAACGTAGACTTGAACTAGAATTAGATCATCACCCTTCTTCCTTATGAATAAAGTTTGATCAATAGCACCTCTTGTATAACCATTTGCAAGAAAATGTTCAGTGAGAGTGGCATACCAAGCTCGAGGTGCTTGGTGTAAACCATAAAGTGCTTTGTCTAACTTGTATACATAGTCTGGATGATCAGGATCTTCAAATCCTGGTGGTTAACAGACATAGGTTTCTTCCTTCATTTCTCTATACAAAAAGGCAGTTTTCACATCCATTTGATAAACCTTGAAGTTCTTGTATGAAGCATATGCCAGAAAAATTCGTATAGCTTCTAGTCTCACAACTGGAGCGTATACTTCTTCATAATAAAGACCTTTAATTTGATAGAATTCTTGTACAACAAGTCTGGCCTTGTTGCGGACTATCACATCCTTTTCATCCGTTTTGTTTCTGAAAATCCATTTCGTGCCGATAGGTAACTTACCCTTTGGTAATTCACACAGATGCCAAACATTTAGCTTTTTGAATTGCATCAGCTCGTCTTGCATTTCCTCTACCCAACTGTTTTCTTTCAATGTCATTTCAACATTCTTTGGCACTATTTGAGATAGAAAACTTGAATATAGACATGTATTTATTGCTCCCAATTGACTTCGAGTTCTGACGCATTGGGATAATGAATTGATAATTGCTTCCGTTGGATAATTTCTATGAACTCTCAGCTGTGGAATAGCATCTTCAGAGATAACTTCGTCTAAATTAGACATATGACCAACGGGTTCTTCATCAGTGTTCCCTCCTTCTGGTTGATAAATAATTTCTTCTTCTTGATTATTATTGCCAATAGAAAGATCTTCAAAAGGTACTTGAATAGTATTAATTGGATCCTTTAAGGTAAAAGATGAATTCTGATCAGAAACTTGTGGTTCTTGTTCCACAACTATATCCAAATGAGATGAATCTATTTCAGAAGCAGAATGTGGAACAACTACAACATTAGAAGATAAAGGTATATCTAAAGATATTCCTTTAACTTGAGAAGACGTAGATCCAATATCATCAGCAAATATGTCTTGAATTAAGGATGTCAAAGATGGGTCAGCTGTAGAAACAACAGATTTTTGATTAAATGTTTCAAATAATAAAGCATAATCATAAACCCATGAAGGAGCAGAACCTGCATCTATTTTGTTAGATTCGTGCCAATCAATATCAAACGACTCATCAATTTGTTTAGTTCTTTTATTATAAACCCGATATGCCACTTTGTTGGCTGAATAACTAATAAAATAACAATCATCAGCTTTTTTATCAAATTTTGATTTATTATCATATGTGTTTAACAGAGTACAACAACATCCAAAAGTTTTGAAATATTTGACTTTGGGTTTATGTTTGAAAAAGATTCTATAAGGAGTCTTATTTTGTTGTTTGTTAATTAAAACATGATTCTGAACATAACAAGCAGTGTTAACAAGTTCAGCCTAAAAGAATGAAGGTAATTTGGCTGTTGATAACATTGTTCTAGCTGCTTCAATTAAGGTTCTGTTACGTCTTTCAGCAACTCCATTTTGTTGTGGTGTTCCTGCAGAACTGAATTGTCAAGCTATCCCCTTTGAATCGTAGAACTCATTCAAGATACAATTACAGAATTCGGTGCCATTATCACTCCGTATGCATTGGATAGTCTTGTCCGTCTAATTTTCCACAAGTGTCATGAATTTCATTAGCAAATAAGGTGTCTCATCTTTGGTTGCTAAAAAGAAAACCCATGTAAATCTAGAAAAATCATTAGTAATAACCAAGCAATATGCACGACGTCCTAAACTCAAAACACTTATAGGACCGAATAAATCCATGTGTAGCAATTGAAGAATAGAGTCAATTTGTGTATGAGCAACTGGTTTATGAGAAAGTTTATGTTGTTTTCCTTTAGAGCATGACAGACAATGCTCTATTAAATGAAATTCTTTCAGTGGTAAACCAACAACATGATTTCCTCTAACCAGTTTGTTTATTGTTTTAACATTCACATGACCAAGACGACGATGCCATAACAATGTGTCGCTTTCTGAGGATTTAGATAACAAACACGACACAGTTACCAATGAATGTGAGCCATTCATATCTAGTAAATATGTGTCTTTGTCTCTCAGAGTTCTCAATAAAATTCATTCTTCAGGTATTACAAAACCAGGTTTTAAGATTAGACATTCTTTATCAGTGAAATGTGTTGAATATTTTTTGTCACAAATTTGAAAGACACTAAGCAAATTATGTTTTAGTTCCTCTACAAAATTGACATCTTCAAAGATTAATACACCATTAGACACTGTACCTTTCTTTGTAATCTTACCTCCCTTGTCCCCAGAAAATATAACATATCCTCCGTTGTATGGTTGTATGTTGTTTAACAGGGATATATTATCAGTCATGTGTCTTGAACAACCACTATCTACATGCCAAACACTGTTGATAGCTTGTCTTGGTTGTTCGTACACAATAGGAAAAATTTAATCATTTTTAGGAACCCAAGCTATTGTAGACTTGAGCTCTTTGTTTTCATCTAAATATGATACAATTTGCAATATCATATCTCTTCTGTCATCGAAAACGTATTTTTCAACAACAAAAGGCTCAGGTGTTGTGCCTTTAATTTTCCACCTTTGCACTTGTTTGATTGGTGTTATGGTGAAATTGTTTTCATCAACTTGTACTGATTTTACTTGTGTCTTTTTCTTGTTTAAATCAGTTTTATTTTTAGCAAAAACATTCGATTGATATAAGTTTCTTTTAAAATTTGCATTAATAAAGAAATGTTTTCTATTGTTCGCAATTGAATTATGAAACTTTTGTTTCTTGTCAATTGATGTTAATGACGACAATTTCTAGCCATGTGATTTGGCTTTCCACACACATAACAACATCTTTTACTATATGCATTTGACATTCTCATGTTTTGCTTCAACTATTTTGGATAACTTCCATAGTTATCTCAGAATCTGGCCTTAGTATGTCCTTGGCCTTTCGATTCTTTCATAGTCTTTCTTTCTTTCCTCACGTGTTGTTTAACTTGAGTTAATTTCGGAGGAATTGAGGCATAATTCCTAGCTTTTTGATTCATTACAGATGCTGATGTAGCATGATTTGTAGCTTTAACCTTATGAATCTTTAGGACTGGACTAGGACTAGTGTCCTTTGAATCTGTTCTACACACATCTAGTTTCACAGTGTTAGCAATAATAGAAGATTTATTTTTAAAGAAACTAGCATTTGTTTCTTTGAAAATATGATCCTCATTATTAATGTTTTCTATAGAAACAAATCTGTTCTGGAAATCAGTTTTCAAGTCAAACATAGATGTTGTGACACGTTTATTTTCTTTATTTTTAAAGTTTATTTTTGATTCTCGTTTCTTATCCTTATTTGACAATTTTACACACTCTTTTGAATCAACTAAAACTTCCAAACTTTCATTTAACTTTGATGATGAATTACAAGATGGTTTTTCATTACAAATCTTATTTTCTATAAAATCTTATTCATCATCGCTCTCCCATTCTTCAACTAAACCATCTATCTTCACATTTTCTGCAAAAAAATTGTCATTATTAATATTAATATCAGTTTTTGTGACAGGGTCAACAGTCAATGAAACATTGACCAAAGGTGTGAAGTCTGATTTTGGTTTAAAACCCAAACCATAGGTCTCTTCATCATGAGTTGTGATTGATGAAGGCGGTGAGGTATAATCATGATTAATTGGTGGTGCAATGTTAGCATATCCCACTCCACTTTTACCACCATTAATCTTTTGTGTCATTTGTGACTTGATTATACCTTCAACCATGTTAGATGAGAGTTCAAATTTATCAACAACTAATTTTGCAAACAAGAGTTCACTAGTGAGTTTGTTTATTTCTAAAGATAATTCATCATTGCGTTTTGTCAAATCTTTTATGTTACAATCTTTATCTTGAAGACTTAGTTTTGATTGGTAAATAGACTTGTTCAAGCCATCAATTTTATCTTTAAAAATTTTCTCATCTGTTTTATACTTATGAGCTTGATATTGAAGTTTTTCAACTTCAAAAATCAAACATTCGTTGTGAACTCTGTATCTTTGTACCTTTTCTTTACCCATATTTGAACAAAGAGAAATATATACCTCATTGGTTTCTTCATTCTTCTTTGTCTCTTCATGGACCACATTCACTATGAAAACCTTCAACAATTTTGGTTCATCTGCTTCAATTTCTGGAATAATCTCAACAACACTTTGCTCTTTTTCCATGCAGATGCTGGAGCAAGCTCAACAGCTTTAAATGATTCTTCAGTTTGGACTAGAGTAAACTTAACAGTCTTCTTTTTGACCAATTCAACTTTAGCTGGAGTAGACTCAATAGCTTTTTCATTACTTTCAACCACTGCTTCAATTTTCACCTCTTCCTCTTGATCCTTCACTGACTTCTCCACTATTTCTACTTCAATCTTCTCTTCCTCATCAAACACCCCATCTAACACATCTTCAGACACAAATTCAGTAAACAAATTGTCTTCACGAGGCTGTTCAACTGGTATAATCTCAGCTAATAGTGCAGTAGACAACTTGATGTCAAGAATTTCCATTTGGTCTGACCAATCATACTCCTTATCAATCTGAAACACCAAAGCTTTGTTATTAGATGTGCTGGCTTGGTCTTTCTTAGTTTTAACCTCTACTATCACCATATTCTTTCCATGATCATTCTGATTAGATCTGGATTTAGGGCATTCTCTGGCAAAATGACCAGGTTTATCACAGTTGTAGCACCTTAAACTGGACTTATCAAACCCTATTTTGTTGGAGTTGTTCATTCCAAACACCTTCCTTCCAGTTCTCCTAGCAAAATTTTTAGCTCTATACACCACCATAGCCATCTGGTATTTGATGTCATTCTCTTCAACATCATCAGGATTAACCTGTTGTAGATCATCCACCAAGATGTTGGGCACACTAAGTTTTCCAGCTGAAAATGCTTCATAACTGTTCATGAAGGTAGTGAATAAGGCTAGGTGTTCTTCAGTGATTTGGATGGTTTGTTTGGTTGGCTGGGAGTTAACAACAAAAGCTTGTTGGGTTGATTGGGAAGCTTGAATCTGTGGGTAGGTTTGAGGTTGGGATTGAAATTGAGCTTGCACATAAGAATTTTGAGGAGTAGCTTGATATTAGGGCAAGGATTGGGGCAAGACTTGGTCTTTGATAGCAGGATGAGCAGAAGATGCTGACTGTTGTTGTTGGCACAGTTGTGAATAACTAGCATAATAGTTTGGGTTACTGGCCATCTTGGCATACAATGCTGATGCTTCAGCTCCCATTGAGTTGATGTAGTTTGTAGCCCTCTGCTTATCATCCATATCATAGGATTTAATGGTTGAGATGAGATCACTGAGTGTCAAGGTAAACAGATCCTTGGTTCTCTTAATGGTGGTACAGTTGTTGTTCCAGCTATATGGTAGAGAATTTAACAGCTTTTTGTTAACTTTTATATTCTCTAAAGTAATTCCCGCACTCTTTATTTTAGTGACTAGTTTCACGAACCTAGACATCTGAGCCTCCAAAGTTTCACCCAGTATATGATTAAACATATTGAACTCTTGATTCAACATATCTTTTATGCTCTCTCTCATATCTTTGTTTCCCATGATTTGTTCTTCCATTGCATCCCATAAATCTTTAGCCTTGGTAAAGTCTTTAAACTTTTGTGCAATCTCAAAGCCTTGTTGCTCTAGATCGATTGGTTGAAGATTGAAGAAGTGTTTTGAAGAAGTTTTTGAGCATTAAACTCTCGGTTATTCAAGTGTTTCTGCTTATTCTTGCTGAGATTGAACAAGTGTTTCTGTTCAATCATCCGTATTAAGACGTTAAACATGAAGATTGAAGACCTGAAGGTTATGGTAGATTTTGGACCGGTTTCGAAGGAGAAGAAGATGAAACCGAGGGTGAACACACATGAAATCGACCATGCTAAAATGATGATATGCATCATTACACTCAGTTTCTTCAAGTTATGATGGTGAAAAACTGAAGAATTGAGATCGTAGCAGTGATTCAAACACAAAAAGTCGACTTTGACGAAGTTTTCGCACGAATAACCGATTTTTGTGAAAACTTGGGCAGTTTTCTCATCGGTAACCGCTTCTTGCGATAACTTGAGTTGTCGCGCGAGAATATCAAGTTCTCGCGCTAGAACATCTACCTAGTTCATATGCGAAAACTTCATCAAGCGAAACTTCAACATTCGTGCGAAAACTTTAACTATCAACTTGATTTTTGCGAAAACTTTGCAAAAATGCAAGAACATTGTCTAGATGCGAAGACTTGTTAGTTTGTGAAGGTTTAGAACAAGTGTTTCGGTCCAAATCTAGAAGATGCCGGATGATTTGAAGTTTGGTACTTAAACAGGGGTTTTTGTGATGTTTGAATAAGTTCAAGATTCTATATTTATAACATTTGATTCGGGTCGTTCGTGAACTGAAACTTGACAATATGGGCTTATCTTATCATACTAGTGGGGACAATGATGGAACGGGTTAATTAAGTGAAGAATCAAGATTGTTTGGTATTCTTGCTCTAAAAATATGGGCTTATTACATCTTACATAGGGGGAAGAATACTTTAGATGATATAGTTCGTCGTCACAGAATCTTGTCATCGGATTGAAGAATCATGTTCTTCGGGAATCCAAAATGGAAGTTGGACCTCTCTGTCATATGCCTAATACATCTTAAGTCGTAAGTAGTCATGATTGATTCAGACGTGATATTCTTTATGAAGCTATATATTAGGAGGAGGTTACAGCTGAGGGGGAAGATTAAAGTTAAAGATACCCAAGGATCAGATAATTCATGAAGATAAGTGACTGAAGTCAAACATAACTTGATATCATAATCCATAGGGGGAAATTGTAAGGACATAATCTTTATGGATTACAATATCAAATGAAAAACAAAAACTCAATTCATACGAAAAGTACAAGGATTCGGGAACTCCAAGATTATTGATGAAGAACTTGTCACGCGAAAACTTGGAGTTGCAGCGCGAGAACATCAAGTTCTCGCGCGAGAACATCTGCATAATGTATATATAGATGTTTTTCTTTTGTATTTCAGTATGTGTGTTTATTTGCAAGAGTGTTTTGAGGGTAAGAGAGCATAGAATTGTGTGATAGGCCACCCTAGGGGAGCTCACCTCGGGTGGATCGAGCTTAAACGATGCATACTCTTTTGGTATTGTAATCATTTGATTAATAATATTCGATTGAATTTGTTTAATGTTCGTTGATATCACACACACACATCAATCTTAATTTGATTATCAAATGCAACAAAATGTGGAATTGATCGTGACGAGGACATTACATTTTAGAGACTAAACAAAGTGGATTACGATATAGTTTCGCACGACTCGGTTAGAACTGAAAGCTATTGATTTGGAAAACAATGCATGCATGCATGAAGCATGCATGCGACAATCCACATCGTGCGAGATGCATATCGATTCAATTAAGTGTCTTAGTCGCGCGAATCCAAGAATATACCTGGCATGCGAATTAAATGGATAAAGTTTGCATACATGGTTAAAGTCAATACTTTCGGCTGTGTCTTGCAAGTGACTATCATGCATACATAGCATGTATGCATATGCATGCATGCGAATAAGTCAATTGTGCAGCCACTTTACATGCATGCGACATCTAGAAACCGTCGCAAAAAGAACAACATGCATGCGATTACATTCCATATATATATTGGTGTGTGCGAGAAGCTAAGCATGCGGGATCCAGTCTTCAACCGAGAGCTTCAACTTAGTGTGTGTTTTGTTTGTTTTTTTGGTTTCGCTCATAACGAGCAAATCAACGTAGTTGATTTTCCACCTTCGGGTGAGATCGATCTTGTATCGATTATCATTGTAACTATTCGACGTATTATATACATTTGAATTTCGATTGAAGCTCGATTATTTCTATCATTTCTCGCACCCGTCTTCGAAGATTATCAAGCGCAACCAACTAATGGTGTTCGATCGGATCGATTTTGGACCTTACAAGTTTGAGCAGGAGGATCATTAACACCCTCAGAGGTATTATCTTTTTCATTTATTGACTTGCTACTGTTTGCCTCCTCACTGCCATCGCTTTGGACAGGTGGTTGCTGAACTCCAGCCATACCATGTCCTAAATCACTTGGCGATTTAGGAGGTTGCTGAAATTCAGCATCCTCACAACTATCCAAAGTGTTGCAGCCGGTCTGCTGAATAGTAGTGTTCTCATTGATATTAACCCTCCTTTCATCATCGGGTGTTTGACTGGGTTCAAAAATATCAAAAAAATTTAGGTTGTTAACACTTGACTTTGTGATCATTTTTTAACTCAAAAGAATCAGAAACATTACCCTTCTTAAATGAAAAGACATTTTGATAGAATTTCACATCTCTAGAAAAGACAACTTGTTTTTTTTTTCAAAGCCCCATAATTTATAACCCTTTTTAAACATAGAGTAACCAATGAAAACATATTTTTGAGCTTGACTTCCAAACTTATTATAATTCAATATTGTATAGAAACACATGCAGCCAAATACTCTAAGATGGCTTAAAGAGGGTTTAAAGCCAAACATAAGTTCATACGGAGTTTTACCATTTAGAATGGAGGAGGGAGTCCTGTTAATTAGATACGCAACAGTTAACACACAATCAGATCAGAAACGAAGAGGAATATCCCCTTGAAATAAAAGGGTTCTAGCAACGTTTAGTAGGTGTCGGTGTTTTCTTTCCGCAATGCCATTCTGTTGTGAAGTGTACGCATATGATGTCTGGTGAATAATTCCATTTTTCCTTACAAAATCTGCCATTTGGTTATTAACAAATTCAGTCCCGTTATCACTTCTAAAGATCTTTATAGTTTTTCAAATTGTGTTTTTATGAGATTAAAAAACTCTCTATATTTGAAAAAACCGATACCCTTATATAGTCATCCACAACAAATAAGAAGAACCGATACCCTTCTCGACTAGGAACCCGATATGGCCCCCATACATCTAGGTGAATTAGATGACCTATGTTCTTTGATTTATGGTCACTTAAAGGAAGAAGTTCTCTATGTTGTTTGGCTCTATGGCAAATATCACACCGGACAAGTTCATTTTTAGATTTCAGATTTAAATCAGTTTTAAGAATAGACAAGACCTTATCAGATGGGTGACCTAGACGAGAATGCCAAATATTTGAGATACTACTACTATTAAAACACACCTTAGCAGATTTAGAGGAGTCACCACATAGATATAAACCATCAACTTGATTACCAATCACCATAACTTTCTTTGTAAGAGAATCCTGAATGAAATATTTATGTTCCTTAAAGACAACTTCCAGTTTATATTCTTTAGCAAGTTTGTGCATGGACATTAGATTCACAAAATAATTCGGGACAACTAGCACATCAGATAAAACAACACCTTCACTTAATTTTAAACTCCCAATCTTAGTTACTAGGGCATCAGTTCCATTTGGGTGTTTAACTTTGAAATCATATTCTGACACATCAATTTTATTTTCTAGACATGAGTCATCCATTACCATGTGCTGGTTAGCCCCAGAGTCTACAACCCATCCTGTTGAGGATGAGAAGGACTAACAGGCAAAATTAAACACAGGTGTACTAAGAAAACTAGAACATACAACATGAGAAGAGATACCTCTAAAGTTGGAGTTTTGTGGAACATCATCATTTTTCTCATTTAATAGACCAAGCAGCTTTGATATCTGCTCAACAGATAAAAAAGGAGAGCTAGACGAAGAAGCATTGTTAGACACTGTAAATTTTATTGATTGGTTGTTCAGCTGACCAGTACATGTTTTGTATCCTTAAGGATACCCAACAACCTCAAAGCACCTATCAACCGTGTGGCCCAGTTTGTTGCAATGAGTGCACTTAAGGTTTGGGTTTGGTCCACGGGTGAGTTTCTTTTTATTTTCAAAGATTGATTTGTTTTTTAGACGAAACTAACATTTTGATTTTTTGTAGAGGAACTTGAACCTCTATGAGACTCTTCTCGTGATATTACCAAAAACGCAGTTTTTATTGTGGGAAAGGGATCTCGGGTTAAGAAATTGGTTCTTACTGGTTAATATATATCATCCGGTTCCAATTAAATTGCATTAATTTGATTAAATGGTTAAAATCATTGAATTCTTTAGATGCCTGACAAGTACAGGCAGGTAATTGCACCATTGCATCAAACTGTTTCCACATTGAAGTTAGTTTATTGTAGTATTCAGATACAGATGAGCCATTTTGTTCAACAGAATTTATTTTTTGATAAAGCCTAAACACCACTGACCCATCAACCTTTATCATATATTTCTTATAAATCTTTCCAAACCTCAAAAGCTAACTTTGAATACACTTGACCAACATACAACTCTTCACAAACAGAATTCAACAACCAAGTAAGCACAACAGAGTTGCATCTTTCCCATTGTGTGGAAAAAACAAAATCATTAGTTGGTTTTTTACAAGTTTCGTCAATAAATCCAACTTTATTTTTTACTTGTAAAGCAAGAAGCATAGAGTTAGCCCAAACCGTGTAATTTTCATTTCCCTTTAGTTTTTATTAGCAAAGTTAGACAATTAGGGTCGTTAGCATGCAAATATAATGGGTCACTAGCATCAAGTTAACTAATAAGAGTTTAGTAGTAACAACAGTACCAGGAGTTTTACCCATGATAGAACACAAAATAGGACAAGTAAAGATGAAGGCACACAACGCGCACAGAAATCAACTCAGACCAGAGCCAGGTTTTCACACCATTCTTGATGGCAGATCAAGGATTAGTAATAGTTAATGATGCAAAACATGCAAAACAGAACAGGTAAAGTGTCACCCAAGAGATGCACAACGAAACGAGCACAAAAACACTAATATGTAGCAGTAATATGCAACAAACAAGCATTGAATGGCTCCCCCTGCAAATATAAACCAGATGCTGGTACTCCAAACCCAGCCAAAGATGCCTAAGCAAGGTAATCAAAATTAAAGAAACAAAAAAGACAATAAGATGGAAAGATCTCACCAAAGCCACCCAAGTTAGGGTAATCCAAGAGCAGAAGAAAACCAGGATCTGTAACCTTCACTTAGGGTTATAGAATCATTGTAAGAAAACCTTCACAGCAACAGAGATCTACGCGAACAACTAGATCTTCCTCTTAGCATCAGCGAATCAATCGAGATAGGGTTTGAGATAAAACCCAAAACACAATGAAGGAAGAAGAATCCGTCGAGAAGTTGGACCACCAACCACTGCGAACCTTCAAGGGCTTGAGAACTTAGGGTTTTAAGATATGAAACCCTAATCACTGATATATCGTAGCTTCTATAAATTAGCGATGAGGGTTTTCGAGACTGGAAACCCAAATATTCCCATGAGAACAAGCAGCGGAAGACCAGAATCGAGATATATCAGAGCCCTTAGAGCTCTGATACCATGTCAAAAAGGCAAATCGAACAATAAGATCATCAAAACCAGTATCCAAACCCTCAAAACGTTTAACAAGATCAAACCACAACTAAGAAATAAGAGATGAATCAGAATACAAACGTAGACCAATACACCTGAACCACTAATGAGATGATTCAGACAAATACAAGACTTAAGAGAACTTAGCAGAAACCCCAAAGGAGCAGAATAACACTGAGACGCGTTTTTAGAGAGGAGAAGTGTGTGAATAGTCTAGATAAACTCGGCAACAACAACAACAACAAATATAACCGGACAAACACTAAAGCCAGCCCACAACAGCAGCAACACGAGCCCATCAACAGCCCACTAACAACAGCAACTCAAGCCCATTAGCAAATATAAAAAGCTACAAAAAAAAACCAAACAAATTGAATATAAAAATAATAAAGAATAAAAGAAGATACCATATATTTTTCACATATAGTAACACATATATTGGATTTTATTATTGTGTAGACATATGATAGCATAGTTAGATATTACCAAAGAGGAATCTATCACTAATCCCAAGAAAATCATCCGTCCAAAGAATAATACCAATCAACTTGTTTCCTAACATAATTTTTCCTTTGTTCACATAAAAGAAAATCATACATAAGCAAGCATGCGCAGATATGCACCTTGTTACTAAAGGATAACAATAGCGTATCATCGGCGGATTTAAGGGGGGTCCGGAGGGTCACGTGACCCTCCGGTTGATTAAATTTTCTATTGAGCGGAGCTGTCGACCGATTTTTTTTTGAGTTTGACCCTCTTAGTCATCTCCGGTAGAAAATTTAAAGTAAAAGAGAAAAAATAGAGATACTATAGAAATTATGAAGAAAAGTAGTGAGGAAGAAGAAGAGTAGTGAGGAAGAAAAAAAAACTGATAAATGAAACTTTGAAAGACTCTCAGATGTAAATAATTTATATTTAAACAAAAAAGTTTATTGGGTCAATATGGGTTTTCTTATAAAAACACCAATTTAAAACCCAAATACGAAAACCTAATTTTTTATTGTTTTTTTTTATGTTAACCTGCTGCGCGTCGTTACTCTACGAGAAAATTAATAGACTTGACAATACAAACAAAAAGGTCTGCTCTCTGATTCTTCTTGTCCTTTTCTTAGCATCAATTCACAAGTGTTCAAATGAGGTACACATCCCATAATTTATATATTTTAATTTGTTTTCATTTATTAACGTTACCTACGGATGAATTATTTGATTTTATGAATTTTGCTTTTCAATTTATTTGATTTAGATTAGATCATATGATTTGTTATTCTATATCATTTAATTTAGTATTTTATTTGGCGAACAGAAAGTATAGTGTCTTGTAGATTATATGTATGATGAGACCCTAAAAAAGTATAGTGTCTTGTAGATTATATGTATGATGAGACCCTAAAAATATTGAGTTGCCTCTGTTAATTTGTGTTGAAGCCCTAATTTTAGGTTTACTAGTTATTTAGTTTATTATAATTCATAAAATGTGTATTTAGTGATTTAGCTCTTATGTAATTTGAAATTTTAAGAACATAGACTGTTTTATTGTGAAAAAAATTCATCAATAAGAATTAATTTATATTGTTTTCTTTGATTTTCTTTGGCATTGTATATTTGTTAACATTTTTAATGCAATTTAATCATGTCTATTTTGACCCGACCCTATCCGAACATACAACCCGAAATTTTTTATATGTTGCTTCGTTATAAACCAAGTCACCAAAATAAGTGACCCCCTAAAATAAAAATCCTGGTTCCGCCATTGTAGCGTATAATCATACTATATATACATTGTAATTAATAATTATTTTATATCGTTTCAATATACATAACCAAGAGATGACACTTAAATTGACTTGAGTTTCATTCGTAATTATATATAAATCTGATTTATTAACTTATATACACAATAGTTTTCAAATCAACTAAGACCCTTGTTTATTACGCCTAAAACAAACTCATATGTACTCTTGCACGACTTAAGGGTCATCGTAGTGCTTTCATGCAATGTCACGACTAGATTCTGATGTTATGCTGAGGAGTAACCTGAGGGTAAATGATTAATTCAAATATCCAAATATCACATTTTGTATGTTCTCGTGTCTCTCTAATCTCTATACATTTTTAGTAACTGATTTTTACATTCGTTGACTATATTTTATATTTTGTAAAAGGGTTTCTTGTTACTAACATAAGTTTTATATTAAAAACTAAAAGAGTATTATACTAATATTTAAACATTGAAAACACATTTTTTCAAGTTGGCGTAAGACTCCTCGATACCTTTATCGACCCTGCAGACTATGCTGCATTAATTTAAAATTCAAACAAACAAAAAAATTGCTATATAAGATAACAAAAACCACAAGTCTAATATAGTTATATATTACATATCACCAGAAGAACTTTCATTATATTGTGAAGATGACAATGATAAGTAGTCTAATAAGATTTGGTAGAAGACAACTTCACACAATTGTCTCAACAGAAATCATCAAACCTTCTTTTCCCACACCTTCTCACCTCAGAACCTACAATCTTTCCGTGTATGATCAATTCATTCCGAACACATTTACTCTGCTGGTTTTATTCTACCCAAGCGCGCACATTTATCATCGTTCCCACGATCAAACGCTTCACCTCAAGAACTCGTTATCTCATACGTTAACAAAATATTATCCTTTTGCTGGTAGGCATGCCAAATATGCCCCAACCTATGTAGATTGCAACGACAAAGGAGCCGAGTTCATTGAAGCATCCATTGATAGCACGCTATCGGACTTCCTCCAAAACTCACAACATGAAGATCTTGATGAACTATTTCCACATGGGCGAACATGGAACAACTCAAACCATTGTGGGCATGATCGTCAAAGCGATACAGTGATCCCACTGGCAGTTAAAGTTAACCAATTTGAATGTGGAGGAGTAGCAGTTGCGGCATCATTATCCCACAAGATAGCAGATGCATATAGCTTAAACCACTTCCTAAGAGATTGGGCTAAAATGACGCGAGTTGGCTATAATAAAGAGACATATGAGGTTCCCATTGAGCCACACTTTATTTCTTTTGAACACACAAACATAAATTTCTCTGGATATTCGCTGGAGCTATCAAATGATTGCATTACAAGGAGTTTCGTGTTCTCCAACACGAAGATTAACGAGCTTAAGCTTAAAGTTAGAGCTATGACCGCGTGTTCAGGACAACCCATCACCAATCCAACTCGTGTTGAAGTTTTAACATGGTTACTTTATAAATGTGCAGTGGGAGCAGCTACCAAAAACAATTTTGGTTCTTTTAAGCCCACATGCATTCGCTTTGCGATCAACCTAAGGGACAAACTGATTGAGCCATTGCCTGCAAATTCCATTGGAAATTTTCTTAGTGGAATGGAGGTTCAAACTACCAATGAACTGGATTTGAAGCCGGATTTTTTAATCGGTGAATTGAGGAATCAAAAGAAGAAGATCCAATGTATAAAGAATATTGAAGCTGCCTTTGCTCCACTTTTGAACTCATATTCAGATTTTGAGTTGAAAGAGCTTCAAAGAAAATTTGAGAATGCATATCTTTGTTCAAGCTTATGTAGGAATCCTGCATATGCTATTGATTGTGGGTGGGGAACACCACTAAAAGCAACCATGCCTGGAAATCTAAGGAAAAATAGCTTTATTATGATGGATGCCCCTAAGGAGGAAGGTGTTGAAGTACTTGTGTGTCTAGGAAAACAAGATATGGACATTGTTGTAAGGGACCCTGAGCTCTTGTCATTTGCTAACATCTCCTTATATTGAATCTAGTAATTTTACTTTTGGGAAAACAATAAAATTCTACTATTTTTATGGTTTATCATGTAGTTTACGTGTGTTTTTTGTGTATATTAGAATATGTTCAGTCGTAAGATATGGTGTCAATGTCTTTTTCTTTTAATAAACGAGTAACTAATAAGGGACACGTAGCAGAATCAAATTTCTTCTCACAAAAATTTTACCGTTCCTCTCTCGTATGAAATAATTACATTATTACTTATAATATTATTTAATTCTTTTTTTAATACAAATAGTTTTTAATAAATTAAGATATCTATTTATTAATATTATTTCTAAAAAATAAATTTTTATAAATTAAGAAATATTTTAAAACATCAAACTTTTATTTAAATATAAAATACTTTAAAATTGATGTTTTTAAGAAGTAAAAGTTTTGTAATTAATAAATTTGCATTCTATTTAATATTTTATTTATTCAACCTGTGTAATACACAGGTTAATATGACTAGTCATTTATATAACCTTCTATTTTTTTACGACAGCGTATTTTCAAAACACGACTAGTAAGAAACAAGCCAAAAAATTAAAAATATATAAACAAGTTTTTTATCAACTTTAAGAAAATTTAATTTAATTTATCCAAACTATTAACTATTGGTTAATAGTAATCCCAACTAATAATTTGACCAATATTAATCCAAACATTTAATTTTGTTACTAATAACAGTTCTAGTCCATTATTCGTTACCTCCGTTGGTTTTTTATAACGTATCACATGACGTGGCATTCAACATAGTTACAATTTAAAATATAAATGTTATAGTCAATTTTTTTTATAAAAGATTATATTTGAATGTTATTTAGCGTAACTCTTTTGTCGTCAGTTGAGTAGCTTGAAGACGAAAAGACGTAAAAATTGAGTGACATATCTATATTTTTTATTTTAGTTATGTAGTACGCCATTTCACATGGCACGTCGCAAGCAACGTCACATGTTACATCATTAAAAACTAAATGTAGTTAACGAGCAGTTAAGTTAGGACTGTTACCGATAACAAAATGGAAAGTTAGAGTTATTATTTGTGCAGGACCGTTTAAAAGATGGTCAATACAATCAGTCTCACAATGAGAAGAGTTTTAAAATACTTAACAAATCAAATAGGGAAACGGGTTTGTGTAAATGACACTAAGAATACAAGTAACTGAGACAAAACTAAGAACAAGAACAAACTAATATGGTTTTCAAGGATGCTGTATATTACTCTCAAGTTATATTACAAGTGTTACAAAGCATAAAAAGAAATACAAGGACCTGAGATACTTCATACTACATCCTACAGTCGTCCATTCTTTGAAAGCCAGCTGGAAACACTAATTTAGACAACAAGATCAATGTAAAGTCAGAAAGGATAAAAGGTACAAAGTAGAAAGTTACAGACTCAAGACCATAATCTATAGTTTACTAAAGCATGGACCTTTTCACAAACTTGTATAAGTTGGTGAGTCATCAGAGTTACAGTGAAAAGTAAGTCAGCTTTATATAAAAATAGATCAGAGAAAGCATGTTCTCTCTGTCTTCGAAAGAAATCAGCCTTCATAACATTGGCATCGAAAGATTTTATCTTTGAAGCTTCAGAAGACTTCATATTTGGCTTCTGAAGATTTGGACTTGGGCTTCGAAAGATTTTACACTTAGAATAATTTATGTGGAGAGTGTAAAACTTTCGAAGTAACTTCTACCTTGTACATCAGTTCATGCATACAGGAAGCTTCTTGGTTGTTTTGACTTCTATGGTTGCATCAGCCTGCTAATATAACCTTACAAACTCCCCCTAGGTTGATGCTAGCAAAACAGGGAAGTTATTCACATGTTGACAGTCCTTATTAGGATCAAGACCATACATTTCTTCATCATCTGGTCAGGATCCCTCAGACTCTCATAATATCTTCTCATGTCATGGAGATCATGTAGAGAAAGATCAAGCATGTCTTGCTAGAAATAAACACCTTGACCTCCTTGATCTCTGATGACATACCACCTGTCTAGATTAGCAACAAAAGTCCATGACAAGATGGGTCTTCCAGTTGCAAGAGGCTCCTCTTTGAGTTGGAGTTGGTTGACCAGCCTTTTCTTGCACTACCTCGGGATGCTCTGACTCATCCTGAGGTGTAAAGGTGAATGCCTTGGTCTTCTACTTGGAAACACTCTTCATGGCCATCCTTTTCATCCTCTTTAAAGTCTTTAACTGAAAGGACTGGTCTTTAGTACCAGGTTGTTCTACTGTGACTCTCTTAGTTGGGTTCTCTTCTCTCACAGGTTCAACTGTGGATCAGAAGATGAAGTTAGCTGAGATTTAGCCCTAGGTCTAGGTTGTGTTGTCTCAGGGGGTTCAACCTTGACAACCTCAGGTTGAGCTGGACTTGGTGGAGAATGCAAGTCAACAAGCTCTCCTTTTTTAATCTTTTACTTGATCACTCTAATATGCTCATCCATAATGGATAGAGACATTGGACCAAGCCTCCTTTCGGAGAATCCATACAGCTTCAAGAAGCTCATCATCCTTTGTCTGTCAGCAGACTTTTTTTGGCTCTTTTGGATGATGGCTCTTGACTTTCTTGAACTGGGGAGAGGGTAGGAGCATGCTTGTAGAGCCTTTTTTATATCCTTTCTTCCTTGTTCTTGAGGAGCAATGCTGCATCCTCTGCCTCTTTCCTCTCCTTGATCAATTCCTTATCAGCCAGTTCATTCAGTTTATCTAAGGGGAGAGAGAGTAGTTTATTCACATTGTAGTTTTTGGTCCCTAAGTAGTTTATCCTGGCTTCCCTCAACTTATCATCCTGAGTATTTGGCCTGGGGGCAGCCCTGATGGCAACTTCCATAAAGCCTGGAGACCTTCTTGAACTTTCTCCCCTTAGCTTCCTCTTCCTCTCTCTTTCCTCATCCTTAATCTCCTCAGAAGTTAGTTTCCTTTTCCCTTTGTTAGTCACAGACCTTGGTGACTCAGGGTGGAGAGAGCTTTGGCCTTCATTGCTTGATTCAGCAGTCAAGCTCTGGCCAGAAAGAGGTTGTGAAGCACTTTACCAGCTGGTGCCTCACTGAGTGTAATGGGTGCTGAAAAAGTTCTTGTCTCAAGGTTCACAGGTTCAACTTCTAGGCCTTCAGTCAAGGCTTCCCTTTCAAAGCTAATCTTAGGGTCCACCTCAACATTAAGTTGACCAAAAGTCTTACCTGCTAGCCTCTGTCTATATAATCTTGACCTCAGCTTGTATTCTTCAAACACCCTTTCTTGAATCCTATCTGCTAATCTTGCAGCTTGTCTATTTTGACTTGGGTTGACAAGTGGAAGATCAATCAGATGGATGCTCTCATAGAAGCTCAGGTTTAAAAAGTTGAAAATTTCCTGTTGACCCTGAGATCTAGAGATGACTAGAGCTCTTCTATCAGTGTCATACCTCCATCTCATGATTAGATTCTTAGAGTGATGAGATGGGGTAGATATAGCTTTGGGAATACCCTCCTTAAACAAACTTTGTATGAGTGAGTCCACATCCATGTAGACTTGGGCAAGTGAGTCCATATTCATGTAGACTTAAGGAGGTTGCTGAGATGGACCATTGCAAATAAGGGTGGTGAATCCTCAAAGTCCATACTCTGTGAAGAACTCCCAGGTTTTGTGATTGTTTGGACTTTCTCCCCCTTTTTGGTAGCATCACCTTCTTGCATAAGTGAGCTTGGGGTTGGGTTTATCACATCCACAGGTTCTTGTGGACCTGGTTGAGTTCTCCTGAGTGGTCTTTCAGCTAACTTGCCCTTGAGATCGGTGATCTCAAGTTGCTGGTCATTGACCCTCCTTTGTAAGACAATCACCTGAGATTCTAGGTGACTTATCTTTGAGACTAAATAGGTGCATGTTTTTGTTAGTTTTTGCACCTTTAGTTTCGGACTCCCCTCATCTTCATCAGAAGAATCACGGGGGGATGAAAGAGTAGGACCAAGGTCTTCTTCCTCATCACCAGCACTTTGTTCTTGGCTGCTGGATTTCCCTGCATCATGACAACTTCAAGAGAAGTGTCAAGAGGCTGGGTTGCCATGGTTAAGGTCTGAATGATGTAATCACTTGCTGAAGTGAGAGCCTCTTCCATATAGACCTCCTGAACAAGTTCAGGGAGATCCATCTCAGTAGTAGGTGGATGATATGGGCTAGACATTGGAGAAACAGGAGTACTCGTCTCTCCTTGAGCAGGGGTGGAGAAGAGAGACTCATGATACTCACTGAAGCCCATCTTTTCATCATCATAGAATTCAAGGTTTGGGATTGGTTGGTTTATATCAAGAGGCTGGGGATGGTAACTGTCCCCTGAAGGTTGTTCACTAGAGTTTTGAGACTCTGAGTGAACGCTTAAGGCTGTGGGGGGTGTGAGCTTATCAGGCTGAGCATGAGGAACCTCAGCACTGATCATTTATGAGATGGGAGTGGTTTGATCCTCAGGAGAAGTGGGAGCTCCAGTGTCTACTTCCTCCTGTATGGGTGAGGATATAGGGGCCTGTACAAACTAAGTAGCATGTGCAGGGGTTCGTTTGGATTTTCTTTGGTAGGTGATGGTTATTTTTGGCTGTATTGATGGTTGGGAAGTAGAAGGTATGGGTTCAAAACTAGCTGGTGTTGCTAGGTTGTCACCTTGAGCAATGAGCTCTAACATTTTTAGGACAAGGGTTGTTTCTACCCCATAAGAAGCCAGCAGTTGGCTTCCTTATAGTCTTGAAGATGTCGGGCTTTATCTGTCCCATTTGGAAAACCCAAGCCTTGGTCTTGGGCTTATCAAAGTGATTTGAAGACAATAGAACAGTAACTGATTCTATGTTCAAGCTTTGAGGATCATTAGCTGTTGTTGATGAAGAACTTTCAGTCACTTGGTCTTTCTTCATCTTCCACACTATCTTTGAAAGATTGGACTTGACCTTCAACACCTCGGAAGTTTTGACAAACTTCGGAAGTTTTGGAGACTGGACCTTTGGAAGATCTTGCTTTCACTGCAGCAGGCTTCAGTACTTCGGAAGCATTCCTTTCTTCCGAGACCAAATTTCTTTCGAAGGCAAGTTTTCACTTGTCTTCTTTTTCACCTTGGAGCTTCCGAAAGGAAATGATTTTCCTTCCGAATCTACTTCTTCTCAGAAGTTTTCTCTTTGATCATATGAATAGTACTTTTAGGATTGTAGATGCAATCCTTATCAAGATGAGAAGTACTACCACACATGGCAATCCATTTGCTTCCTTCTAAAAGTCTTCTTTTGAGAGAAAGACTGAACTTGATCACTTTCCACCTCCATCTTCATCTTCACAGATGATGCAACAAGCTTTTTAGGGTGAGGCTTGCTCTTGGAACTGGATGGTTCAGGCTGTGTAGTAGTGATACACAGCTGATCAACCTTTTTCTCTTTGCTGGGATGAGTTGGACATGAACTAGAACTCCCGGTACTAGAGTTCATAGTTGAGTCTTCAGCCTTCACCACTTCAAATCCTGTAGAGATGAACACTTGTTTCTGCTTAGAGTTGAAAGTGACCTTGATCTCTTGAGCCTTCTTTGATTCCTTCTTGGCTTTTCTGATCAAGTTCTTCCTCTTAGACTTGGTCATCCCAGATTTTTTTCTCTCCTCAGAAGAATAGTGACCCTTCTTAGGATGATCTTCTTCACTCCTCTCAGATTCATCCTTTACTATCTTCTCTTCATCCTCTTCATCAATAGGGTCTATGAGGGGAAGCTCATCTTCATAAGTTCCACACCTTGGAGATCTTACAGACAATAGAGTGTGTAAAGGAGCTATCTTAGTAGATCCCAGTCCTTGCTTATTCTGATAACAAACTTTTGCATGCAAGGATGAGGATATCATGTTCTTGAAGGTCTCTTCTTCAAGAACACTTCTGCCCTGGCTTTGCTGATCACAAGCTCAGCCTGGCATTTAGTTAACTTAGTGATGAGATCTTTTACCTGAGTCCTGTAATTGATATGTTCATGCTTAAGAGTTGAAATGGCTTTCACTAAATCTTCCGAGACTTAATTGCTTTCGGAAGAAAATTGTCCTTTAAATACATGTAAGTACTTAGAAGCATATTTAAGCTTTGGAAGATATCTCAGAATTAAGGTAAATTTCTTATAAGTAGTTATTTGACTTGAAGATATAATTTTCTTCCGAAGACAACCTGAAATCTGCTTTCGGAAGAAAATTGTCCTTCAAATACATGTAAGTACTTAGAACCATATTTAAGCTTCGGAAGATATCTCAGAATTTCTTCCAAAGGTAAATTTATTATAAGTACTTATTTGATTTGAAGACATAATTTTCTTTCGAATACAACTTGAAGTCTTCTATTTTAAGTTTGTAATCATTTTCAGCTCTTTTGAAATCAGCTTTTAAAATTTTTAAGGACTTAAAATCAGTTCTCATCTCTAAGTTATAGGACCTATATCAATTAACTTTAGCAATACATTCAGGTGTACAAAGATGTTCCAATACATTGGCTTCTTCATGATCTGCCATCAATGCTTGATTTGGAGATGCATCCTCAACCTGAAAGCTCCAGTCAAAGCCTCATTCTTCAACAGCAACTGTAGCTTGCTGCTTGGGCTTTTCATTCTGGGGAGCTCCATCAGTGTAGTTTGGCCTGGTTTGTTCTTGGCCACCATTTGTCTTTGGTGCCTTGCACTCTCTAGTAAAAGGGTCCCGTTTGGTTATAGTTGTAACAATTCACTTTGCTTTTGTCCAGCCCAAACTTTCCACTGGTCGTATTGCTAGGAAGCTTCCTCATTGTCCTCTTGTAAAACTTCATGGCTCTGTGAGTGAGAAGAGCCATTTGCTGGACTATTTCAATGTACTCCAGATCATCTGGATGGATACAGTCCAGGTCTTCAAGGGTAAAGAGAAAGTTGCTTGTGCTTTCATCAGTAGACACAAAGGCTTGTGAAGAGCTTGTCTCTTGGAATTGGCTTCCTTGAATATAGCTTTCTCTTGGTGTCTCCGACAAGATGATGAAAGGACCCTTTTGTGAGTTGTCAGGGCAGCAGATGAGATGATGTTGTGGTTCTCTGCAATCCCTTTAAACCACACGAAGGGCTGAACTTTACGGATTATTGGAGTTACCAGATGGATTTTGCATGTTCATCTCCATTTGGTAGCCACTAAGGATACCATACAACTCAGTGAGAGTAAGGGTCTTGAGGTTCTCAGTTCTTTTAATGACCATTCAATAGTGTGTCCACTGTCTGGAAAGAGAGGACATGAACTTCCTCACAATATCCCTGTTCTCAAGAGTTACTCCAACATCTATTAGAGTATCCATAATCTCAACATACCTGAAGTATTGTTGAGTCATGGTTTCACCTGTTTTGAAGGTGAAGTTCCCAAACTGCTACTTCAAGAGGTCCTTCTTATTTTCTTTTGCTTCATTTGACCCCTCATACATCAGCTTTAGTGCATCCCATTGTTGTTTGGCAGTCTTGCACTTCTTGAAGCCTCTGTAGATAGAGTTTGGAAGAGCATTTTGGAGGGCGGTCATGGCCTTCTGATCTATGTCAATCTTCTTCCGGTCTTCATCAGAATAATCAGCCACTTCCTTTTGTATCATACCACCACCAGCAGCAGCTAAAGAGGTGGATGGTACATGAGGTCCATAGATAACAGATCCTCACATCCTGGAGTCATGAGACTTGATAAAGCCTTCCATTCTTTGGCACCAAGTATCAAAGTCATAAGGAGTGATCAGTGGAGACTTTGTCATAGTACGGGTTTCCATATCAGCCTTTGTGATAGCTGCCATTTGAGTTGTTAAGTGTTTTGTGAAACTGAAGGGATTTAAGATGGTGAGATCTTACAATCAACTGCCTAAAAAGCTCTGATACCAATTGAAGGACCATTTAAGGGATGGCCAATACAATCATTATCACAATAAGCAGAGTTTTAGAACACTTAACAGATTAAATGGGGAACCGAGTTTGTGTAAATAATACTAAGAACACAAGTAACTGAGACAGAACTAAGAATAAGAACAGACTAATATAGTTTTCAAGGATGCTGTATATTGCTCTCAAGTTCTATTACAAGTGTTACAAAGCATAAAAAAATTACAAGTAACTGAGATACTTTATACTACATCCTACAGCCATCCGTACTTTGAAAGCCAGCTGGAAACACTAATCTAGATAACAAGATCAATGTAAAGTCAAAAAGGTAGATTGCATTTTGACTAGTGACTATGACATGTCATAGCTTGCATTCTAATATATTATAAAAGGATAAAGGGTACAAAGTAGAAAGTTACAGATTCAAGACCATAATCTACAGTTTACTAAAGCATGGATTTTCACCAACTTGTATAAGTTGGTGAGCCATCAGAGTTGCAGTGGAAAGTAAGTCAGCTTTATGTAAAAGTACATCAGAGAAAGCATGTCCTCTCTGTATTCGGAAGAAATCAGTCTTCACAACATTCGCTTCGAAAGATTTTAACTTTGAAGCTTTGAAAGACTTCATCTTTGGCTTTGGAAGATTTGGACTTTGACTTTGGAAGATTTTACACTTAGAATAATTTCTGTGGAGAGTGTAAAACTTCCGAAGTAACTTCTACCTTGTACACTTGGTTGTTTTGGCTTTTTTGATTGCATCAGCCTTCTAATATAACCTTACAATTTGTCAATTGTTAGTTGGAATTATATTAGCCAATAATCGATAATTTGAATTGTTTAAATCTAATTTTTCTTAACGTTGATTATCCCATTCAATTTACACTTTCAATTCCTATTGAAATATCAATAAAAAGATAAACTAACTATATTATCGAAAATATACTCATTTTTAATCTTTAAATCTCGAAATAGTATACTTGATTTCTAATACCCCAAACTTTAGCAACTACTATCTTTAATTCTTTAGCTCCTCCATTTACATGTGATACATGCCTTTATACTTTCCTGCAATTTTCTATGAAATATGAAAGTTTACTATGTAACTTTTAGCACCACCTCTCGTTTTAATTGGTAAAAACATTGCACATATTCAATCTAGTACTTGAAAAATCATTTGGTTTAACATTCAAATATTTAAAAGCATTGAAACTGAAAATTGGTGAAAAATATATAATACTATAATTCAATGTCAAACACATTATGAGGGTAGATGTGTTAAATAACATCTAGGTCGTATAATCAAAAATCAAATCAACATATTAGGAAAATATGACCAGTAAAACGTTGAGACCGACGAGTAAAATTTTAAACAAATTTTATATATTTTTATCATCCTTTTTTCAAAACTAGTTCTATAAAAAATTACTCTTTCATTTGATTTAAATATCAATAATAAACTTAATACATAAAATTTGAATGCAAGCTACATGAAACTATATGATGACGGCATGAACTTGTAGCTACTTAAAATTTAAAGACTGATACTCTTTTTTAAAATGATAAATGTTACTTGGTATTGGAGCGATGGTTAAAAAGGGCCAACTTAAGAGTACACTTTGGCGGGGGGAGGGGGGTGGGTGGGTAGTGGTTTCCATTGTTTCAGAGCTACGAGAGCAGCAAAAACAGGTGGATTGAGAGAACATGGTGGGTTGACAATAGCAAGTTATGGCTATTGATTTGGGTTGCAACCAAGGGTGTTGCTGCACACACAAATCGGATTATTGGCTACATATCATAGTAGGCTATGTTTGAAATCAGATAGGTAAAGGCGGGTCAACTTGTTTTGTCATTATAAGAGTCTAACCTGGTTGTAAAAAAACAAGCATAAATAAATCGAAGCAGATGGCTTCGATTTAGTTTGTCCGGCGGGTGAGAGAAAGAGTTTAATTAAAACAGATTTAGTAACGACCTTGGAACAATTTTAATCAAAACGGATTTAGTGACGACTTTGGACGTGACTGAGGTGGAGGTCGGGTGTCCTGAAAAGATTGAGATAGTTTGATAATACGGTGATTCAATGCTATTGTGAATGAGTAATGTGAACAAACAATTAAGGAGGTGATTTTTGGTTTAACGATGTGTTCAGTAATCATGGGGTTGAATGGTTCATTTAGACCTACAGTTTGGTTTAATTAAACATGTTCATTTTATGGGTTTCCAACGTATCACGTGATTCACGTAAACTAGTAGTGGGTCAAAAGTCATGGACTTGTTTTCCTAGTCTTTAGGTTTTGGTACGTGGTTTTAGCTTTATTCAAATTTGCTTTGTGAGTTTTTTTTACTATAAAGCAGTTTCCAGTTTTTAATCACAATAAATAGGTCTACATTGAACAATCTTAAGGTTATATCAAGAAAGAGGAGGAAAATAAGGGATGCAAACTAAATAGGCTTTATATGGCCTAAAGCATACTACAATGGTTTAGTAAAGTCTTATACATGGATATTAAACACATAATAAATTCAAGAGGGTTGCATACTGTTTGTATGCATGCATTTATTCGGATGATCTGGTGTTCACAAGTAACTCCTATGAACATATTGAACAAAATAAGCAAAAGGATAAAATAAGTTAAACATGAGTAAAAATAATTACCATATCCCAACGTAAGTATATAACAGATCGATCTTCTTAAACGATTTTGCATGGATAATGCAACTATATTCTTTGGGCAGTTTGATGTAACTTTGTGCAACTCAACCTGATATTAGTCTTCTTGTTAGCCTTATGAGTAAATATATGGAAAATCCAAGGATAACACATTGGGAAACTAGAAAAAGGATTCTAAGATATAATAATGCAACAATTAATCAAGGCATTAGTTTCAAGAAATATGTTGATTTCAAACTTATGGGATTTAGTGATGGTGATTTGAAGGAAATTTAAATGATGGAAGAAGAGCGCTAGTGGTTATATTTTTATGATTAAGAATAACATTATCTCTTAATAGTCCAAGAAACAAAATGTTGTCTTTAACGTTAACAAAATCTGACACATGGCTTTATCAACCACATGATGTCAAGTTATGGTTAAATGGAATTTTAGATCAATTACAACAAGCGTAAGTTATTCTAAGTGACAACAAGTCTAAAACTGCTCTTTCTAACAATCTAGTGTATCAGGCATATGTTAATCTCTGAGAAAAACACAAAAGATCGAGATGAAGTGTTGTTGTTTCTTTATCTCACCTTATGTTGGCCTAAAAAAATCTCACATATGGAAGGAAAAGAAATGTGTGAAAGTTGTTGAAAGAAACCAAATTTAACTATTCAATAAACAAATGAGCTATCAATAGACAATATAGACTCAACGTAGCAAAATATAAATAAATACACAAATAAGAAAAATAAACAACCCCCACCACAAAAGGTGAAAGAAATATTCAGAAACATATCTTACGTAGACTTCTAAAAAATGGGTAAATTCCCATTATTTCATCTTGACTCGGTCTAACACCAGTTGACTCGTGTGACTAAAAGGATTAACCTAAAAATGTGAAATGCAAACACAAACGGGTTAGTTATCATTTCATAAGAAGTATCTAAAAGACAAGAAGTAGAAATCAAGTATTGCAACACAATGGAAGAAGAATAAAACATTCCAACAAAACCGTTACATCCTGGAACCGTTATAACAACACGTGTTCCTTTAATGATAATTGCTACAGTTAGGGTGTAATATATATTTATTATAAGTATTAGATCAATTATGTAATATGTCAAACAATAAATGGATGCATCTCATCGTTTAGCGAATCATTATGTCGCTTCACCATTAGGGATCCGGCACCTATTAATTAGAGCCTTTCGGCATCAATTGTAATATGATGGTTAATTAGAAATCAATAACGGTTATCATAGTTACCATATCCCATTCTCTACATAACTATCAACAACACTAACTCAACTCCTTCTACATGTAACTTCTCTATTCCTACCCACAACAAAGGTTGCTATTGTGTATTGATACGAACATTGCTATCGATATGAGCATCGTTATCTAACCATAAATTAGGTTTAGCTGTATATACCAAAAGTATTAGCTAACACATGACGAACACGCTGTTAGCACAGTGGTTTCCAGAATCGTTTGGGTTCTTCACAAGGGTCACAATCGATATAAACACATAATACAAATAACAACATTAAGTTGGTGTGATTAAGAACGAGAATTGAGACAAACAAATACTTCGAATTAGATTTCTGCAAAAGTGTACACATACGTATGGTCAACAGTTCAACACTAACAAACCTAGATATAGGTTGTGAAATGACCACTACGTTGCATCCACGGCATTTGAAATCGTGGCCCAATCGTTGAACAAAACAACTAATTTTTATTAAAATCAAATAATGTTGTGAAATTTTTATATTGAAACGTACGTATACATAATCACATAGCAACAGAGCATTCGTAATTTCCAAAATGAAGGTGAAATAATTAAAAATGTTTTATATTTGACCCATATCAGTTTTAAACAAAATTTAAGCCTAGAAATAGATAATAATAAGCATGTCGCAGTGGTGTATTCGAAATTTATAAAAACATTATATTTTTATAATTAAAAGAGAAAAACAAAATACATTGAAATTTAATTATAATAATAAAATAATAATGTTAAATGGTAGAAACCAAAAGCAAACTCAAGTGGTATTGCATTACAACTTTGTACTTCATGCATTGATAGTGTTATTGATAATAACAAAATAATAATCTTATCTTTGAAAGTGGAACAAAAACGAAGTGTTACAAGTGGTATGAAATAAGTTGTAATTTGCGCAAGTGCTTTTTGGTTTTTAAAGTATATTCTAATAGCATGTGGATTTTGAGACACCTTTAAAATTATAAATTAACACCCTAAATTTCTATACGGGTCGTATAGTTTTATACGCGTCGTACAGGGGGGTCGTATAGTTCTATACGGGGTGTATAGCTCCTCTAACAGCCCCCTGAATTTTTCCTCGTAGTCAGTGTCGAAATTTGCTATACGCGTCCACTACTAGAAAACTGCTCTGCTTGCTACGCAAATTTGCGACGCCAAATTTTGTGTCGCAATTTCCGACACAATTGTGACACATATGCTACAAAAACTAAAACCCTACATTTCCATTAAACTTTCGTCAAGAAAGCGACAAAACTTTATAACCTCTAGCTTTCGTCACAAATGTGTAGAAAAATTGCGACACAATACCGACCCAAGTTAATTAAAGTCGAATTATTCAATGACTTCGTCGCAAATAGGTAGTAAAACAAAATTAATAATGCTACCCTTGGTATTCTTGTGTTATTATTAACTCTATTTTGTTCGTCTTCTACCGATAAAAATAAAAACACTAATAATCATAAATTGCGTCGCAAATGCGTAACAAGATTTGCTACAAGTTTGTGACGCTATAAATTTATTTATTGTTTTTATCATGTTATTATTATTTTTGTTCTTTATTTTCATATATATATATATATATATATATATATATATATATATATATATATATATATATATATATATTATCATCGTTATGATTGTTATGATAATAATAAAATAATATTATTAATAGTAACATTGCGTATTAGTAATAATAAAATACGACGTCGTATAGCCCTATATGTGTCGTATAGGGGGTCGTATAGGGCAATATGGGGCGTATAGCTCTCTGACGGCCGCTTAAATTTTAACCGTTTTCAGTGTATTCGACCCTATACGCCGCGTATGGACCCATACGCGACGTATAGGGGGTGTCTATTTATCCGGGTAGATGTCCCTATATTTGGACACTTCTAATATCACTTAATTCGTAATAAAGTTTTATGTTCCATCAATTAGTCAGAGCATTCACATCACATTTTTTATTTTCATCCATATAATTACATTATATATAATTATTTTTTCTCATGTTTGTAATGAAATAATACTTTTGATTCCTATATCATTATCTTTTCTATATCATCAACTCATAACTTTTTAAAATATTTAAAAATTATAAAAGGTTGAACAATATTTACTTAAATTTACAAATAAACAGTAACATTTTCTCTCTACTCCACTCACCACTTACAACCATTCCATATAACATAAGTATTACACTCACATAAATTTATAGAATGAGTTGTGAATGGTCTTAATCGTCTTTTAATAATAAACTCAAAGTTAGTAATATTTAATAAAATATTTTCAATTTTTTCCGTAAAAATTGCTTAGTTACTGAACTTATTTATATTTAGAATTATGCCTTAATTTTAAATCGTTTCATATTTATCAGTATTTAGTCAAACTGCTTTTAAATACATTCACTAATTTCCATACTAAAACATATTTATGTTACTTATTAGACTATGCTTAATGGTTTATTTAGGTGCTATTTGGTAGCATTTGAATTAGCCTCTTATGGTTCAGATGTCTGAATGGTTCAGCACTTAATAGTTTAGACTGTTTGTTTTGTGAGCAAATGTCTGAATGGTTAAGACATTTGCCTCTGAGTGGTTAAGCATTATATTAATGCTGAATGGTTAAGAGGTCTAATGCTGAATCGTCAAGACCTCTTATTTGAATTGATCAGACATTTGTCTTTGAATAGTTAAGCGATATACTAGCTCTTAGTGGTTCAGGTCTCTTAATGGTTCAGCACTTAATGATTCAGATCTCTTATTGGTTCAGCACTTAATCATTCTAAAATTACCAAACAGTCGCTTAGTTAAAATGTCACTTAGATAAATATGAATTTATTAAAATCATTTTAAATCAAATGTAGTGTATTTAAACCCCCCTTTTAGTTGAATATTGTTAAAGTAAGAAAAAATGAATTTATTGATCTCATTTAACGCTCGTCAAAGAGTTGGCTAAAATAAGTTTGAAGCACCCTTTAATTAAGACATAGTGGCTTTAACACTCCAATTGTATCCACATCAGCAACTTTAATGTCCTCTATGGCCTATCTGCATCACTACTTCCCGTCTTAATACACCATATTGGATTTTCTACCATGTCATAATCAAAGTCTTCTAACAACTCAGATGTAATGTGTTACAAAGTCATTAAACATAACATTCTAGTGTTTTGAAATTATGCATCTCCTTTGTTTCTTTTCCCTCATTTATACACAATGGATGCTAGAAGAATTATTTTATTGAAGGAATTGGATGTTTTAAAAGATGAATATACATATCATTTTGCTTTGGACTAGACCCGATGTTCAACGACTAAACAAAAGTATACTCTTACTGTATGATCATGATGGATGACAAGTATATTCACATTTTGTTCCTTTAGTTTTGTTGCAATACACTATACAAAATTATTTTTATGTTTATCTTAAATTGTATAACTCATTTTCGTAGGGTACAAAATTAAAAGGAAATGTTTTAAAAAGGTATCGTTCATGTATGAAAACTCAGGAAAGCAATGTTTATTTATTCATAGGCCAACTTTTGTTGAGAATCATAACAAACTAGTTTTATATCCGTCCGGTGGCTGAGAATGTTAATATCATAATGATATAACTATTTTTCTTTGCATTATAAACAAACCAATGTTAAAATAAGAACAAAATACAACTCGTTTAACTAATGAGTAATACTAAATGACTACATATCTTTGCAAATGAAATCCCTAAAAAAATAGAATTGCATACCTAAGTGATAAATCAGTTGAAAGAAGATGATAATTTTACGAAACATTTTCTAAGCTAAGACGCATAACAATCGGTGTTTAAGTATTAAATTAGCCTAATGTCACGGACTGATTTGTTCAGTTCACGTGCGGCACTTAGATTCGTTCTAAGTCAGCCTTCTTGATCTCAAATGAACGGTTTATGCAGCGGAAGTCTTTGTAGGAGAACGTTAGATTTGTAGTATGCAAGTAGAATGCTCGTGATGTGTATTACAACACAAGTATTAAGCTTGTATTACGAGTACAAGGTTTTGAGTTACAAGGAACTTAGGTGTGTGCAAATGAGGCACCACCAACCTATTTATACTAGTTACATTGATTCTAGATTGTTCTATATCTAGATGCATGTATACAATATTTTATATGTGTACTAGAAATATCTAGCACTAGATATTTCCATAGAACTATCTAGCTTCTTTCATGATCTTTCCATGGCTTGAATATGGTAGTGTTTTCTAGAGCTTTCCGGGGTCCTTTAGGGCTGCACTTGTTAGTTCTTCATGACATCCCTTTGAGCCACGTTTTCTAGTCTTTTGTCGGATATTCTAGAGCCTTCCAATGCTGCCATGTTGCTGCAGAATTGTGTGGGCTATTCCGGAGTCTTCCGGGCAGCCTTGTATGCTTCGAAAGGGCCCCTGATCGCTTAAAAGTAAGGGGTTGTGATCTGCATTTTGGGGGGTCGTGACATTCTCCCCCACCTAATGCCACGACGTCCTCGTCGTGTTGCCTTGATGCCCCATGAGTTGTCTTCATGAGTTGCAAAATAGAGATGGTTTTGCCTTGACGCCTTGTATCCGGCTCCAAGGTAATTGTGTGCACCTGATCTCCTTTGATGATGTACATGGTGTTTAGGAATGTTACTGGACATGCTTTTGCTTTTCGGAAGAAGTCCATTCCCAGTATGATATCATAGTTGTCTAGTGGAACTACTGAGAAGTGCAACTTCCCTGCCCATGTACCGAGCTTTGTCTTTACGCCCCATGCTACTCCTTCTATTGGTTTGGAGTTCCCGGAGGCGTCCTTGATCCATCCTTCTTGTGTGGTGATCCTTAAGCCAAGTCTTCGAGCCTCTTCAGGTAAGATGAAATTGTGGCTTGCTCCGGTGTCAACCAACGCTTTCACAAGTTGCCCCTTTATTTCCATGTTTACGAGCCGAAGACCCTTTGATCTTGTCTTCGAGTTGTCTTTGATTGTGGTTGGGTTTGATTGGTTTGCCATCACCAAGGGCTTGCCTTCAACTGTACTTAAAGTATTAAGTAGTTGAAGTTGCATTGCTCCTAGGCAAACCTCCTCTGGTTCTGATGGTTCGTCATCAGATCTGATCAAGGCTGTTAGTCTAGCCTTTTTCGGGCAATCCCGCGCATTGTGCGGTCCATCGCAAAGGAAACATCCTTTGATTATTTGCCCCTCCTTTCCATATTTTGGTGGTCGTTGATTATCTTCTCTTCGATTTTGATTTTGGTTATAATTGTGGGGTCTTGCTCCCCCACCTTTTCCTTCGTTATCCTCTATAATGGTGGGTTTTTGTGATCGCCTTTCATTATGGTCGATCAAGCTTTCAGCAACAATGATGGCTGAGGATAGGTCTTGAACATTTCTTCGTTCAAGCTCGGTTCTTGCCCATGTTTGTAAGCCATCAATGAAGTATATGAGAGAGTCCTTTGGTGACAAGTCCGGAATTTCTAGCACAAGGGTAGTGAAATCTTTGACGTAGTCCTTGATGCTACCCTTTTGCTTTAGATTGCGAAGCCGGATCTTTGCTTCGTGTTTAGCGTTTTCCGGATAAAATTGTTTCTTGATTTCTTTTATGAAATCAGTCCATTGTATGGTGCACGTACCTTTATCCATTTCCATGTGCTTTTGTCGCCACCATAAAGCTGAAGTCTCCTTCAAGTAAAGAGTCACCGTCTTTATCTTCTTGTGTCATTGACAATATCGATGGCCTCAAAGTATTGCTCCATCTCCCAAAGAAATTCATCCACAGCCCTCGCCTCTCATTTGCCAACGAATGGTGATGGTTTGGGGATGTCTACCTTTGTAGAGGCATGGATTATGTTATCACCTCCAGTTGCTAGTGCACGCTTGCAAACACTTAGTTCGGTTTGCAAGTCTTTGATTTCTCTCTCAAAGTTGGCTTTGAGTTGACCCAACTCCCTTGTGAATGCCTCTTCCATCTCCTTCTTTATCAAGGAGAGGGCCAGTTTGAGATCGCTTCTCATTTCATTGAAGTCATTGCCTAACGACTCAACATGTTGCAAAGAGTCGTAGGTGTGTGTTTTGAAGATATCGACTTCAGCCTTGAATTCATCAATTTCATTTTTGAATTCAGACAATGCTGTCTCGACATCTTCAACTCTTTTTTCCATGCTTGCAACCAAGTCTTTAGACATGCTTCGAGTCCTCTTGTCACCTTTATGAGTATCCTCCCGCCCACGGGTCTCGTCTCCGGCAACGCTTGCAACTACAACTTTTTCTGGATTAGATGTCATCCCAATAAATCAACCTAGCTTTGATACCACTTGTCACGGACTGATTTGTTCAGTTCACGTGCGGCACTTAGATTCGTTCTAAGTCAGCCTTCTTGATCTCAAATGAATGGTTTATGCAGCGGAAGTCTTTGTAGGGGAACGTTAGATTTGTAGTATGCAAGTAGAATGCTCGTGATGTGTATTACAACACAAGTATTAAGCTTGTATTACGAGTACAAGGTTTTGAGTTACAAGGAACTTAGGTGTGTGCAAATGAGGCACCACCAACCTATTTATACTAGTTACATGGATTCTAGATTGTTCTATATCTAGATGCATGTATACAATATTTTATATGTGTACTAGAAATATCTAGCACTAGATATTTCCATAAAACTATCTAGCTCCTTTCATGATCTTTCCATGGCTTGAACATGGTAGTGTTTTCTAGAGATTTTCGGGGTCCTTTAGGGCTGCACTTGTTAGTTCTTCATGACATCCCTTTAAGCCACGTTTTCTAGTCTTTTGCCGGATATTCTTGAGCCTTCCAATGCTGCCATGTTGCTGCAGAATTGTGTGGGCTGTTTCGGAGTCTTCCGGGCAGCCTTGTATGCTTCAAAAGGGCCCCTAATCACTTAAAAGTAAGGGGTTGCGATCTGCATTTTGGCGGGTCGTGACACTAAACTATCCTTTGTCTCTAGTATTTGTTTCAACACATGTCATACTTGACGAGTGCTTTATAAAACTACAGTTGATTGTTTTCGTAAAGAAGATAAGCCTATACTGCTTCGAAGTAATACGGACCCTGAATAATCTTATTTTACGTGTATTCCGGTTTAAGATTCATGAAGGCAAAACTCATGTGCATTAGAAGCTTGAGTATCACCAGATGTAACACACTACGACAGATTCACTTGTGATCGGCAACAAAATCAACTCTGATATGAAATATGGTGATAATATATAGGCAAAAAAAAGAATTTAAATAAGTCAAATTGACCCATGCTTCCATAACCTAACATAAATTATGTCATCCAAATTGAAACACTACAAAACCATATACCTAAACTTGACACCTTCAAGATTAAAAGGTTATTATCTGGAAAATGGGTGGCTTAGTTTGGACAAATTGTCAGGAGCACAAGGAATTAGGTCTGGTCAGAACGGTTTGAATTAAAAAATGATCATGATGTGTCAAATCAAGGCAGGTTCGGGTCAAAACGGTTAAATATTACAACATTACCCACTAATGTAAATTACACATCTGTTCAAATTGATTTCTGTAAGGTTATACTTGAAAGGCTGATGCAACCAAAGAAATCAAAGCAACCAAAGTGCTTCCAGCGTGCATGCATATTGTGCAGAGTAGAAGTGACTTCGGATGTTTTACACTTCTCACAGAAAATTATTCTAAGTGTAAAATCTTCCGAAGCCAAAGATCAAATCTTCCGAAGCCAAAGATGAAGTCTTCCCAAGCTTCAAAGACAAAGTCTTCCGAAGCCAATAAAGTGAAGACTGATTTCTTCCAAAGATAGAGAAGACATACTTTCTCTGATCTACTTTTGTATAAAGCTGACCCACTTTCCGCTGCAACTCTGAAGACTCACCAACTTGTATTAGTTGGTGAAAAGGTTCATGCTTTTGCAACAGTAAATTATGGTTTAGAGTCTATAACTTTCTACTTTGTACCTTTTATTCTTTTTGTAATATATTAGGATGTGAGCTATGGCATGTTATAGTCACTTGTCAAAAGGCAATCTGCCTTTTGACTTTACATTGATCTTGTTGTCTAGATTAGTGTTTCTAGCTGGCCTTCAAAGTATGGCCGACTGTAGGATGTAGTATAAAGTATCTTAGGTTCTTGTATTTTTTTATGCTTTATAACACTTGTAAAAGAACTTGAGAGCAATATACAACATTCTTGAAAATCATACTCATCCTATTCTTGTTCTAAGTTCTGTCTCATTGTTTACTTGTGTTCTTAGTATCATTCATATAAACCCAGTTCCCTATTTGATCTGTTAAGTGTTCTAACACTCTCTTCATTATGAGACTGATTGTATTGACCATCCCTTTAACCGGTCCTTCAATTGGTATCAAAGGTTTTTAGGCTCTTGATTGTAAGATCTCACCATCTTAAATCCCTTCAGTTTCACAAAACACTTAGCAACTCAAATGGCAGCTATCACAAAGGCTGATATGGAAACCGGTACCATGAGAAAGTCTCCACTAATCACTCTTGATGATTTTGATACTTGGTGCCAAAGAATGGAAGGCTTCATCAAGTCTCAAGACTCCAGGATGTAGGGATCTATTATCTCTGGACCTCATGTACCATCCACCTCTTCACCTGCTGCTGCTCGTGGAATGATACCAAAGGAAGTGGCTGACTATTCTGAAGAAGACTGGAAAAAGATAGATATAGATCAGAAAGCGATGACCGCTCTCCAAACTGCTCTTCCAAACTCTATCTACAGAGGCTTCAAGAAGTGCAAGACTGCTAAGCAACTATGGGATGCACTAAAGCTTATGTATGAGGGGTCCACTGAAGCAAAAGAGAACAAGAAGGACCTCTTGAAGCAACAGTTTGAGAACTTCACCTTTAAGGCAGGTGAAACCATGACTTAACAATACTTCAGGTATATTGAGATTGTAGACACTCTAATGGATATTGGAGTAACTCTTGAGAACAGGGACATTATGAGGAAGTTCATGTCCTCTCTTCCCAGACAATGGACACACTATTGTATGGTCATTAAAAGGACTGAGAACCTCAAGACCCTTACTCTTACTGAGTTGTATGGTATCCTCAGTGGCTACCAAATAGAGATGAACATGCAAAATCCATCTGGTAACTCCAACAATCAGCAGAGTTCAGCCCTTCATGTGGTTGAAAGGGATTGCAAAGAACCGTAGCATCATCTCATCTGCTACCCTGACAACTCACAAAAGGGTCCATTCATCACCTTCCCAGAGACACCAAGAGAGAGATTTATCCAAGGAATCCCATTCCAATAGATAAGCTCTTAACAAGCCTTTATGTCTACTGATGAAAGCACAGGCAACCTTCTCTTTACCCTTGAAGACCTGGACTGTATCCATCCAGATGATCTGGAGTACATGGAAATAGTCCAACAGATGGCTTTTCTCACTCACAGAGCCAAGAAGTTCTACAAGAGGACAGGGAGTAAGTTTCCTAGCAATGCAACCAATGGAAAGTTTGGGTTGGACAAAAGCAAAGTGAAGTGTTACAACTATAACCAAATAGAACACTTTGCTAGAGAGTGCAAGGCACCAAGAAGAAATGGTGGCCAAGCACAAACCAAACCAAACTACACTAATGGAGCTCCCCAGAATGAGAAGCCCAAGCAGCAAGCTGCAGTTACTGTTGAAGAAGGAGGCTTTGACTAGAGCTTTCAGGTTGAGGATGCATCTCCAAACCAAGCACTGATGACAGATCATGAAGAAGCCAAGGAACAGCTAAAGACCCAGAGGAATGTATGGATCATCGATAGTGATTGTTCTAGGCATATGACAGGCAATGGTTCTCTACTTCAAAATTTTGAGAAAATTGATGGAGGAGGAGTTGCTTTTGGGGAAGATACTGGAGGTTACATTACTGGAAGGGGTACGGTCACAAATGGTAAGCTCAGCAATGAAAAGGTAAACTTTGTCAAAGAACTTGGGTATAATCTACTGAGTGTATCTTAATTTTATGATCAGAGACACAACATGCTCTTCACTGAGCATGAGTGCATTGTTCTCAAGCCCGGGGTGGTCATTCCTCAAGAGCATATCCTACTTGGAGCCCTCAGGAAAGGAAACATGTACAAGATGGACCTGCAGGAAACATCTCCCTCAAGAGAAGTTTCTTGCTTTCTATCTAAAACAAATAGTGATGAGTCTTTCCTATGGCATAAAAGAATGTGCCATGTAAACTTTAAAAACATAAATAAATTAATTAAGAATGATTTGGTAACTGGAATGCCAAAGAAAGAGTTTACAAGTGATGACCACTGTGTAGCATGCCTGAAAGGGAAGCAACATAAAGTGTCTCACAAGCCAAAGGAAATAAACTCTACCACTACTCCCCTACACTTATTACATATGGATCTCTTTGGCCCCACTAGTATAATAAGTCTAGGAAGGACCTTAAATTGTTTGGTGATCAAAGATGACTTCACAAGATTCACTTGGTCTTTTTCCTTAGTACTAAAGATGAGACTCCTGAGATCTTGAAGAACTTTATTCTGAAAATTGAGAATCAATGTGATCACAAGGTCAAAACCATAAGATGTGATCAAGAAACAGAATTTAAGAACCAAATCCTTGACATATTTTGGGATGAAAAAGGTATTACAAGACAATATAGTGCTCCCAAGACTCCTCAGCAAAATGGTGTTGTTGAGAGGAGAAACAAGACACTTATTGAAGATATAAGAACCATCTTGTCTGACTCTAAACTGCCCATCACCTTCTAGGCAGAGGCAGTCAACACAGCCTGCTATATGCAGAATAGAGTTTTAGTGGTTAAGACTCATGGTAAGACTCCTTATGAGTTGTGGCACAAAAGGAGACCGTTTGTTGGTTTCCTCAGGTCATTTGGTTGTCCTCACCATCTTGAATACCAAAGATCAAATAGCCAAATTTTCTGAGAAATCAAATGATGGACACTTTATTAGATACTCTTTCCAAGCTAAGGCTTATAGAGTATACAATCTCAGAACTAGAGTAGTTGAGGAGTCAGCCAATGTGACCTTCAATGAGCATACTCCTAGTGTGAAAGGTTCTGGTCCTAATTGGTTGTTTGATCTTGATTTAGTTATAAACTATTTTAACAAATCTTGTGAGAATGTTTTAGGATATATAGGTAACTTATCAACAGGAGATCCTGACCCAAGATTTGAGCTGAGAAGACCAAGCAAGCATACTACCTTAGCTCTAGTGGTAACTAACCCTACAAATGAAAAACCTATCAGCACAAACTTGACAAATTCAGTTGATACATCTGAGGTGCCTACAAATTCCAGCTCAGAGGCTCAAAAATCAGATGAAGAAACTTCAAATGTAGGAGGAAATAGAGGTGGTGATAGTGATCAAGAATTTCTTGATGCTGATAACCACTCCATAGAAAACAATATAAATGATGTCACGCACTCATTGGATCAAGCCTTTCTTGATAAGTGCGCTGATGTGGTGGGTATACTCCATTGCCAGATCTAAATTTCTCAAATTTAGATCTTTCCAATCAACTTGCTATGATCCCTCAACTCAGGATCCACAAGTCGCACCCTACCACAAACATCATTGGAAATATTGATACAGGGGTGAGAACAAGAGGACAAACCCATGATAAAAATGTTTATCTATACTCTTATTTCTTATCCCAGATAGAGCCAAAGAAAGTTGATGAGACTTTGAAGGATGGAAGTTGGGTTGAAGCAATACAAGAGGAGCTGCTTCAATTCAAAAGACAAAAGGTTTGAAACCTATGTCCTCTTCCTCATGGGAAGACTACCATAGGAACGAAGTGGGTTTTTAGAAACAAGAAGGATGATAGAGGACTTTTCATCAAGAACAAGGCCAGACTAGTTGTTCAAGGATACACACAAGAAGTGGAAATTGACTACACAGATGTTTTGCTCCCGTAGCAAGAGTTGAAGCTGTTAGAATATTCCTGGCTTTTGCTGCATCCAAGGATTTCAAGGCCTACTAGCTTGATGTCAAGTGTGCTTTCTTATATGGGGTGATTGATGAAGAGGTTTATGTTAAACAACCACCTGGCTTTGCACACCCAGATCATCCTGATTATGTCTGCAAGCTTGATAAAGCTTTTTATAGGCTGCACCAAGCTCCAAGAAAGTGGTATGAGACACTATCTTAGTATCTCTGTCAACATGGCTACAAGAGGGGTACTATAGATGGAACTCTCTTCATCAAAGAAACAGGGAATGACTTAATGCTAGTTCAAGTATATGTAGATGACATTATCTTTGGGTCAACTAATCCAAAGCTCTACAAAGACTTTAAGAGGCTGATAAAGAATAAATTTAAAATGAGTGCCATGGGGGAACTCAATTTCTTTCTGGGAATTCAAGTGAAGCAAGTTGAAAATAACATCTTTATAATTCAGTCAAAGTATGTACAAGACATCCTTACAAGATTCAACATGACTGATTGCAAGGTTGCAAAGGCTCCCATAGCTAGAAATATACCTGGCAAAATTGGCTGGTCGGGTTGGGTCAGGTGCTAGGTCAGAATGGGTTCGGGTTAGAATGGATTTGGGTCAGAATATACTAATTTAAAAATGGGTTAGAATGAGTTCGGGTCAGGATGGATTTGGGTCAAGATGGGCCGGGTCAAAATGGGTTTAGACTCAAAAAACCACTTTGATTAACAATTTCATACATAGATAAATCCCAAGGCAGTGGGCACCCACGTTCTAATGAAAGAAAAAATATAACTAAGTATTACTTAATACTTTAAGATACACTAGACAAATTAAACTTTAAGCATATGGTAATAAAATAAAATATAAAAAAAGATAAACTACGGTGGACGTGGGTTGTGAATGTATATTGTGGTCTTTTACCCCCATCATGGAGCTCCAGTTTAAGACGCCCGGTTGCCGACCCATTCTTCTCATGTGACCCGTTAACCGATCTTGACACGTTCATAAATCCAACATGTTTATCGCTATCACTTAGATGTAAGACTATGTGTGGATTTTGGAGAAAGATGGGTTATGAGAAAACCTAATCAACCCATCCTGGCCCGTTCCCTGTTATTTTAATGACCCATCTTGACTCGTTGATCACTATTCCTGGTTTTAAAATTACCCAACTTGACCCTCTTAGAAATATTGCTTAACCCAATCTAATCCATTACTTCATTTTTACTACACAAATCAACCCAAATGTACCCACTTGGGTCAAAATTGCCAGGTCTAGCAAGAAACCACTCCCTTGGACCTGATCTTGAGGGGGAGTGTTTGGATGAACATCTCTATAGGGCTATGATTGAGTTTCTTATGTACCTCATAGCCAGCAGGCCTGATTTCATGTTTGCCACATGCATCTGTGCAAGATATAAAGCCAACCCTAAGATGTCACACCTGGTTATTGCCAAGAGGATTCTTAGATATCTCAAAGGTGCTTCTAAGCTTGGCCTTTGGTATCCAAAGAATTCTGACTTCAATCTGTATGTCTATACAGATAGTGACTATGGTGGCTGTAACATGACTACAAAGTCTACATTTGGGGGATGTCAATTCCTTGGTGGAAGGATAGTCTTATGGCAATATAAGAAATAATCCTGTATGTCTGCATCAACTGCTGAAGCTGAATACATTGCTGCTACAAGCTACTATGCTCAAGTGCTTTGGATTCAGAATCAGATGCTGGACTATGGATTCAACTTCAAAGAGACTCCCATCCACATAGACAACAATATTGCTATACCTATTACAGAGAATCCTGTGCAGCACTCAAGGACAAAACACATCAACATCAGGTATCATTTGATTAGAGATAATTTTGAAAAAGGATTAATCAAACTAGTCAAAGTTAACACAAATGAACAATATGCTGATCTGTTCACTAAAACTTTTGATGAACAAAGATTCAAATATCCTGTATCAGCTATTAGGATGATTAACTTTGAGTAGATTTTTGTTATATTTAAATCAATTCTATTCTAAAACCTGTGTGTTCTAAGTTGTTTATTTTATCATCTTCATAAACCCAGTTTCCTTTGAAAGAAAATTTTTTCAAAAGATATTCCTTAGATTTTTGAATTTTGTTAAACATATTTACTTTCGGAAGACATCAAGTTGTCTTTGGAAGAACATTATGTCTTCAAATCAAATAATTACTTATAAGACATTTACCTTCGGAAGAAATTCTGAGATACCTTCCGAAGCCTAAATATGCTTCTAAGTACTTACATGTATTTGAAGGACAATTTTCTTCTGAAAACAATTAAGTCTCGGAAGATTTATTCTCTTTAGAATTAAACTTCCAAGTCCTGATCTCTTCCGAAACCAAACATGCCTCGGATTCTTTAAGTATTTTCCTTCTGAAGCAAAATTTTCACAAATCTCACAAATATATTCCGAAGCCAAATTGGCTTCGGAAGCTTTTCTTAAAACTTCCGAAGACAAAAATACCTTCGAAAGATTTTCGACTTCCAAAAAAACTACCTTTTTGGGCACTTTTAAAGGTGGGACCGGCATTCGGATTTCAAAGTTTATCCTTTTGCATTAACTTTGTCTCAAACCCATTTTGTATATATTCTCTCAATGGTTCTCCCTCTTTCACTATCTTTTTCATCTGAAAAATATTCTAACCTAAACTCACCCACAAACCGCCCTTGTTCTTATCTTCCTTCATAACAAAGCTACCTCAAAATGGCCACCTTAATCACAGAAACCAACCCGATTTCTCCATGCAACTTCACAGGCAACATAATCAAGTTGCTCTGTTGAACTCTGAGAAGTATCCTGGTTTCTCAGAGGTTTGTCGCTTTCTCACTCTATCAAACTACTTCACCTCCCGCACCATCGATCCTTCACTCTATGAGGATCAGCTATTGGAATTCTGGAGGACCTGTTAAGAGGTCACCATAGATGGGGAGAAGGAACTGTCTGCCACAGTGCAGGGGAGGACAATCTTCATCACTCCAACATCCATAAACACACATCTAAGGCTAGATGATGTCGAAGGTGAGTCGTCCTTCCCCAAGTCTGCTGTTAACCATTCTTTTGGTCAGATGGGCTATGAAGGGGATTTCTCTATCAAGACCTTCAAGAAAGGGAAAGTTTCCTCCGAATGGAAATACCTCCTCCATGTTGACATCCATAGTCTATCTAACAAGCATGGAGGATGGGACCAAGTTCGAGTAGACCTTTCCTACATAGTCCATGGGATGGTTCAGTGAGTCAAGTTCAGGTATTCACAATTTATGTACATTAATTTACTTGCAAACTTGGACTCCTTAGAATATTACATGTTCCCTAGATATGTCCAGCACATTCTCAACTGTGAACTGGGCTCACAGTTAAGGGGAACAGGTAATGTTCTAAAATTGGGACAGATGAAGACCGGCATCTTCAAGACTATGAGGAAGCCAACTGTTGGCTTCTTAGGGGTAGAAACAGCCCTTGTCCCAACCTAGGTGACAACCTAGCAGCACCAGCTAGTGTTAAGCCCACACCTTCTACTTCTCAACCACCTATACAGCCACAAATAACCATCACCTACCAAAGAAAATCCAAACAAACCCCTACACATACAGGAGGAAGTGGACACTAGAGCTCCCACTTCTCCTGAGGAGCAAACCACTCCCATCTTACCAATGATCAGTGTTGAGATTCCTAATGCTCAGCCTGATGAGCTCATAACCCCCAAGCCTTAAGCCTTCACTCAGAGTCTTAACACTCTAGTAAACAACCTTTAGGGGATAGTTACCATCCCTAGACTCTTGATCAAAACCAACCCATTCCAAACCTAGAATTCTATGATGATGAAGACATGGGCTTCAGTGAGTATCATGAGTCTCTCTACTCCTCTCCCACTCAAGGAGAGATGAGTACTCCTGTTTCTCCATGTCTAGCCCGCATCATCCACCTACTACTGAGGTGGATCTCCCTAAACCTGTTCAGGAGGTCCATATGGAAAAGGCTCTCACTTCAGCAAGTGACTACATGATTAAGACCCCAACCATGGCAACCCAACCCATCGACACTTCACCTGAAGCTGTCATGGTGCAGGGGAAATCCAGCTGCCAATAACAAAGTGCTGGTGATGAGGAAGAAGACTTAGGTCCTATTCTCTCATCCCCCATGATTCTTCTGATGAAGATGAGGGGATCATGAGACTAAAGGTGCAAAATCTGACTCACACCTGCACCTATTAGTCTTAAAGGTTAGTCACTTGGAATCTCAGGTGACTATACTGCTAAGAAGGGTCAATGATCAGCAACTTGAGATTTTCGACCTCAAGAAAAAACTAGCCGGGAGACCTTTAAGGATGACTTAACCAGGAACACAAGAACCTATGGATATGATAGACCTAACCCCTAGCTTACCTATACAAGAGGGTGATGCTACCAAAAATGGGATAAAGTCCAAGCAATCACAGAACTTGGGAGTTTTTCACAGTGTATGGACATTTAGGATTCACCAACCTCATTTGCAATTGTCCATACTCAGCAACCTCCTCAAGTCCATATTGATATGGACTCACTTATTCAAAGTCTGTTTGAGGAGGGTATTCCATGAGCTATATCTACCCCACCCTATGATGCTGAGAATGAAATATTTGGGTGGAGGTATCATGCTAACAGGAGAGCTCTAATTCTACATAGACATCAGGGGTAGCAAGAGGTTTCCAATTTTCAAACCCTGAAGTACTATGACAGTCTTCCTCTAGTCCGCAGGCCACTTGCCAATCCTAGTCAAAGCAGGCAAGCTGACAGACTGGCTGAGAGGATTCAAGACAGGATTGTTGAAGAGTTCAGGCAAAAAAGAAGACAAAGGGTAACAGGCAATGTCATTGGTCAACTGAATGTTGAGGTGGACCCTAAGATTAGCTTCGAAGGGGAAACCTTGACCGAAGGCCCAGTGATAGACCCTGTGAACCTTGTTACAAGAACTGCTTCAATATCATCAACCATCAGTGAGGCACCTGCTGGTGAAGGTGCTTCACAACCTCTCTTTGGCCAGAGCTTGACTGCTGAACCAAGTAATGAAGGCCAAAGCTCTCTCCACTCTAAGTCATAAAGGCCTGTAAGTGACAAAGGGAAGAGGAAGATGACCTCTAAGAAGATTGAGGAGGGGGAGAGAGAGAGGAAGAGGAAGCTAAGGGGAGAGAGTTCAAGGGGGTCTCTTGGCTTCATGCAAGCTGCTATCAGGGCTGCCCCCAGGCCAAATACTAAGGATGATGAGTTGACACAGCCAGATTAAACTACTTGGGTACCAGGAACTACAACATAGATGAACTCATCTCTCTTCCTTTAGAGGAACTCAATGAGCTGGCAGACACAGAGCTGTTAAAGGAGAGGAAGGAGGTAGAGGATGCAAAATTGCTCCTAAAGATCAAGGAAGAAAGGGGACAGAAAAGGCTCTACAAGCATGCTCCTACCCTCTCCCAGTTCAGGAAAGCCATGAGAAAGAGACTGTGGCAACTGCACAACTGATAATTGGTTAATATGCATGCACGTATCTTAGTCAATATTGCACTTTTAATATATTTTATATATTGAACGATATTACTTTGTTACGCTTTTGAAATGTAGGTCAAATGGAGTTTAATGGCATTATTCATAAAGGATATCGAAGATATGAAGATTATTGCTTGACACGTGCCAAAACCAAAGAAGATCACAGCCAAAATATGGAGGCCGTAACCTACGGCCTGTTGCGTATCATGGTGGATAATTTCGAAATTTGAATCATATAAAAGCCCTAACATTAGGGTTTCGAAAGAACTCCTGCCTCCAACCCCAAGAACGAATCTTTGGATCATTGGGAGCCATTGAAACTTTCTCTAATCATCGATTGATCAAGGATTCATATGCACAAAGTAAAGATTGAAGAGATTATGATGAAGATGCAAGGCTAAACCACCCGTGATCATCCCAGGGTGGACGGTTTGTGATTGGATTATGCATGCTTGTGTTTTACCTAGTCCATACATGAACTTTGATTGTTTAACAACTTTCTTTTGTTTATGTGCTTTGAATCATGTGTTGATTAAAGATTCTTGTTAGTGGAGTTGATTATTGCTTATCAAGTTATCAGTTTTACATTGTTAACCATTGAGTGATAATTAGGTTATTATCATTAATTGGTGATTACGAACAAAGTTTCAAGATTGTGGTATTAGTTAGTTTACTAGTTAATTTACATAATCGGTTATCAAGTTCGTAATTACCTTTTAACATATGTGATAAACAAGTTATGTCTATGAAACTTCAAGATCATGTAAAACATAAGCCATATATTCAATTACATTCCTGAAACTCGGGTGTGATCTCTTTCATCGTAATAGTTTTAAATCAAGTCCCACTTTTCGTTTTGCTTCATAAAGTGATCATTTTTAAGTTAATTTAATTTATCTCTAATTTGTGGTCTAGTGACAATAGTAAATAAGTAATTTTTTAATCAGTTACGCGTGACACCATCCATGGACTCCTCCTGGGATCGACACCCTATTTACCCTAACTAGTTAAGGTATTTAGGAATCATAAAACAAGCAATTTTTTCTTCTTATTTGATCGAGTCTTCGGCACAGAACAAATTTTGCCGACGTTGTCGGGGAGACTGTTCCCTTGGTGTTTAGTTTAATTGATTGCTATAGTTTTTATTTTGTTTAATTTCGTGTGTTTTGTTTAGTGTTTTGTTTGCTCTTTCTGTTCTTTGTTATGCTTGGTGTGTTTCAGTGTGCAGGTGACAGGTTGCATGCATACTCGTTATTCGGGTCGGAAATCACCACTTGTTTTTTTATCCAGAGATTGAGAGATCAGCAAGAGAAAATCATGTTTTGCATAGATCGAGAATTCCAGTACCACCAATTTCTCATGCCATTGAACAACCAGCTTCTAGTTCATCTCAGTCAGTAGAGATGGAACCGGTAGATGTTCCACAAGGAGGAAATATAGCGCCAAACCAAAACCCACCCGTGAACCCTAATAACCAAAACCAAAACCCAAATACACCCCCACTACCAAATAACAACCGAAACAACTTGAATCAACCACCACCCAACAATAACATGAATCAAAATAACCGCAATCAAGGAGATGACCTCGATCATGTGAGCATGCATAGTGTTCACACTGGTGATGAAGATTATGAAAATGAGTGGAATAACAATGAAGAACCATATAAGGATGCAAATTATGATGCTTGGGATGGACTTTTTGTGGAGGTGATGGATATAATGGAAACCACAATTGGGGAAATGACCAATACGGGTGGAATGCACCACCTATCAATCAACAATGGGGTAGGGCTAATAATCATAACGTCAACCATCAAAGAAGACCTCAGAGAGCTCCAGTACAAGGTGTGGATAGTCATGTCAAACCAGCTATTTCTAAAAATCCAAATCCTATTGCACCTCCAAATCGTAAAGGAAGGACTTTTGATGTACGCCCTTACTATCTCACTATTCTTCCTGCGTTTAGAGGTACTGCAACAGAAGAACCATATGTGCATCTTGCTGAATTTGATGTAATATGTAGCACTATCGGTGGAAATCACTTTACACAAGATGAAGTGAGATTGAGTCTGTTTCAATTCACCTTAAAAGATAGAGCTAAGCAATGGTTTCTCACACTACCTGATAACAGCACCCATACTTGGAAAGAGATGCAAAGGGTTTTTCTTGAAGAATACTACTCTATGGGAAAGACTAGTGATGCAAGAGATGCCATTCGATCCTTTCCACAACAAGTGGGTGAACAATTTCATGAGGCATTTACAAGATTCAAAGAGTTGATCCGCATGTGCCCTCATCATGGCATTGAAAGGTGGGAATTGATTAAGGCGTTTTCAGATGGATTAACACCAGAGGAAAGAAAATATTTGTACTCCACAAGTAACGGTACGTTCTTGTCTAATCATGAAGACATGGATTGGGAGTTTTTAGAAAGAATGTGCAAGAACTCCAAGGCTCAAACTTCGGCTAGTAGAAGGTCAAAGCCTGCTCCAGCAAGGTCAACTACCATTGACCTTGAGACTAAAGAAAGAATTGCCTCTCGGGAAAGGCAATTGGCCAAGCTAGGACTTGTGGGAGCCAAAGATGTAGCTTCAGTTGGATTTGATGTGTGTAATGAATATGGGGAATTAGGGCATTCAAGTATAGATTGTCCTTTGTTGTTGGGACAACATGAAGAGGTGAATCAAGTATATGGAGAAAGAAAGCAGTTTGATATGAACTCCAATACTTATCACCCTGGATTGAGGAATCATCCTAATTTCAGGTATGGAAATGCTGATAACCAAATGAACCCGAACTTTCAAGGTTACAATCAAGGTAATCAGCCGTATCAAAACCGCCAACAAGGGAACTATCAGGGTAGTTATCAAAGAAATTCCAACAATCAAAGTGGCTACAATCAAGGTGGTCAACAAGGCTGTTCATCTAAGAATTACCAAGGTAATCAAACGGGAACGTCAAGTAATGAAGATTCTATAAACTCAAAGTTGGATGCACTTATGAACATGATGAAGGAAAACAAGAAGGAGAATGAAATAAGAGATAAAGCATATGAAGCATTGAACAAACAAGTGGGACAACTTGCACAAGATGTTGCTCAAATTAGGACGAACCCGGGCAAGTTACCAAGTGATACAATAGTGAATCCACAACATCAAAGCTCTAATGCGAAACATCATGTCAATCAGGTAAGTACTCTGCGTAATGGTAAGGTATATGATAACAAAGTCGTCCCTCCACTACCCTTTGTAGAAGGAGTGGTGGAGGATGTTGATGAAACTGTAAATAGTGATGATGAGCAGGAACCGGTTATGTCTAAAACATTAAAAAAGGTAACTTTTCAAGAAGAAAGTAAACCGGCTTTAAATGATAAATCAAAAGTTTACAAAGATAAGGGTATGGAGGCTAATACCATTCCTTATTCAGCAGCTTTAATTGATGTGGTAAAAGTTTCATCTATCATTAAAAGAGGCCCATAACAAGAAGAAATGTGGGAGGTTTTCAAACAAGTTAAAATCAATCTACCTCTTTTAGATGCAATCAAACAAGTCCCTACTTACGTAAAGTACTTGAAAGATATGTGCACTTAGAAAAGAAACCATAAGTTTCCTAAGAAACTTGATGTGTCTGCAAATGTGAGTGCCATTCTATCAGGTGCTCTTCCACCAAAACTTCGGGATTCAGGGGCGCCTGTTATCCCCATTCAAGTGGGTGACTTTAAAATGGCTAAGGCGTTATTAGATCTCGAAGCTAGTGTTAGTATCCTACCAGGGAGTTTATATGACCAGTATGACTTTGGTCCACTTCAAAAAGCCGAAACCACCATGGTTTTGGCTGATCTTACTCTTACACTCCCCCGTGGAATAGTAACCAATGTAATTGTAAAGGTGGAAGATTTTTACTATCCTGTGGATTTCTTGGTTCTTGATTATGCGGCAATTAATAACAACAAACAATATAACGTCATTCTTGGCCGACCGTTCTTAGCAACCGCAAATGCTCAAATTAATTGTAAAAATAGAACAGTCGCCATGACATTTGGAAACCGTAAGTTAAGAGTCAATGTTTATGAATATGCATCTAATTCTCCGGTTGGTAATGAATGCTTTATGGCGGACATTTTTTACGGGTGTGATCCTCATGAAAATGAGGATAGCACCAAGGAGACATGTGTTTTATGTGACAGGGAAGATGCTAAATTTGTGCAACAGTTAGAGGAGGAAGAAAAGCAACCGGAGGTATTGGCAATTCAAGAAGGTAGACCACCATGGACTCATCAAGTGGAGCCTCTACCCGAGCACATTGATTCAAAGATGAAACCATCTTTAGAAAGTTCCCCAACTATGGAACTCAAGGAATTGCCAAAGCATCTAAAGTATGCATTCCTGGGAGAAGACCAAACATTACCGGTGATAATTGTATCAGATTTAGAGAATGATCAAGAGGAAGCACTGTTGAAGGTATTAGAAGAGCACAAGGCAGCAATTGGATGGACCATAATGGATTTGAAAGGTATTAGTCCATCAATTGTTATGCATAAAATCATTACTAATGCAGATGCAAAGACACACAAAGAAGGCTCAATCCCAACATGAGGGATGTTGTCGAGAAAGAGGTTTTAAAATGGTTAGATGCCGGAATCATTTACCCTATTTCCGATAGCACATGGGTAAGTCCGACACAGACGATGCCCAAGAAATCGGGCATCTAAATTATTAAAGATGCACAAGGTGAGCATTTTGCTACCCGACCCATTACCGGGTGGCGGGTATGCATTGGTTCTAGAAAGTTAAACGCAGCTACCTCTAAAGATCACTTCCTGCTCCCTTTCATAGATCAAATAGTTGAGAAGCTAGCAGGTCAGAAGTTTTATTGCTTTCTAGATGGTTACTCAGGGTATAATCAAATTGCCATTCATCCTGACGATCAACAGAAGACAACGTTTGCTTGATCATATGGTACTTTCGCATTTAGGCGAATGCCATTTGGTCTTTGTAACGCCCCAGCCACCTTTCAAAGGTGTATGATGAGTATCTTTTCAGATATGGTTGGGGAGTCTTTGGAGATCTGCATGGAAGACTTTTCAATATTTGGTCCATCGTTTGACAGTTGTCTCATGTAATTAACCAAAGTATTGAAATGATGGGTCGAAACTAATTTGGTTTTAAGTTGGGAAAAAAGTCATTTTATGGTTCAAGTGGGTATTTTTTAGGACATGTCATTTCTAAACGTGGGATAGAGGTTGATCATGCAAAAATCAAAGTAATTTCAACTTTACCTCCCCCCATGAATATCAAAGGCATACGTTCATTCTTGGGTCATGTGGGATTTTATAGGAGATTTATAAAAGGATTTAGCACAATCACCAAACCGTTATGTAATTTGCTTTTAAAAGATGCGCCTTTTGTTTTTGATGAAGAATGTTTAAAAGCTTTTACAACACTTAAAGAAAATTGGTTGAAGCCCCGATTTTGCAAGCACCAAATTGGTCATTACCATTTGAAATTATGTGTGATGCTAGTGATTTCGCAATCGGGGCAATATTAGGACAACGGGTGAATAAAAAACTCGTAGCGATTTATTATGCTAGTAAGACATTAGATGGTGCTCAATTGAATTACACGACCACTGAAAAGAATTACTTGTAGTGGTATATGCTCTTGATAAGTTCAGGTCTTACATTTGGGAAAGCAAAGTCATTATATATTCAGACCATAGTGCAGTGAAGTATTTGATGGAGAAGAAGGATGCCAAGCCGAGGTTGATTAGATGGGTCTTGCTATTACAAGAGTTTGATTTGGAGATACACGACAAGAAGGGTTAAGAGAATGCTGTGGCTGGCCATCTATCTAGAATTGTTATGGAAGGGGATGAGTCTAAAGTAATAAACGAAACATTTCCTGATGAGCATTTATTAGCAATCTCTACTTTGCCTTGGTTTGCTAACATAGTTAATTATTTGGCTGCAGGTATAGTTCCGGATCATTGGTCAAAAAGGAAAAGACAACAATTTTCAGCTCAAGCAAAGCATTACATTTGGGATGAACCAAACCTTTTCAAAGTTGGTGCTGATGAGATTATCCAAAGATGTGTACCAGAAGAGGAAGTGCAAGAAGTGTTGACACTAACCCATTCATTTGCATGTGGAGGACATTTCAGTGGTCAAAAGATCGGGCATAAGATTCTATCTTGTGGGTTATTCTGGCCCATAATTTTTAAAGATGCCTTAATTTATGCTAAACAATGTTTAAGATGCCAACAACTTGGTAGTATCTCTAAACGGGATGAGATGCCCATGAAACCAATCCTCATGGTTGACATTTTCGATGTTTGGGGGATAGATTTCATGAGACCATTCCTGAATTCACATGGCAATTACTATATTCTAGTAGCAGTGGATTACGTGTCTAAGTGGATTCAGGCCATTGCTACTAAAACAAACGATCATACCGTTGTTTGCAACTTTGTACAAACCAATTTTTTCTCAAGATTTGGCATCCCTCGTATGATCATAAGTGATGGGGGTCTCATTTTAAAAACTTTAACTTTGGAAAGTTGCTCAAACGATATGGTGTAAATCATCGAGTCGCAACACCATACCACCCACAAACAAGTGGTCAGGTTGAGGTTTCGAATAGGAAAATTAAAGAGAGTTTACAAAAGACAGTAAGACCTGACCGAAAAGATTGGTATTTACGTTTAAATGATGCTTTATGGGCATACCGAACCGCTTTCAAAACACCTATTGGAACCACATCATATCGCTTGGTATATGGGAAAGGTTGTCATTTGCCTGTCGAGTTAACTCACCATGCATTGTGGGCAGTGAAAGCTGTCAACATGGATTATAAAACTACAGGTAAAAAGAGAAAGTTGCAGCTGTGTGAATTAGAAGAATTAAGGAATGAAGCATTTGATTGTGCATCGGCATATAAAGATAAGATGAAAGCAGTTCATGATGCCAAAATCCGACGGAAATCTTTTGAAGTGGCTCAGAAAGTGTGGCTTTACAATTCCAAATTAAAGTTCTTTCCAGGGAAGCTAAAAAGTAAATGGACGGGTCCATTTATTGTTACAAGGGTTGGTCACTATGGAGATATTGAAATTGAAGACCCGAAAGACCACATAAGATGTGTGGTGAATGGTCAGATATTGAAACCATATTTGGAGGCAAGTGACATCAACAAGGTACAAATGGATTCAGTGAAATTCCTTGTGGATTCACCGACATATGAGACAAACTAGTATATCAGGTAAGGTCTGCCTGAAGACCTTAAACTTAGCACTTTCCGAGAGGCAACTCGGAGAACTTTGTGGGTATGTTCACTAGAAACCCTCATGAGACTTAACTCGTCCAGTCGGGCCTACCGAGGGGTTTAAAAGGCTTGTTGGATATGCTAAATGCAACCGTGATTCCTTTGAAAGTGAGTTTAGAAATTTTATTTTAGGTTGGTTATTTATTATGTCTTTGTGTTTGTGTCATCGTTATGTCTTTTGTTTCAGTCATTGGATGCATATTCATCAGCAGGGGAAGTCTGTGGATTTTAAGGTAAATATAGGTGCGATTGAGGGTAATGCACAATTAGTGGGGGGAGTGGCCGTGTTTTCCGCCAACCAAAACAACAAAAAGATTTTATATATTTTCATGTTATTTAAACAAATTTATCAATACTTTAGTTTTTTTTATCAAGTAAATTTTCAATCAAGTTAAAGTAAAACACAGTTGGAAAACAACGGGCCGTAACTTACGGCCTAAGGCCGTAACTGACGGCCTATGCCCAATCAGACGGCCTAACCTTCTGCCTTACAGTCTCAACAAATGGTCTCAGCACAAAAGAGTGATCGTAACTTACGGCCTTAGGCCGTAAGTTACGGCCTGTCGAGGCTGGTCACGGGTTGCCCGTAAAACCACATGGAAACCCGATATAACACTAAATTTTACCACATCTTTCGGGTTTTAACCTTAACCCATCACCAAAACACCAGTTTTTTTCACATTCTCTCATCTACTTTCACCTTCTTTCTCAAAAACTCATCAAGAACCCTAGTTCTTCTCCATCACATAACTTCTTTAATTCTTCATCAAAACCTACAAAGTTCATATGCATCTGGTTTAATTTCTCGAGACAAACACAACCCATGGTTTAGTTTACCCAAATTCGTGATCGTTTGTTAGATCTAGTAACAAGAGGACTCGAGAGTTTTGGGGGTTTTGGTGATATTGTTGTCAAGGTTGCATCTTTCTTTGTAGACATCACTTTAACAACAACAATTTCCTCTTATCATTGAAGGTACTCACTTTACTTATGATGATTATTGAGTGAATCTATTGGGAACATGGCATGTCTTGTGTTGTTGTGACCATGAATTGCATGATGTTAGTATAACTAGGTTGTTTTGAGACGTATCACAGGTTTTACATCAATTTATAGAAATTAATTAATGGTTGATGTCAGGATGGTAGTATGATTCAAGTGTGGGGAAGATTTTGGTTAAGGGTTAGTTGTAGGTGTGATTATCATTAGACCTTTTCGAATTATCTTGTTCTATGTGTATTGAGAACCTTGAATGCTTAATGTCGTTAATCAAAAGGTGAATTGGTATCCACATTGGTCACTTGGTTCATGTTGTTAGGGATGTTGTTATGTTGAGAATTATGATGTTATAAATGCAATGAGTAATAATAAGTTACATGTTACTTTTCTTTGATGGAATTGGTATCTTTATTTAAGGTTTAAACTCCTTTTTCAACTAGTAAAGTAACCATGTAAAAGATTATCACTAGCGACATCATAAACTATCATACACTTTAATTACTGTTAAGTGACTTAATTATTATTTGATTGCAGGATTAATGGCAGGTAATAACCAAAAAGGTAAGGGGAAAGAGGTTGCTTCAACATCGGGCACTAAAAGGAGGAAGTTTCTCCAATCGGATCCACCTAGGGCTGAGGAAGAAGACACTGATATGGAGGAAGAAGAAGAGTCTGGAGATGAGGAAGAGTATGATGATGATGGATTACCCAAGTGGAGAAAAAGTAGACATTTATCTTCATTTGCAGAAGAAGTTCAGCCTTTGCTATATCATAAGAAGATGAGGGACATTAAAGGATCACTTCACTCCCTCATGATCTGTGAGAGGAAAATTAATCAAGATCATTTTGACAAATTCAAGATTACTGATTGCTTTACAAGATTAGGATGGGAAGAACATATGACCTTTAACAATGATGGGAGCGATGACATTTACATGGATGCAATTATAGAATGGATGTCAACACTTCAAAAGAAGCCAGGCAATAACCCACAGGAAACAATGGAGTTAGTAGGAAAGGTCAATGGCAAGCCCGTAACACTATCATTTGAGACCTTGAGTAGAATAGCCAACTTCAACACGGGAGCCGACGATGATGAACCATATGAATATCCCTCCGATGCATTGCTAGCTTGTAAGAAAGACAATGAAGACATATGGAGAGATATGATCAGAGCACTGTTTGTTGTGCCTCAAGGCACAGATGTAGCAAGATGGCCTCTACGCCGACAACATGTCAAATCATTACCCAAGTTACTTATGATATTTTTAAATCAGAATGTAATGCCTCGACTAGGTGGTAAAGGGTCAGTTAGATTGTATGAAGTGATGATTTTGCATGCTCTCGTGACGGGAACACCCGTCCTATCAACCCGTCATCTTATCTTGTGGAATGTGTGGGAAACCAGAGAAAAAGCCGATAGGAAATCTGTTCCACAGTGTCGACTGCTTTCCAAACTGCTAAAGAGGGCTAATGTGTTGCCTCGCAGAATGAATCCTCATAAATTTAAGCACGTACCATTCCGCCTAGACACATTAGCAGCTACAGAATGGTTGTATCAAGAGACAACACATGTTTACCGGTTGACGGACAGAAAAGGTGGGCGATGCATGGAGGTATTGAAAGAAGATGCCGAGGAAGAAGAACAAGTGGAGCCAACACCTGCAGCGGCAGATGATGTGCCTTGTGAGGAGTGGAGACCTCATCAACGCAGTGACGGGAACGCAATAGCACAAGCGCGTCCCACTAATTTTAATCGACGGACTGACTGTGAGCAAATTATGTTTGACAGGCAAACACAGGAAATTAAAGAGAATCGGAGGTACAGGAGAACAATGATGTATACGCAAGAGCTCTACCGGAATGAAGATTTTAGATATCATGAGGAAATCCGACATTATCATGACTTCCAGCAGGGTCTTCCATACACCGAGAGGCCCCACCCTACTTACTGGAGATCTCCTAATCTTGTTCCATATGCACAGAGCCATCAGATGCCCCATTACCCTCAGTCAACTCTATCAGAGTGGGTGTCATATGACACCAACATGGGTCAAGCAGACAGTAGTTCTACTCAAGCCGACCCATGTGACATGAGGACCATCCAGTGGAGTTTGTATGAGGGCATGTTTGGTCAGCCAAACCCCCGACAACCATATGATGGATGATCTTGCACTCTCTGATCACATGAGATCAGGTCCACGTGCTTTCCCTTGAACTTATGCTATTAATGTTTAAGTTGTTACTTCTTGTCTTTAGTTGCATTATGTGGATTGGTCATTGTCTTCTATGTACTTGGTGGTGTAACAAACTTGTTTGTTTTAGGAATGTGTTAATTTAAATTTTCGTTAATGTCAAGTCTCGGTATGCATAGCACAATGATGAGGGATTTAGCCTTGCACCTGGGGGAACTAAGGTCTTAATAAACTCATTCCACATTGGGAACAATGTAGCCCAAGTGTGGAGATGACGTGATTAAAATCTTAAAATTCAAAAAACTTGAAAATATTTTGAATATTTTGAAAAAAAATAAATAAATACAAATAAGAAGAAGCGTTTAAACGAATGTAATTGTGCATCAAACCTAATTTCTCAATATAAATCGCTAAGTATCACTTGCTTGTGTATATGTAGAGATCCCTTGGCATGGTTAGCCATAAGTCACAGGAAGGTATGCCCAATTGGTAGTTTTCTATAAAATTAAGTAGGGTTGCCTGGTTAGGTATAGCGAACTAGACAGTGGACAACATGCATGTTTCACATCCTTAACCCATTCTTTCGTTTCCGTGAGGAATTGAGCCTAATTGAGCATTTTCCATGATATAGTTAGTTGCTCTTTTCTTATTGTATTGAGGGTTTACCATAATATGCATCTATTTTAGAACTCTTGTAACTAATACATGTCGAGATCAGGAACCATTACTTTGCACAAACGTGATAGAGGCATTAGGATAGCCATTTTGTTTAGACCTTTTCATTTGACTTCCCTACCTTAACATTTTCCCCTTTAGACGCCCCTTTGAGCCCCAACGTGTCATTTGAATGAGCCATATCATTAACCCTATTAAACTTTTAGCCTTTTTAGTTAAGCCGCATGGTGAAATCCAATTTGTGACATGTCTAAGTTTTCTGGTATTTTTTTTTCTTTTTTTTGAGTTGAAGTGTTGTGTTAGATAACAATCAACAACAAATATGGCTGATATATATATAAAAAAACAAATAGAGAAAAAAAATGGCTATATATGAGGTCAAAATGACCAAGGTATGGAGCAACAAATATAATGTGAATTCTTGTAGTGAGTTCGGGTCAATGTGATCCAAGTTTATAATAGTATGTGTAGTTTTTAGATTTAGCATGTTTAGATTGGATTTCATTCACCATTTACCACTTTAAATTCTTTTGCATACCCTTAACCCTAGCCTAACATTACAACCCGTAAAAGACTTCTTGATTTGTGTATGGTAGTGTGTTAGTTGATGGAGATGTGATTGTTATACGAGCTTATGATAATAATGGGCATTATTGGTTTGAGTGTTCCAGATATACTAGTATATAATCACTAGTCCAGAAAGCAACCCGAGAGGAGTGATCATTGTGAGAGGTGTGAATGCATTGGTGTTGGAAGCCGAAGGTAAGTTATGCTTGGTTAGGTGATCTTAAGTTTTCAAACAAGCGGTTACTTGTTGGGTTGCCAATCTTGAATGATATAAATATTAGAGCCAGGTATGCCTTGGGACCTTAACTCACACAAGGTTAAGATATTATTAACGTATTTGATTGATTAGTGTTGAAGTGTTACAAGAGAGTTTGTTTGAGGGCAAACAAAAGGGTAAGTGTGGGGATGTGATAATTGGTTAATATGCATGCACGTATCTTAGTCAATATTGCACTTTTAATATATTCTATATATCGAACGATATTACTTTGTTGCGCTTTTGAAATGTAGGTCAAATGGAGTTTAATGGCATTATTCATAAAGGATATCGAAGATATGAAGATTATTGCTTGACACGTGCCAAAAACAAAGAAGATCACAGCCAAAATATGGAGGCCGTAACTTACGGCCTAAGGCCGTAACTTACAGCCTGTTGCGTATCATGGTGGATAATTTCGAAATTTGAATCATATAAAAGCCCTAACATTAGGGTTTCGAAAGAACTCCTGCCTCCAACCCCAAGAACGAATCTTTGGATCATTGGGAGCCATTGAAACTCTCTCTAATCATCGATTGATCAAGGATTCATATGCACAAAGTAAAGATTGAAGAGATTATGATGAAGATGCAAGGCTAAACCACCCGTGATCATCCCAGGGTGGACGGTTTGTGATTGGATTATGCATGCTTGTGTTTTACCTAGTCAATACATGAACTTTAATTGTTTAACAACTTTCTTTTGTTTATGTGATTTGAATCATGTGTTGATTAAAGATTCTTGTTAGTGGAGTTGATTATTGCTTATCAAGTTATCAGTTTTACATTGTTAACCATTGAATGATAATTAGGTTATATCATTAATTGGTGATTACGAACAACGTTTCAAGATTGTGGTATTAGTTAGTTTACTAGTTAATTTACATAATCGGTTATCAAGTTCGTAATTACCTTTTAACATATGTGATAAACAAGTTATGTCTATGTAACTTCAAGATCGGGTAAAACATAAGCCATATATTCAATTACATTCCTGAAACTCGGGTGTGATCTCTTTCATCGTAATAGTTTTAAATAAAGTCCAAGTTTTCGTTTTGCTTCATAAAGTGATCATTTTTAAGTTAATTTCATTTATCTCTAATTTGCAGTCTAGTGAGAATAGTAAATAAGTAATTTTTTAATCAGTTACGCGTGACGCCATCCACAGACTCCTCGTGGGATCGACACCTTATTTACCCTAACTAGTTAAGATATTTAGGAATCATAAAATAAGCAAATTTTTCTTCTTATTTGATCGGGTCTTCGGCACTGATCAAATTATGTTAGGTAGACAAGGAAGCTGATAGACAAAACATGATTAGCTACCTGAGTGCCACAGGTCTCTATCAGGCATCTGCACTTCTTCCCTTATCATATGAGTATGTTGAATTCGAGTATCTTATGCAGTTGGAGCAACAAGTTATCAAGAAACAAAAGGCTGCTAAGAGAAAAATAAGGGAAGAAGCTACAAAGTCAAAAGCCATCATCCAAAAGAGTCAGAAGAAGTCTGTTGACAGGCAGAGGATGATGAGCTTTTTGAAGATGTATGGATTCTCCCGAAGTAGGCTTGGTCCAACGTCTCTATCCACTATGGATGAGCACATTAGAGTGATCAAGCAGAAGATTAAAAAGGGAGAGCTTGTTAACTTGTATTCTCCACCAAGTCAAGCTACACCTGAAGTTGAGGTAAAGGTTGAACCCCTTATGACAACACAACCTGAACCTAGAGCTACATCTCAGCCAACTTCATCTTCTAATCCACAGCAGGTCTAAATCCCTCTCCTTCTAAACTTGTGAGGGAAGAGGACCCAACTGAGAAAGACACAACAAATCAACCTAGTGCTGAAGGCCAGTCTTATCAGTTAAAGACTTCAAAGAGGGGGAAAAGGATGGCCATGAAGAGGTTTCTAAGAAGAAGCCCAAGGCATCCACCTCTATACCTCAGGATGAGTCAGAACATCTTGAGGTAGTGCAAGAAGAGGCTGTTCAACCAACTCCAACTCAAGTAGAGCCTCTTGTAACTTGAAGACCCATCCTGTCCTGGACCTTTGCGACTAATCCAGACAGGTGGTATGTCATCAGAGATCAAGGGGGTCAAGATGTCTATTTCTGGCAAGACATGCTTGATCTTTCTTTGTTTTGGTAGCATCAGCCTAGGGGGAGTTTGTAAGGTTATACTTGAAAGGCTGATGCAACCAAAGAAACCAAAGCAACCAAAGAGCTTCCAGCTTGCATGCACATTATGCAGAGTAGAAGTTACTTCGAAAGTTTTACACTTCTCACAGAAAATTATTCTATGTGTAAAATCTTCTGAAGCCAAAGATCAAATCTTTCGAAGCCAAAGATGAAGTCTTTCGAAGCTTCAAAGACAAAGTCTTCTGAAGCCAATGAAGTGAAGACTGATTTTCTCCGAAGACAGAGAAGATGTGCTTTCTCTTATCTACTTTTGTATAAAGCTGACCCACTTTCCGCTGTAACTCTGAAGACTCACCAACTTGCATGAGTTGGTGAAAAGGTCTATGCTTTTGTAACTATAGATTATGGTTTAGAGTCTGCAACTTTCTACTTTGTACCTTTTAACCTTTTTGTAATATATTAGGATGTGAGCTATGGCATGTCATAGTCACTTGTCAAAAGCAAATTGCCTTTTGACTTTACATTGATCTTGTTCTCTAGATTAGTGTTTTCAGCTGGCCTTCAAAGTATGACCGGCTGTAGGATGTATTATAAAGTATCTCAGGTTCTTGTATTTCTAAATATGCTTTGTAACACTTGTAAAAGAACTTGAGAGCAATATACAGTATTCTTGAAAACCATACTTATCTTTTCTTGTTCTTAGTTCTGTTTTATTGTTTACTTGTGTTCTTAGTATCATTCATATAAACCCGGTTCCTTATTTGATCTGTTAAGTGTTCTAACACTCTCTTTATTGTGAGACTGATTGTATTGGTCATCCCTTAACCAGTCCTGCAATGTCCTTCACCTTCAGCGATGTATTATGATGCTTTTAGTGCGATACCTTTTGGGACTGTTAGCATACCGATGGAACATTAATTTCTCATGTTAAAACACCAAGGCTCATGAATTTCAATGATGGCATATGCAATATAAGAAAAGAGTCAAAGACATTTGAATTTGGAGAATATCTTACGAACAAAGGGTAATCCCATGTGGATACATGGGCAAAAAAATTTATACACCAATTGTCAATAATGAAAACCACTTTGTGTAGCTTGCATGAAAGTGAGTCTTAAAGATATACAAAAAAGCATAAAACAACTGAGAATGAAATACCTTGATAAATATATTTACACTTCCACTTTTACTAACTCTTGAGAGCTGGGTCCCAATGAGACAACGAGTATAGGTAATGCGAGTGCTTTTCCATTTACTACAGTGGAATTCGAAACATCAATAGTTCTTGTAACTACAGAAGAAGTTAAAGTAAGGCATATACAACTTGGAACATAGTTACGGTATAAGCATACAAGATGCAATAATTTAAATGATATCACCACATGATTCTACATTAAAAAAAAAACCCTCAAACTCCCGATTAAAAATGAACAAAAGATGCTTATATATCACTTCCATTACTAAACAAAACTTAAAACAACCTATAGAATAACCAAACAATAAATAAAACAACAATGAAAAACACAATATCTATCACTCTATGCAATAAATCAAAATAAGACATTAAATATATTTCAAATTTTATCATTATACACTAAATTCTTTACTACAAGCCAAAAAAAAAAGTAAAACAGGTACTTCTATGAAATCAAATGCTTAACAGAGAAATTAAATTAGGATTCATTTTAATTTTGTAAAAGGAAATTGTAGACTCATTACAAATTGCTCGAACCAAAATTGTGAAACTTTGCCATTATGTATCTTAACACTTCAATCATTACTTGACTGTTACATAGTGAAATGCAATTTCAAACAAAAAGCATATGAATATCATAAGAACTTTGTTAAACCAAAGTAGAGGGTTAAACTTATAATATAAACTATACCTTTGAACTTTGGTTACAAACTCTGATTAATGTGTACAGGGTGCCTTTTCTCATTTGGCATCGATTAACTGTACTTATAAATCATCATATGGAAATCAATTAATCAAGCAGAAAGATCACTATATGGAAATCAATTAATCAAGTAGAAACTGTGATGAAATTATGATTATCAATTAACTAAAATCAATCAATTAAAAGATATTTTTATACCTGAGATGGGATCCATGTAACTTGGTAAATGGCATCCATAGCAACATCTCTGAATCCTTCCACATGAGCAAACCATTGTGTTGCTGCCCAAAAAATTGTATGTTTTTCGGTTCAATAATCATATGGATACTTATCACATTCAAATTAATTTGATATTAAATCAAATCAAAGTGGACTATAATACATTCAAGTAAAATAAAAATGCACTTACTCATTTTCACATCTGATTTGTATACTTTGAACCTCGAGAAGTAGGTTATATATGGACTTCCCGGTGGCTCCGCGGACGCTACTTCCAACCAAAAGGAGCTATAAATAGAAAAGCAATCAAGTAACAATCTAGAGTTGTTTCAAAATTATTGTTCGTTGCAATTAAATAGCAAAATTAGTGTCTCTCATAATGTAGTTACGTTACATCCGGAAACCATCACTTCCACAAACACAAACATAGGTGATAAAAAAATATAAATATAAATGAAAAGATAAAAAGATGTACTGAGAAACAGTAAATCTTGTGAGAAGAAATTGAAGGCTTGTCATGGCTTCTAGAAAGAGAGTAAATTGAGTAGGCTGTCGATTCCAATCTCTCTCACATCTCCTTTCTGTGATGCAGAACAAAGTCACAAAAAGAGGCAATGGCAGTTGATAATGCATTATGTAGGATGCTCAAATTGTCTTGCTAGTATCAAGAGTCATGAGTTGAATCAATGGTGGTGTGGTGGTGATTCGCCGGTGGCGGCTCGCACAGAACAGAGGGAAAATCGCTTTAAATACACTGGGCTTATCCTCCAAATACTGATCGACCGAAGCTTGTATCAATCACACTGATTCAATTTCAGAGCTGGATACAGAAATTGATGCTATCATTCGAATATCTAAACCAAAATTCAATCAAATTACGAACCTATTTTGATGAAAAAAGAAGCTTGTACAGACCCTAAACTCATAGGAATCAAAGAGGAGAGAGCAAGACGAAGATGGTCGATGGGATTCACGATGTTGAGATCATTCTCTATATTCTCTTACACAACCAATATATATATATTATATATAATAACTAACTTTAGTAAAACCCGTGTATTACACATGTTAAATAAAAAAATATTAAATAGAATAAAATTTATGAATTATAAATCGATATTATAAAATAAGATATGATTAATATATTTCTTATAATAAGCAAAATAAAAAATTTATTTTAAAACAAACTTTTTTAAAAAATGTCACACTTAAAAACATTATCTATAACTCTCAATTTTAATTATTTTTTATTTATAAAAGTTATACTTTGTTAAAAACACCAATTATCAAATATTTTATATTTTTAAAAAAGTTTGATGTTCTAAAAAGTTTTCTAATTTTATGAAAAAATATTTCCTTAGAAATAACATTAGTAAAAATATCTCTTGCTTAATTTATTCGACTATTTTAATCTAAAAAAATTAAATAACATTATTAGTAATTAATATTATTATTAAATAGGAGAGAAAAATAAGAAAAATTGTTAAAGAGCAATATGGTGTTGACATGTGTCCTTCTAGATGCTCTTTCATTAGAGTATGGAGATAGGTATGAGGCGGTTACGATGAAAATAACAGTGGATAATGTGGGAGAAAAAAACGGAACAAATCTTAGTAGCGTAGGATAGAAAACTGTCTGTAACTCCTCCTCCTTTTAAGGTAACAGTCGATAACCAACCTGGAACCGTCATAACCGTCGAGTTTAAAAGGCCAGAATTTAATTTTAACTCGATCCAACATCTGAGATGGGTTATACAAATTGTTACACTTACCGCTGGTAATATAATATATAATACGAGGTTTACGAAAGTCTACATATACTCTGCTTCCATGAAAAAACCACTATAATAAGTTACACCGACCGTATCAGTTTTAAATATAGTTTTAATTTTACAAGCTTTAAAACTATTGAAGATAAGGTCGTACCTGAAATTCAATAGTTTGTTTTGTTTCTTTATCTCGATAATTTCTTTATAATAATTCAATTTTTTGATGTATTAATTGTGTCTTTTTCTATTTTTTTCTTATATTTTTTTAAACGGGAAATGTGCAACCATATTTCGAATGATAGGTGTCATCTTACTTTTATTTTACTTTTTTAGATGTCATTAATGCTGATAAAATTTCTTTATTTTACTTATTTTCCCTAGCTATGAAAAGTAAATTACTACTTCATTGATAAAAATTTGTTTTAGACATTCATGAATGACATAAGATTGTTTTCATCAACTGTGTAATACACGAGTACTAATTTAATAACATTTATAAATAAATTATTACCACACTACTTCCGAACATGAATTACGACAAAAGCACAAACAATAAAATGATTAGATTCAATGTTAACAGATATTAGCAAAAGCCAGAAGCTCAGTGTCCCTTTCAACAATATCCATATCTTGTTTTCCTAGACACACAAGTAATTCAATATCCTCCCCGTTGGGTGCATCCATCAGAATAAAGCTATTCTTCCTTATATTTCCAGGAGCAGCTACTCTCAATGGCTTCCCCCATCCAAAATCGATCGCGTATGCCGGATATCTACATAGGCTTGTACACACATAAGTATTCTCAAATTTCTTTTGACGATCTTCTAAATCAAAATCTGAAGATATGTTCAAAAGTGGAGCAAATGCAGCTTCTATATTTTTTAATCTATAGATCTTCTTCTTTTGGTTCCTCAGTTCACTTATTATTAACTCGGGCCTCAATTCCTTTTCGTTCTTTGTTTGAACCTCGATCCCACTGAGAAAATTTCCTATGGAGTTTTCAGGCAATGGCTCGATCATCTTGTCTCTTAGGTTTGTATGGCTGTGGGCTTAAACGAACCCAAGTTATTTTTAGTAGCTGCTCCCACTGCGCATTTATAAAGTAACCATGTCAATACTTCTACGCGAGTAGGGTTTGTGATCTCTTGTCCAGATCGCGCGGTTATGGTTCTGACTTTGAGCTTCAGCTCGGTAATCTTTGAGTTGGGGATCGTGAAACGCTTTGTAACGCAATCGTTTGACGGCTCCAACGAATATCCAGAGAAATTCATGTTTGTCTTTTGAAAAGAAATGAAGTGTGGCTGAACAATGGGAACTTCATCTGTCTCCTTTTTTAAGCATGCTCTTGTTGTTTTAGCCCAATCACTTAGGAACCGGATGAAACTATAGGCGTCTGCTATCTTGTGTGATAACGACGCCGCGAGTGCGATCCCTCCACATTCGAAACGGTTGAATTGAACTGCTAGGGGGATCACAGTGTCGCTTTGAAGATGATGAGCATTACGGTTTGTGTCGTGCCATGTTCGAGCATTTGGAAATAAATGGTCAAGATCTTCAAGTTGTGAGTTTTGGAGGAAGTCCGCGATCGTGCTACCAACGGATGCTTCAATGAACTCAGCTCCATGGTCGTTGCAATCAAAATATGTGGGTGCAATTTTGGCGTGTGTACCCGCAAAAGGGTAATAATTTGTTAATATGCGCGATAATGAGTTCTTGAGCTCAAGTACTTGATCATGGGAGCTATGATAATTGCCCGTGTTTGAGTAAAATGTAACTAGCGGATTAAATGTGCTCGGGATGAATTGATCGTACACCGAAAGATTGTAAGTTTTGAGGTGAGATGGTGTAGAAACAGATGGTTTGATGTATTCTGTGGAGACAATTGTGTGAAGTTGTCTTCTACCAAATTTTATTAGACTACTTATCATTGTCATCTTCATCAAAAATGAAAGAACTTTTGGTGATGTTTGCCTTGACACAATTATGCATGTATATATAGTAGATATTATGATCTAAACTATTTAAAATAATGCTGTACTTTTAAAGTTGTTTCTTTATTCTGAGATATTTACTCAACAGTTTACATAGCAAGGTGCATATCCGTGCATTGCTCATGTATAGATCTATATCGTTTTAGTTAGAATCTATATTACATTTTAAGTAAGATATAGGTGGTCTTATGAGGGTTTCCATCATATGAAATTCTAAGATTACGCATAAATTAGATCTGACAATATTTATCTACAGTTCTGATTTCTTCATTTGTGAATGAATTATTTCATATTAGGTAAGTATATTACAAGAGATATTCGTCAACTTATAGTTTAGCTTAAATATACTTGTCACTGATTTTAAGGGAATGTACCAAGAGTGTGTTTGAAACTTAGATAATGGTGTGTCTAACTCTAGATGTCAAACAAATGCTCTATGACACTTTTCAAATATATTACAAGACGATTAAATACTACATGTATTTAATAGCAATATCTTATGTTATTATGTAAATGTTTGCTAGAACTATAATTTTCCTAACATCTACATGTGATGAAATCCATATCTACAAAATATATAGGTTTAGATGGGTGAAGAAGAAAATGTTATAATTTGTGCAACCCATATGATACGTGAGGAGCTGAAATTGGTCCTAACTTTTTACAAAATCAAAATTAGGGTTATCCTTATTTGTGTCGTTAATCAAAGAATTGGATGATTGATTTAACAAACAAAAACTTAATTTTGATTACGATTACAACTTTCATACAGACACATACATGCATATAATGGCGGAGCTTGAACACTCTCGTAGCGGGGGCGGAGGCAAAATAAATTTTTTTTAAAGGGGGCGGACTTGATATTTATATAAAAATTTACATTAACGGGCCAAAAGTTTACACTATCGGACTAAAATTTAACACTACCGACGAAAAGAGAGGGGGGACGTCCCCCTCCCCCCTTCCCGGCTCCAACTATCCTCCGCCCTTGCATGCATATGCAAACGACACATCATCAACTGACATATATATATATATGTATGCTAGTGATGAGTACGTATATGACTGTCTGTCTATCTTTAAGTTATGTAAACCTTTAGGATGGATCATTTTTAAACGTGATGACAGAATTATATAAAGATGTAAAGTCATTTTGCAAAATGTTTTTTTTTGGTAGTAAAAATATGGTGGTGACTATATGTAAGAGAGATGAGGTTGCTATATATTTTAATGGAGTTTGATTATAAATTACAATTGGTATTCGCATGCATTACATCTAAGCACTATGGGGTTGGAAAGGACTTTTTTGTTATTAGTTAGTCAGAGATTGTATTTAATACTTCGCTTGTTATTATATGTTCAGGAAGCATTATTTGACACGATTTCTTCTAATTCAATGATCTTGCACGTTAATCTTTAGGGTGATTAAAAGAAAAACAAATCAAAGAAGATAATTACTTTAATTTTTGAGGTGCGCAGCTAGCAGTTGACTTTAGATTTATTTTATATTATTTTATTTTCTTTTTTTTGTAACCAGTAATTGTGTGTTTTATAATCAATCTAAAAGTACGCATTTCTAAGCATGAGGCATGAACTAGCTCCAGGGAGTGACTATTAATTTTTGTTGATTAGACAGAAAATTGTCTCGAGTTACAAAGTGATGCATTGTGATTCTACATATTATACAATCAATTTTAAAGTTCTAGTATAAAATAAATCATAAGCAACAAAGCACATAGTCACATATTACATCAAAACAATGGATTACTATTAAACCAAGGGATTTTCTAGAAAATAAAAAGTTATCAGAACTTGTGTCTGATAAACATTTAGCCTAGCAACAACTCCTAAACAAAACGCACATCGTTTACTAATACAAGGTAGTTTCTATTAAAGCATATTGTTATGAGGTTATTTTCTTTTCTTTTAATGCAACTAACTCAAATGTAAACCTACCATTAAATCTGCACTAACATTAGCCATGGATAAAGACCTTCAACCACTTACGAAAGAAGACCTTTACTACACTTCTTGATATCGGTAGGCGACAGGCCCTTTGGTTGTTATTTGTTAGCTATAGTTATATATTTAGCTTTTCAATTCTACTTTTTGAGTGTTACAGTGGTTAGGCTTAATTAGTTATACATTTATATTACACATGCCTTATTAGTTTTAGGATATTTGAGCACACAACTTTCTTGATCAATAATGTCACTGATACCAATGATTTTTAGCCCAAAATTGGAAGGTTACGGGTTCAGCTCTCACTCTTGCTCAGAGTTGAGACATGTGATTTTTTCAGCAATAGGTTTCATCCTGGTGGGTTGGGGTGCGGTCTGGACTGGAATACAGATAGGTGGGCCCGATTAAGATAACACCTACAATCCGAAGTAATGTCGCACATTTGTCGTTCAAAAAAAATCTGACTGATAGTTGCTCCGATGACTTTCTTCAGAAGCTCTTTTTGTTTTCTACATTTTGTATTGTATATTTTGATCCCTCTGTTAATTTAAGATAATTCAAGATCACCATGGCTGCAAATTGTCAGGGTTGAACAACTGTTAATACCAAAAAAATTAAATGGAAGAATAAGTTTGAAGACGATTCTCTAATTCAAATCAGAGTACGGTAAACAAAGTTTTGAAGATCCTCTTATCAGATCTTGTAACCAAAGGGTTACTTACAAGACATGAAAATTCTCTGATCCAGAGTAGAGTACGATAAACAAAGTAAGTCAATGATTGTATTAAATACTTTGCTTATTATTATATGTATCGAACGATTTGATTTGATTTTTTCTAATTTCATGATCATGCACATGTATCAGAAGGCTCATTAAAGAGAACAATTAAATCAATTTTTAAGGTAAAAAGCTCTAGCAGTTGACATAAAAAGTGTTTTTATGACAAGAAATTATGTGTTTTATAATCAATCTAAGATACGCAATTCTCTTATAGCTTCAAGAGGATTCCCATATCAACTTTAGAAGTTTTAATAAGATGCAAATCATAAGCAACAAAGCACATTGTCTACATATTACATCAACTGATCAACTTACTGTCATAAAACCAAGGAAATTCACAGAAGTTAAAAAAATTCTGTAACAGAACTTGTGTCCAATATAAATTTAGCCGAGCAACAATGTTCTATTCAAAACATGCACCCATTACAAAATATACGTCCTTTCAGTTAAAGCATACCGCTATGCAGCTAGTTTTATTTTTGTTCTAAACAATTAATGCATGCATATTAAACCTACTCATAAATCTACACCAATGTTTTCTGTTGAGGTGAAGTCCTTGGGGTAGTTAATTGCTATTTGGCTTATTCGGTGATCATGTGTTGATTTTATAGTGTTTATTTGATCTAAATGTATGAATTTACATCATTATTATCATGGAATAAGATGACTTTGTTTATGTTTTAGTTCTAGGGTATTGGAACTTATTAGAGCTTAATTTAAGGCAAAAGAAGCAAAACACGAAAGTAAAAGGACCGAGAACATAAATACCAAGAGTTACATGAGATGGCAAAAGGGAAGCTTGCCCGACGTATGATACGTCGGGTAGGGGTGTATCATACGCTGTTGAGCGTATGCCGGGCATTTGGATTGGCGTATTGCACAAAGATCCACAAAACTAAAAGAACTGAATGGTGGTAGGCATATAATAAGCCTAGAGTCGGCGTATCATACGCCGGTGCTCCAACAGACTCCGGATTTTAGGGATTTTCAAGTATATTTAAACTAATTGAAGTGCAATACGATGGATATCTTCCCACACCCGAAAATTAAGAACTCCCAGCTTATTTTTGGTGTTTACAAGCCTTCCAATTCATTCCAAATTATCCTTGATCACCATCTAAATCAAGATCGAAGGCATAATAAAGACGATACGTGGCTAGGCTTTTGGTGATCACTTTTGGGAGAACCATTCAAGCTAAGTAAGACTATTAATGCGTTTTAATAGGGTTTTTGTTAAACATTGATCGTTGAATGTAATCACAACTTGTGTTTAAGTTAAGAAGTCCGTTTATAAATAAAGTTACTTGATTAATTATCAGTTTTCGGTTTCCTTGCATCGTGAACTCATTAAGATTGATAGCTAATTTGATATAGACGAATTAATAACATTGTGATTGAATGAATCTTAAAAGTTTCATCCTTTGTTGTTACTTTAATTAAAAGTTGAATTCTTAAGAATTATGTTTTAGTAAACCCTAGTTTAAACGTATCAATTGTTGAAATTGCGGAATTGGAAACCCGGAAGTGATTGTTTTCTTATTATTCACCTCAATCATAGGGGCTAATCCCTAAGAATCAAGGTGTACCAAACCAACCTCCTCCTGCGAACTTTCAGTAATTTTCGAACTTTTATGTTCGCAACCCAATTATTCATTATCATCATAACCTAGGAGGGAGCCATCAAAGCAATAGCGAGATATTTTCAGTCGAAGGAAGCAATCATATGGCATTTGTTGATGATTGGGTTGAAGGTCAATTCGATATGGAAGGACAACACCGACATGGCTTTATAGAATATGGGGATAACCAAGGTTATCAATACCATCATCCATAACTAAATCGGGGTCAGGGTGATTATGCTCAACAACATATTCTTAATAGTCTTTGTGGACAACTTTTAATGGAAAAGCTATCAGTCCGTGAGCTTAACAGTATGTGCTTGCACATGACGTGGATAGTCACATCCATCCTATCATTGCTATCAATTCCTCTCTGATAGTTCCCCCATTGAAAAGAGGAAGAACATTTAAAGGCCGACCATAATGTTTGAGAATTCTATCACACTTTCATGGAATGGTAACCGAGGAACAATATTTGCATATATATATATATATATATATATATGAATTTGAGGCGTCTTGTAGTATTATTGGTGGAATGGCTTTTTCTGGATAAAGTTAAATTGATGCTATTCCAATTTACCCTTAAATACAAGTCCAAACGATGGTTCCTATTTCTACCTTCTACGGGTATTCACACATAGGTGCAAATGCAACAACATGGATGAATACTATACCTCCCAAAGAGCAAGTAATGCTTCAAGATCCATCCTAAGCTTTAAACAACAATCAGATGAACAATTTAATGAAGTGTTTCACCGTTTCAAGAAAATGTTAAGAACTTTTTCACATGATGGTATAGCTATGTGGGAATTGGCTCCGACGATTGTGATGTGCTATCACTAGAAGGTGATAGGGATATGAATTCTATAAGTACAGGAACATTCACTTTGAATCACAAGGATGATCATTAGAATATATTGAAAAGGATAAGTGTAATATCTAAGGAGCGTGCATAATCGAGTTGAAGGTCGAGGGGTTCGAGTGTAAAATCAGTGGGTGATCATGTAGTTATGGATAAATTGCAGCTTTAGAACAGGAAATTATAAGTCTCAAAGTGGGGAAAAGTGGCGTGGTAAGTGTATCTAGTGAATATGAAGTTTGTGAAATGTGTAGTGACATTGGACACACATCTACAACATCTTATCTGAATTTAAGAAAAAGTGAAAAAGTGCATCAACTACAAGACCAAGGAGATTGGAATACATATGACATGAATTCAAACTCTTATCACCTTGGTCTTAGAAATCACCCTAACATATGGTAACACTACTAATGAATTGAATCCTCCTTTTCAGATACAAAATTAAGGAAACAGCCTATATTAAGGTAGATAATGTTGGGTTTTCACAAGTTTATCAAAGTCATTTTATCCTTATAAAATGAAAACGCAGCGGAAATGGAATGAAAAACTTGTTTACAGTTAATATATAAACCAATTTATTATATCTGTTAAAATAAAACCATTAATGGATAGTTATATGAAAAACCATGCTTACAAACAACCATAGGGTGTTTAGTAATCTACCTCTCGAATGGGACAGAGGAAAAAGATCTTTGATTGGCAGCTTCCAAAGCAGGAAACCTCAAGCTTGTCTACTCCAAGCCTCCAACAATACACCAGGTTGCTAGGATTTTTCTTGAATCGGGTTCTGTTCTTGGTTTTTCTAGACCAATCGAGAGAAAAGCTACAGTAGCACACTGATTGCACCTTTGTGCGTGTTGTAAGTTATCAGAGAGAGTGGTTGAATGCAATCATATATTGCACGTCCTATGAAACTGAATTTCAGAGTGATAGAAAAGTGGGCGGGACCCATCCCTTTAACCCATCCGCATTTCTCTAATATGCATCCGCATTAGTAAATGCGGATGAACAAACTCTAACCGTATTTGTAAATGCAGAAGAAGGAACTTCATCCGCATTTCCCAAATGTACATCCGCATTTGTAAATGCGGATGATCAATCTCATCAGCATTTCCTTAAACGCTTATCCGCATTAGTAAATCCGGATGAAGTAATTCCTTCAGCATTTCCCCAAATGCACATCCGCATTAGTAAATGCGGATGAGGAACATTCATCCGCATTTTCTCAGTAACATATCCGCATTAGTAAATGCGGATGAACAAAAGAAATGCGGACAAAACACTTGTATTGTTTGTTCAACCATTTGAATAACAATACAAAGTATTCTCTCTTTAGAATAAATTATCCATATAATTTATTCATAACACTAGTGCAAATATTTAGAAACCCAATTTCTAAACACTTCAAGTGTCAATATTTATTTACATGATCATATCAGAAAACAAATATTGTAAGTGTTTGTCTAGCTTGTTATTGGGTATGACCCGACTTGAATCATAACGTACTAGCCACATCATATCAATATGTGTCTTGGGCAGACCGTCCCCAACAAATAACAAGGCTATAAATATAAAGGTCGACCCTATAAATATAAAGGTAGATCCTAGTCATTTGTCTGTAAGATTGACTGTAACAACCTATAAATATAAAGGTCGACACTAGTCATTTGTACTCAATCTTAGTGTTGTAAACATGATTTAAAAGCTAATTGGAGGTATTTTCAAAGTCATGGTTAGTCTTAAAGAATCCAATAATCTTTGGATAATTTTTCGTTTAGTTTATACGCACTTAAATATTCTTTCTAGCCTTACATATTGCTAACAACCTAGGCTTGTTATACTATATAGCTATTGTACTATATGTGACATTTAAAATTTATATGGTGAATAGAACGATAATTGTATATTCATTATATGGTCATGGTAGTTAGTAAAACCTAATGGGTGGAATGCCGTAGTTGCGTAATGTGTACGACCCATAAGATAGATAGCATTGGAAATAAATACGTAAGATCGAAATATGTAAAAATGTTCAAATGTGTGTATATGAAAATGTGCTCATGCATAACCAGGATAAAGTACAAGAAAAACATTATAAACGTTATATTAACTCACTAGAATTCTCGAAGGATGTTTGGTTTATTTAAATGAAAACCTTAGGATAGAGATAAGTTTGTATAAGCTTGGAAAAGCAAGCCTCGAAGGATATTATGAGTTGTATAAATTATGCTATTAAGTGTAATGACATTAATATTTCAATAAAAGGTTTGTTATTTCATTTCTGCTATCAAGTGGTTATCAATAGTCATAAGATAGGCCTCATTCTGGATGGGGTATGACACTGTATCAAATTATTCTCTAAGTATTTATTTTTCTTGATTTTGCTTTGGATTTTGCTACGGCTTATGTTTGCAATGAATATCAATAACTAAATAGTGGTTGGATTGTTTGTAGATCTCTAATCCCATAGCAAAGTTGTGGCAAATTATTTTCATAAGAACAGTCCATAGCTAATACGTTTTTGTGTAGTAGTCTAATAAAGATTTTGATAGTCTTTCTTACATAATCGAATATCGATTCCAAATATAAATTCATGAAATCATAAATACGTACATAATGCTCATCAGATATAGTGTTAGAGAGTAATGAAGTATTATTACAACCGTATGTGTTGTTAACACAAACCGAATACAACCCTTTGTTTTGAAATAAGGCAAGCCTAAATAAATATTTTTCTACATTGGTAACATTACAAGCCATCAATTTAGCAAAGCACAAAGACAAACTGAACGAGCGGATTGAGATTATTGTGTCACATTTCGACCAAACTTGTTTCCTTTTTATTTATCTAGCGACACAGTGATAGGGACAACCTGCAAGGGAATTTTAGGTAAATTTGAAAGCACAATAGCTTCAGTCATATCAAGTTCATGAGGTTTTAACCCATTTGGAAGCTCCCAGTTGAAATGTAACAACAGATTAGCAAGTGCATTTTCAATTATACCGACTCCGAAAGTAATACCGGGGCAAATTCTCCTTCCACCACCAAATGGAAGGAGCTCAAAGTCATAACCCAAGTAAGTGATGGAACTATTTTCAAATCTTTCAGGAATGAAGCTATCAGGATTGTCCCAACTTTCAGGATCGGTTCCACAAGCCCAAGAATTTATAATTATCCTGGTCTTCACTGGGATATTATATCCGTTAACCATGCAATCTTCCCTACTTACTCTAGGAACCAACAATGGTGGACCATGTAGCCTAAAGGTTTCCTTTACGATCATCTTCAAGTAATGCATGTTTTGTATGTCTGCATCTGAAATTGTATTTCCGTTCGCCTTTGCTCTTACTTCCGCTTGTACTTTCTTCATGATCTCTGGCTTTCTCATTAGTTCAGCCATCGCCCATTCGAGTGTCATTGAAGAGGTACTGGTTCCACCTATTAGCATGTCCTACATTAACTCATAGGTGTATTAGTGATTAATCCGGTTTAATGCAACAAATATATTCTTTTATTGGTGAACACACCATTCTAAAATCCACCTATTCCCCACTTTATATAGGACTTGAATGTAAGATGTCACTGCCATACAAATATGTAATTTGGATATATACATGTTCCTATGCAATTCTAAAAAAGTGTAATATTTTATCAGGTTATTGATTGTTTACTTAAAAGTTATCTAGGAAGATGTCAATAATTTTTAGATGTCAATAATGACATGTCAAAAAAGAAGTCGGTATATTTAAGTTGATCTAAGTTGTTAATGACATATATAAAAGTGTGAATATATAACAGTTCTGGGTTGATTCGTACTTGCGAAAATTTGGGTCAAATGATGGTTAAAAACTCATAGTTATATCACTACTAGAAAACTGTTCATTTTGCGACAAGGGATTTTGTCGCAATGTTGTAGCAAAACAACGATACAGACACAGTTGCGACATAAATGATGGTTAAAAACTCACAGATGTATCACTACTAGAAAAAATATATTTTGGTTTTATTTTATTAATAAATATGTGATTTAGGTGGATTAAGATTATGAAATTCTACATATGTTTGTCGCAAACTTGTCGCTCCCAAGGTCATAACAAAAATCAAATAATCAAAAACATGTGTTTGTCGCAATATTGGAGCAATCGTAGCAATATTTTCGACAACTTTGCCACAAATAATTATTTTCTAATATTTTATTGGTTTTATATTACGATTATATAGAATTAATAAGTTGTTGGGATTTTATCGGAAAGTTGACGGAAAGCTTTTTTTATTTTTGTGACAAATTAGTAACAAAGTCTTTTCTTGCAGCTATGTTGTTGATAATTTGTGTTAAAATTTTAGGTGTTTTTTTGTTTTTGTAGTTTGTCGGAAAATCGCCATAATATTGTGGTGAATATAGGATTATAGCAAATTGATCGCAAAAGTTTGTAAAAAAAACTCATTTTCTAGTAGTGTATCAAAAGTTACATATCGAGTCCTTACAAATAACTAGTTTATTTAAGACGCTAAAATAAATTTATTACATCTTAATTACCACGTGATCACCAGTAGGAGTAACAAAGATGGATTACTGGCACGTGATAATATTAAGTATTACCATGATATTTTCATTCATCAGAGATTACACGAAGAATACGTTTTGATTTTCTTAGTGCAAACACAACATTTTTAAAACTTGAAGAGCAAAATTTATTATAATTTTTAAATTTTAGTTTTTGAAACATGTGTAATTTACAAGTGCAAACAAGTTAGAAGAAAGCATCCCTTGTTGAAAAGATCAAACTTACAGCATATTCGTACAACTAACAAGTTTGTTGTAGCATAGGAATTACCAGAATGATGCCTTTGATATTATCGTTTGTAATGGGCTGATCAAGATCACCATTCTCTTTAATCCTTAATAGAACATCAACTAAATCCTCTTGATTATGTGCACCATTTGATCTATTTTTCCTATGTTCCTCCAATATGTCTTCCAATATAACATCAAGTTGTTTCTGCCTCTTCAACCACTTAGCTTTCTTCCCCAAAACTACATTAAGAAACTGCAGACTCGGGTAATACGAAGCCATGTTGAATGCAATCACAGCTCTCATGATATCAAACAGTACATCTATAAGCGTTGATCGGTCTTTGCAAACATCCCCAACCGTAGCCCTGCAAATCACATCATTCACCATTTGCACCACCACATCTCTTAATACAACAGGTCTTCCCGTTGACAATTTGAGACGCTTACGCATGTTTGCAATCTCTTCGTCTCTAATAAAGCTATATGATCGGACCCTTTTCACGCTAAGAAGCTCCAAAGTACAAATCTTTCGCATCTGTCTCCAGTAACTCCCATACGGAGCCCATGCGATGTCTTGAGCTTTATAAAACAAGATTTGGGATGCTATGGTTGTGGGTCTATCAGAAAAGATTACATCATGTGTCTTCAAAATCTCTTGGGCTAGTCTTGGAGTGGATATAACGACCGTAGGCACTTGCCCAAGCTGTAAGAACATAATGGGGCCGTATTTTCTGGCCAGGGTTCTAAGCACTCGATGAGGTACCGCGCCTTTGAGCTGGTGTATGTTTCCGATTATGGGGAGTTTTGGGGGTCCTGGTGGTAAGTTTTTTGGTGTCTTGAAGTTTAGGAGTGCCCAAATGAGGAAAATGAGTGAAGAAACGATGAGGTAGAAGATGGTTAGAGGATCCATCACTTTTGGTTTTAGTGCTTCAATGGATGGATGTTGTAATTGTGTTATGTTATTTAAGGTGATCAACCTAAATTGGAAGAATCTTTTGATTAGTTTGTCATATAATAAAGAGTTCGAGTTGTCACATAGATGTTGATCTATATGATTTGTACATATCACATGCTTGGTCTTTATGTCTAATAAAATATGAGCATGGTTTAATGGTTTAATATGTTACAATAACATAACATAGGTGGTTCTTGAAATGGTAAGTGTTGGTATTAGTGTTAACTTTTTTAAAATAACCTATAAGGTAATTTAAAAAAGTAACATTTTTTAACGCCGGAGAAATGAACATTATTTATATTATATATATATATATATATATTGTTTATGAACATTAAACAAACTTTGTATGGTGTATGTGTGTTTTCTGGGAATCAGGATTTATTTTTATAAGTGTATGACTAGTTTGTAAAACTAAGAATGAAAAAATATTAAAAAAATTAGTGACTGTTAGCGGCGACTTGTCGCCGTTAATAGTCTTTCCTGAAAATTTTCTCCTACATTTTCAACAGAAACATGAATTGCCGCTAATGAGGGTATTAGCGGCAATATTATTAGCGGTGAATTATTAGCGGTGATTTTTTAATCAATAGCGAAGAATTATTAGAGCAACCTATTAGCGGAGATAAATGGTATTAATTGCTGCGGCGGCATATGTTGCCGCTAATGAGAGAAATCTTTGTATATAATGTATTTTAAAAAAGTAATATTTTTAATACCGGAGAATTAAACGAAAACAGATTTGCAAATCCATAACCAGATTTGATGTGGAGGAACGGACTAGAGAAACAAATGGAATGATTTTCTGAACTTCCGTAGAAGATGTTGGTCACTGTTTTCTTGATCAAATTTGTTCACATGATGAACATTTTATGTTAAAATTAGAGTTTTACTGGATCGTAAAACAACAATTAATGGGTTAAAATTTGTTGTTTGTTATCACTTATTGATTCAAATCCTGTGAAGAAAAAAGATTTGGTGACGGTGAATGAGAGGTTACTTTGAGGTTGCCTTTTTATATGAGATTTTAAACATTTGGTAATCAGCTAGAGGTTTGTAGTTGATGAAAAATACAAATAGAAATCAAGATCCTAGTATATAGCCTTGGTATATAGCAAGAAGAAAATACAAGTAATCACACGTATCATTAAGGAGCTAATAAATGGAAAAAAAATGTTGTAAATATACAATGAGTAAATTACGCACTCAACCGATTTTGTTTATACGGTGTATTTGTTCATATTTGATGTGATTGAAGGGGAGTGTGTAGCCTTTTGTTTTGGGGTTGTGGTTTAACATAAGAAGGGGGGGGGGGGGGGGGGGGGGGGGGGGTCTTCTCTGGAAGTTGCAAGTTTGCATGTGAAGATGGCTTGAAGATATGCTAGAAAAATGGGGGAGATGAAATCTTGATAGTAGGTTTTTTATTTTTATATGAGTGTGATAGAGATTTTATTTTAGTTTGTTATTTAATAGTCTTTTGTAATTGTGGGACGGGGTAAGTATTATTTCTATTTTCATAAATAAGGATCAACAGTCATTTTGGTAGGTAGGACAAATACTGGATAGTTTGTTAGGCTCATTGCATTAGCATGAGAAGGGCATAGCCTTAGAAGTTAGACCACTTTGGTGGTTACTTATCCATTGTAGATTTTTGAGATCATCTTCTTCATTTCAATACAGTTTGTATCTTTGATTCATAATTTAACTAACTTAATATCTATCATTGGTCCGACCTTCTTCGCCTCTACTCTCCTTTCGTTTTCAATTTCCAGATCCATGTTTCCATTCTGATCTTAGTTCCAATTCGCTTTCCGTTCTGATTATCGGATCTAGATACGATTTCTAATTCCGGTTTCTACCTCCAATTCCTCCATTAGTTTCTGTTCCTACTATTACGATTCAAATTTCATTCATGGTGAATCAGAATTCACTTTTAGATACTCACGAATAATAGATTCATCAACTCCAATCTGATGTTACTAAAATTAAATCTTCTCTCTCTATGTTAGATGCAGATCGGGCTGAATCGACTGAATTCCATAAGGTAGTGATCACTTGGATGAACTCTCAGGATATGAAGCTTGTAGACAGTTCTTCTGGATCAGGATCCATTGGTATGTTTTTCATTTCACCGGGCTTGAAATCGAATTTAAAGGATGCTCCTCTCGGCTTACCATGGGTTGTGAAGAAGGTGAATTACCTGAGTTCTCTAGTTTTGATCCGCAAGGCTGGATCTAAAAGGCAAATTTATATTTCAGCATTAATAATACTGTTGATGATATCCGTTTATGTCTTGTTCAACTGAGCATAATTGGTGTTGCTCAACATCGGTTTACGATCATCACTCAGGTTCGCCCTTTCTTTACTTGGATCGAATTTCAATCAGAGTTGTTAGAATGCTTCAATGGTCTCGTAACTTAGAATCCTTATGAACAGTTAGCTACTATTCAGCAATCAGATTCCATCTTTGATTATATAGATGATTTCAATTTTGTTGTCATTCATTCTCATTTACCAGAGTCCCAAACTCTCGGTTATTTTATCGCTGGATTGAAGGATGATGTCAAGCAGAGGGTTCGTTTACATCGTCCAACTTCTTGCATTGATACAATGTATTTGGCTAAGGATGTCGAGTTGATGCTTCGACCATCGGATTCTAGCACGTTGTTGTCCCGTTTTCGGTACTGTCAATATGCGGGACTGCCTTTGTTGGATCCCGGGATCAGGCATCGTCCGTTGGGCAATAAGGTGTCCAAAACTATTGGGAATTACGGGCCCGCCAGTGGCCAAGCAGACTATCGTGATCGTGGTTTTCGTTCCTTATCTCGCACTGAGTGTGAGGAGCGTTGGAAGAAAGGACTATGCCACAAGTGTGGACAACTCTATAATCCAGCTCATAAGTGACGGAAGGGTAAACTTCTTGTGTTGCTACTCGGGGATGATGAATCAGATGGACTTGAGGGGCTACATTTTCAGTTGGAGCATATGCATAATTTCCACTTGGATGGGGTTCTTCATATGGTTGTGAGGTCTTCTATCAAGCCTTAAGGACAAGTCTTGTGTTATGAGGGAGTATTGATAGAGATTTTTATTCTAGTTTGTTACTTAATAGTCTTTTGTAATTATAGGAGGGGGTGAGTGTAATTTTTATTTCTTTATATAAGGATTCATAGTCATTTTGGGGGGTAGGAGAGATACTGGATACTTTGTTAGGCTCATTGCATTAGCATGAGAAGGGCATAACCTTGGACCACATTGGTGGTTAGTTATCCATTGTAGATCTTTGAGATCATCTTCTTTATTTCAATATAGTTTGCATCTTTGATTTCATAATTTACCTAACTTAATATCTATCAGAGTGTGTATTCTATATTATGAGAATGATTATGAGTGGTTATGACTGGAGGAGAGAAAAAAATATTACTATTCATTCTCATATTTGAGGAAACACTATGTAACACCCATAAGTTTTTTTTGATATTTTTGAAAGTGATTGTAAGTGAAGGAGAAAGAAAAAATAATAATAAAGATATTAAAAATAGTTTTTAATTGAAAAAAAAAAGTTAATATTTTTAGTATAAATATAAAGATAAGGATGAGAAAGCTAGTGTGCATGCTCTTAGTGAACATGTGGGGAAGAGGATAGGATAGGTTTTTGTAGATATGTATATATATTTATACTAGGCTAAAAACCCGTGTAACACACAGGTTCAATCCAATAATATTGTTGTTGTTTAAAAAGGTTCGTAAGTTATATTGTTATTGATAATACTTTGTATATAGACTTTTGTGAAAATATTATTAGCAGATGGATTTAGATGTATTAATTCAATTAAACAACAAAGTAACCAAAGATCTAAATTGATATACAATGTTTGCTGGTACATAAACAGGTTGCAAGTTACAGTACGCATCTAACAACATTCGCAGGTGCATAATAAGTTTGAACTTATAGGTATTATCAACTTGCAGGTAGAATATCAAACAACAGACAAAAGTAGCAATGAAAGTTGTATATCATTAAACAATTACAATACAATTCAGATAAAGTAAGCATCTAAAACAACAGTTTGCATATAATTAAACCATTTAAAGTAATATATAGCGAAAGGAATGATAACTTGACAATTGCACATAAATAAACAATTACAATACTACTCAGATAAAGTAAGCATCTAAAACAACCTGTTGTATATGAGTAAGTGGAAAGTCAAAGAAGGTGCTTCATTGATGTTCATAGTAAGGTAAAATGATACAAACACAACAAAAAACCATAATAATTTAAACTAAATGTTACTGCAGGACCGTTAAAGGGTACTTAAGCTTGCACTTAGTTAACACACTTAGAAGGATCTTAAGATCACTTAACAATTCAAATAGGGAACTGTGAACCTTTACTGAAGATACAAGATAAACACAAGTAAAACAAGAACAAGAGCACAAGATAAAGTTTTCAAGGAAGTTGTATATTACTTCTCTAGTTCTATTACAAGTGTTGTACAAGTATATATTAAATACAAGAACCGGAGACTACTTATACTACATCCTACAACCGTCAATATGCAAAAAGACAGTTGGAAGTGACTAATCTAGACAACAAGATCAGCCTAAAGTCAAAAGGCTGATTGCTTTTTGACTAGTGACTATGACAAGCCATAGCTTACTGACTTTCCTATTACAAAAATCCAAGAAGGAACAAAAACATAAACTTACAGGCGAAGACCTTATCTACTTTATCTTAAAGTATGGAAATTTCACCAACTAATGATAGCAGGTGAACTACCAGAGCATGCAGCAAAAAGTAGGTTGCTTTATGATAAAGTTGATGGAAAAGGTATCTTTTCTCTCTCTTTAGAGGAAAATCAGTCTTGTCTTTAAACAGCTTCGGAAGACTTTGTCTTGAGAGCTTCGGAAGACTTCATCTTTTACCTTCGGAAGAGTTGAGTCTTTGGCTTTGGAAGACTTTACAGTTAGAATATTTTCCAAGTTTAGTGTAAAGCTTCCGCAACAGTTTCTTCTGAACTTTGGCTTCGAAGATTTTACACTTAGCATTTTTCTTGAGTGTGTAAAACATTCGAAGCTAGTTCACCTTTGTTCCGAATGCATGTTGGAAGACTTGGTTGTTTGGTATCTTTTGGTTGCATCAGCCTCTTAACTTCAGAGGTTCCTACAAACTCCCCCTAGGCTGATGCTACCAAAACAGAGAGGTTCTTCAGACTTGGATAGTCCACATGAGGATCTTCAGAATTCCTTTCTTTATCAGTAGATCTGGATTCTTCAGACTCATGAAGTACCTTCTCATGTCATAGAGATCATGCAGAGGGAGTTCAAGCATGTCACTTATGAAGTAGACATGTTGTTCTCCCTGATCTCTAGTGACATACCATCTGTCTGGATCTTCAGGAAAAGTCCAGGATAGAATTTGTCTTCCAACAGAGAGAGGCTCTATTATGATAGGAGTTGGTTGAGAGTCCTCTTCATGCACTTCTTCAGGATGTTCTGACTCATCCTGAGGTTGGGAGGAGGATGCATTTCTTCTTTTCTTCTTTGAAGATGATCTTTTTTTGGCCATCCTCTTTTTCCTCCCTGATGATTTTAACTGAGAGGGTTGGTCTTCAGTACCAGGTTCTTCAGTGGATTCCCTCTCAGTTGTGATCTCCTCTCTCCCAGTTTCAGAAGGAGAGGGAGGAGAACCCTGCTGTGGGTTAGAAGATGAAGTTGGCTGTTGTGCAGCTTCAGGTGCAGGTGGTGTTGTCTCTGTAGGTTCCACCTTTACCTCAACTTCAGGTTGAGCTTGACTTGATGATGAATGAAGGTCCACAAGCTCTCCCCTTTTTATCTTCTGCTTGATCACCCTTATGTGCTCATCCATTATGGATAGAGACATGGGACCAAGCCTCCTTCCGGAGAACCCATACAGCTTCAAGAAGCTCATCATCCTTTGCCTATCTGCAGACTTTTTATGACTTTTCTGGATGATGGCTCTTGATTTTGCAGCCTTTTCCCTTTGCCTCTTCTTTGCAGCTTGCCTTTCTTTCTTGGCTTGTTGTTCCAACTGCTTATCGTATTCAAATAATATATAATCATAAGGCAAGGGAAGGAGTGCAGGTGCCTGATAGAGACCTGTGGCACTCAGGTAGTTGATCATTTTTAATCTTTCTTCTTCATCAACTACCTGAGGTTCTTCAGCAGCCACAGTCTCTGACTCAGGACTTTTTTGAACTAGGGAGAGGACAGGAATGTTCTTGTAAAGCCTTTTTCTCCTCATTTCTTTCTTGTATTTGAGGGTCAAGGCTGCATTCTCTACTTCCTTCTCTCCTTTGACAATTCAATGTCAGCCAGTTCATTTAACTCCTCTAAGGGGAGAGAGATGAGTTCATCTATGTTGTAGTTCCTGATCCCCAGATAGTTGAGCCTGGCTGCCATTAATTCATCTTCTTGAGTGTTTGGTACAGGGGCAGCCAGAATTGCAGTTTGCATGAATCCTGGGGAACCACTTGAACTCTCTCCCCTCAGCTTCCTCTTCCTCTCTCTCTTTTCTTCTTCAATCTCTTCAGGAGTCATCTTCCTTTTGCCTTTGTCAATTGTAGATCTTGATGACTCAGTCTGAGGAGAGCTTTGGCCTTCATTGCTTGATTCAGTAGTCAAGCTTTGGCCAGAGAGAGGTTGTGAAGCACCATCACCAGCTGGTGCCTCACTGAGGGTATGGGGTACTGGAGGAGATCTTGTCTTAAGGTTCACAGTCTCAGCCTCTGGGCCTTCAGTCAAGGCTTTCCCTTCGAAGTTAATCTTGGGGTCTACCTCAATATCCAGTTGACCAAAGGCTTCAACTGCTAGCCTCTGTCTATATAATGCAGTTCTCCTTTTGAATTCTGCCAGCACCCAGTCTTGAATTTGACTGGCTAATCTGACAGCTTGTCTGTTATTGCTTGGGTTGATAAGTGCCAGATCTACCAAGTTTATACTCTCATAGAAACTCAAGGTGGAGATGTTGAGAATTTCTTGTTGACCCTGAGCTCTAGAGATCACAAGAGCTTTCCTATCATTGTCATACCCCCAACCCCAGATTGGGTTATCAGATGGGGTAAACATTGCTCTTGGTACTCCCTCCTCAAACAGTTATTGAATGAGCAGTTCCAGATCACTGTCTAGAGGAGGTTGCTGAGCATGGACAACTACAAGATAGGATGGTGAGTCCTATATGTCCATACTTAAGGAAGAACTCCCAGGTTCTGTGGCTGTCATAACTTCCTCCCCCTTTTTGGTAGCATCACCCTCATGCATAGGTGAGCTGGGGAAGTGATCCATAACATCCACAGGTTCTTGTGGACCTGGATGAGTTTGTCCTATAGGTCTCTCAGCTAACTGGCCCTTGAGATCGGTGATCTCAAGTTGCTAGTCATGGACCCTCCTTTGCAAGATAGTCACCTGTGATTCAAGGTGAGCTATCTGTGAAACCAGTTGGGTGCAGATGTCTTCGAGTTGGTGCACCCTGAGTTTTAGACTCCCCTTATCTTTAGTTGAAGAATCATTGGGGGATGAAGGAGGTGAACCAAGGTCTGCTCCTTCACCACCAGCATGGGGTTCTTGGCTGCTGGATTTCCCCTACCCAATGACAGTGTCAAGAGGCTGGGTTGCCGTGGTTGAGGTCTTAAAGATGTAATCACTGGCAACAGTGAGAGCCTCTTCCACATGGATCTCTTGGACAATCACAGGAAGATCCACCTCAGTTTGGGGTGTCTGATGTGGGCTAGACATGGGTGAAGCAGGAGTACTCATCTCCCCTTGAGTGTGGGTAGAGAGGGGAGAGTCACGATACTCACTGAAACCCAAATCTTCATCAGAGTAGAAGTCAAGGCTGGGTATGGGGCGGTTGAGATCAAGAGGCTAGGGATGGTAGCTTTCCCCTGAAGGTTGATCACTAGAGTGTTGAGACTCAGAGTGATGGCTTAAGGCTGTTTCTGGAGTTGTGAGCTCATCAGGCTGAGCATGAGGAACCTTAGCACTGATTATTTGAAAGATGGGAGTGGTCTGCTCCTCAGGGGAAGTGGGAGCTCGAGATTCCACTTCCTCCTGTATGGGTTGTGATATGGGGGCCTGCACATGCTCAGTAGCAAGTGCAGGGGTTCGCTTGGATTTTCTTTGGTAGGTGAATTTGATGGTGGGTTGTATTTGAGGTGGGTGAGAAGTAGAGGGTGTTGGTTCATCACTAGCTGGGGCTGGTAGGATGTCACCCTGAGCAATGAGCTCAAACATTTTAGGGATAAGGGTTGTTTCTACCCCTGAGAACCCAACAGTTGGCTTTTTCAATATCTTGAAAATGCCAGGCCTCATATGTGCAAGTTTAAGAACATTACCTGTTCCCCTCAACTGTGGTCCCAATTCACAGTTGTGAATGTGTTGAACATACCGGGGAACATGTAATATTCTAAGGAATCCAAATTCGCTAGTAAATTTATAAATACAAACTGAGAGTACCTGAATTTGACCCCTTGAACCATCCCATGGACAATGAAAAAGAGGTCTTCTGGAATCTGGTCCCATCCTCCATGTTTGTTGGATAGGCTATGTATGACGACATGGAGGAGGTATTTCCATTAGAATGAGACCTTCCCCTTCCTGAAGGTTTTGACCGAAAAGTCACCTTCGTAGCCCATCTGCGTGAAGGATTAGTTGACAGCAGCTTTTGGAAAGGACAACTCACCTGCTTTATCATCCAGCTGCAAATGGGTGTTTATAATGGCTGGAGTGATGAAAACCGTCCTCCCCTGTACTGTGGCAGACAGTGCCTTCTCCCCGTCCATGGTGACCTCTTGACAGGTCTGCCAGAATTCAAGCAAAGCAACTGATCCTCATAGAGATGAGGATCGATTGTAAGGGAGGTGAAGTAGTGAGACAAAGAAAGATACCTACACACATCTGAGAAGTTTGGATCCTTCTCAGAGTTTAATAGAGCAACTTGATTATGTTGCCTGTGTAGGTGCATGGTGAAATCAGGGTCGTTACAACGATCAAGATTGGCCATTTGAAGAAGCTTTGTAGTGAAGGAAAGAAGAAGAAGATGAAATTTGGGGTAATTTTAGGTTAAGGAAAAATGAGAGAAGTGAGATGAAATAGAACCGTTTAGAAAGATATACACTGGATTTGAGACAAAGTTATGACAAAAAGATAAACTTTGAAATCCGCAAGTGGGTCCTACTTCTGAAAAATGCGCCCAAAAAGTTAGTTTTATTGGAAGTAGAAAAAGCTTCCGAAGGCAATTTTGGTTTCGAAAGCTGTGCAATCAAAGCTTCCGAAAACAATTTTGCTTCGGAAGATACTTCAAAGAGTTTTGAAAATTTTGGCTTCGGAAGAAATAAATGAGTCTTCCGAGACTAAATTGCTTTCGGAAGAAATTTGTTCCTAAAATGCATTTAAGTACTTATACCAAAATTTAAGCTTCGGAAGATACTTCAAGAATTTCTTCCGAAGGTAAATCTCAGATAAGCTGTTTAAACGATTTAGACATGAATTTCTTCCGAAGGCAACTTTTGCTTCTTCCGAAGGTAAAATTTCATCATTCTAAGAGATATCATTTTAAAAAAAAAAAAAATCGTTTTTCTTCCAAAGAGAACTGGGCTTATGAAGTGATCTTATAGACAACCTAGGACACACAGTTTTAAGAAATAATATTGATTAAGTTATTAAGAAAGATCTACTCAAAGTTAATCATCCCAATAGCTGATACAAGATATTTAAATCTCTGTTCATCAAACGCTTTTGTGAACAGATCGACATATTGTTCATTTGTGTTAACTTTGATTAGTTTTATCAATCCCTTTTCAAAATTATCCCTAATCAGATAATACTTGATGTTGATGTGTTTGGTCTTTGAGTGCTGCACAGGATTCTCTGTAATAGAGATGGCACTGTTGTTGTCTATGTGGATGGGAGTCTCTTTGAAATTAAACCCATAGTCTAGCATCTAATTTTGAATCCAAAGCACTTGCGCAGAGCAGCTGGCAGCAGCAATGTATTCAGCTTCAGCAGTTGATACAGACATACAGGATTGCTTCTTGCATTGCCAAGAGACTATCCTTCCACCCAGGAACTGACACCCCCCAGATGTGGACTTTGCAGTCATGTTGCAGCCACCATAATCACTATCTGTATAAGCATACATATTGAAGTCTGAATTCTTTGGATACCAAAGGCCTAGATTTGGAGCACCTTTGAGATATCTAAGGATCCTTTTAACAGTGATTAGGTGTGACATCTTGGGGTTGGCTTGATATCTTGCACATATGCATGTGGCAAACATGATATCAGGCCTGCTAGCAGTAAGATACATAAGTGACCCAATCATAGCCCTGTAAAGATGTTCATCAACACACTCCACCTCAAGATCAGGACCAAGGGAGTGGTTTCTGACTATGGGTGTCTTTGCAACCTTACAGACAGTCATCTTGAATCTTGTAAGTATGTCCTATACATACTTTGACTGACTGATGAAGATGCCATCTTCAACCTTCTTCACTTGAATTCCTAGAAAGAAATTGAGTTCCCCCGTGGCACTCATTTCAAATCTATTCTTCATCAGCATCTCAAAGTCTTTGCAGAGCTTTGGATTAGTTGAACCAAAGATGATGTCATCCACATATATCTGAACTAGCAATGTGTCATTTCCTGTTTCTTTGATGAAGAGAGTGCCATCAATAGTACCTCTTTTGTATCCATGTTGATAGAGGTATGTTGATAGTGTCTCATACCACTTTCTTGGAGCTTGATGCAAAGCCAGGTGGTTGTTTAATATAAACTTCTTCATCAATCACCCCATAAAGAAAAGCACACTTCACATCAAGCTGGTAGACCTTGAAATCCTTGGATGCAGCATAAGCCAGAAATATTCTTACAGCTTCAAGTCTTGCAACTGAAGCAAAGACATCAGTGTAATCAATTCCTTCTTCTTGAGTGTATCCTTGAACAACCAGTCTAGCCTTGTTCTTGATGATGATCCCTCTATCATCTTTCTTGTTCCTGAATACCCATTTGGTTCTTATGACACTCTTCCCTTGAGGAAGAGGACATAAGTTCCAAACCTTCTGCCTTCTGATTTGAAGCAGCTCATCTTGCATAGCTTCAATCCAGCTTCAATCCTTTAAAGCCTCATCAACCTTCTTCGGCTCTATCTGGGATAAGAAATAAGAATGTAGACAAACATAGCTATTATGAGCTTGTTCTCTTGTTCTTACCCCTGAGTCAACATTTCCAATGATGTTTGTGGAGGGATGTGACTTGTGGATCCGAAGTTGAGGGATCACAGCAAGTTGGTTAGACAGATCTAAATTTGAGAAATTCTGATCTGGCAATGAGGTGTCTCCCACCACATCAGCACACTTATCAAGAGAGGCTTGATCCAATGAGTGTGTGATATCATTCATGTTGTCTTCAGTGGAGTGGTTTTCAGTATCAAGAAATTCTTGATCACTGTCACCACCTTCAGTTCCTCCTCCTGCATTTGAAGTTCCTTCTCCTGAATTCTGAGCCTCTGAGCTGGAATTTGAAGGCAATTCATTTGAATCAGTAGTATTTGTCATGCTAGTGCTGATGGGAGCTTTAGTTGCAGGGTTAGTCACCACTGGAGCTGAAGTAGTCTTCTTGTTTGGTCTTCTCAGCTTAAATCTTGGATCAGGATCTTCTGTTGACCTGTTATCTATAGATCCTGAAACATTCTCACAAGATTTGTTAAAACAGTTGGTAACTAAGTCAAAATCAAACAGCCAATCTGGACCAGAACCTTTTACACAGGGTGTGTGTTCATTGAAAGTCATATTGGCTGACTCCTCAATGATTCTAGTTCTGAGATTGAATACTCTATAAGCCTTAGCTTGAGAAGAGTACCCAACAAAGTGTCCATCATCTGATTTCTCAGCAAACTTGGCTATTTGATCTTTGGTATTCAAGATGGTGTAAGGACATCTAAATGTTCTAAGAAAACCAATGAATGGTCTTCTTTTGTGCCACAGTTCATAAGGAGTCTTACCATGTGTCTTAACTACCAAAACTCTGTTTTGCACATAGCAGGCTGTGTTGACAGCCTCTGCCCAAAAGGTCAGGGTAGCTTAGAGTCAGACAACATGGTTCTTGCAGCTTCAATAAGTGTCCTGTTTCTCCTCTCAGCAACACCATTTTGCTGAGGAGTCCTGGGAGCACTGTATTATCTTGAAATACCCTTTTCATCACAAAATGTATCAAGGATTTGGTTTTTGAATTCGGTTTCTTGATCACATCTTATGATTTTGACCTTGTGATCAGATTGATTCTCAATTTTTAGAATGAAATTCTTTAAGATTTCAGGAGTTTCATCCTTAGTTCTAAGGAAAAACACCCAAGTAAATCTTGTGAAGTCATCTGTGATCACCAAACAGTATAAGGTCCTTCCTAAACTCATTACACTGGTGGGGCCAAACAGATCCATATGTAACAAGTGTAGGGCAGTAGTGATAGAGTTCATTTCCTTTGGCTTGTGAGACACTTTGTGTTGCTTCCCCTTCAGGCATGCAACACAGTGGTCATCACTTGTAAACTCTTTCTTTGGCATTCTAGTTACCAAATCATTCTTAATCAGTTTATTCATGTTCTTAAAGTTTACATGGCACATTCTTTTATGCCAAAGGAAAGACTCATCACTATTTTCTTTAGATAGAAAGCAAGCAATTTCTCTAGAGGAAGATGTTTCCTGCAAGTCCATCTTGTACATGTTCCCTTTCCTGGGGGCTCTGAGCAAAATATGCTCTTGAGGAATATCAACCCCGGGCTTGAGAACAATGCACTCATGCTCAGTAAAGAGCATGTGATGTTTTTGGTCATAAAATTAGGACACACTCAAAAGATTGTATCCAAGCTCCTTAACAAAGTTTACCTTCTCAATGCTGAGCTTACCATTTGAGACCATGCCCCTACCAGTAATGTAACCTCCTGCATCTCCTCCAAAAGCAACTGGTCCTCCATTAATTCTTTCAAAGTTTTGAAGTAGGGACTCATTGCCTGTCATGTGTCTGGAGTAGCCACTATCAATGATCCACACATTTCTGTTTGCCTTTGGTTGTCCCTGCACAAAAGAGATGATTTAGTTATATTTGGAAACCTAAGCCTCATTGGTCTTGGGCTTATAAAGTTCAGATGAAGGCAATGAAATAGTAAGTGATCCTATGTTTAGGCTTTGAGGATCATTTGCTGTTGCTGAAGAGGAGCTTTCAGTCTCAAGGTCTTCCTTCATCTTCCACGCCACCTTTGGAAGATTGGGCTAGATCTTCACTACTTCGGAAGCTTTTGTAGCTTCAGAAGCTTTGGAGACTGATCCTTCAAAAGATCTTGCTTTCACTGCAGCAAGCTTCAGTGCTTCGGAAGCATTCCTTTCTTCCGAGACCAACTTTTCTTCTGAAGGCAATTTCCTACTTGCCTTTTTCTTCATTTTGGAGCTTCTGAGAGTCTTCTTTCCCAAAGAAGACTGAGCTTGAACACTTTCCTCTTCTTTCTCCACCTTTTCAGATGATGAAGTAGGCTTCTTAGGGTGAAGCTTGCTTTTTGAAATAGATGGTTCAGGCTGTGTAGCAGTGACACACAGCTGATCAGTCTTCTTGTTGTTGCTGGAGTGAGTTGAAGCTGAAGTAGAACTCTTGGTACTAGAATTCTTGACAGGATCTTCAGCTTTCATCATCTTGAACCCTACAGAGATAAATACTTGTTTCTGTTTAGGATCAAAGGTGGTCTTAATCTCTTGAGCTTTTCTGGATCTTCTATTTGCTCTTCTGATCAAGTTTTTTCTCTTGGTTTTGCTCAAACCAACTTCTTTTTCCTCCTTAGGAGCATGGTGACCCTTTTTGGATTGACTCTCTTCACTCATATTAGAGTCATCCCTTACCTTCTCCTCTTCATCCTCTTCATCACTGGGGTCTACAGATGGTAGCTCATCTTGACCAGTTCCACACCTAGGAGATCTGACTGATAGTTGAGTGTGTTGAGGAGCTATCTCACTAGATCCTAGTCCCACCTTATTCTGATAACACACTTTTGCATGCAGAGATGAGGTATCATGTTCTTGAAGGTCTCTTCTTCAAGAACACATTTTTCTGCCCTGGCTTTGCTGATCACAAGCTCAGCCTGGCATTCAGTCAACTTGGTAATGAGATCCTTAATTTGAGTCTTGTAGTTTGTCTGCTCATGTTTAAGAGTTGAAACTGTTTTCTCTAGATCTTCTATCTTAAGTTTATAGTTATTTTCAGCTCTTTTAAAATCAGCTTTTAAAATATTTAAAAACTCAATATCAGATCTCATTTCCAAGTTGTAGGACCTGTATCTATTTACTTTAGCAATACATTCAGGAGAGCAAAGATGTTCAAGTACCTTGGCTTTATCATGATCAGCCATGAGTGCTTGGTTTGGAGATGCATCTTCAGCTTGAAAGCTCCAGTCAAAGCCTCCTTCTTCAACAGTAACTGCAGCTTGCTGTCTTGGCCTCTCATTCTGGTTCCCTCCTTCAGTGTAGTTTGGCCTGGATGAAGCTTGGCCACCATTTGAATTAGGTGCCTTGCATTCTCTAGCAAAGTGTCCCATCTGGTTACAGTTGTAACACTTGAATTTGCTCTTGTTCAGCCCAAACTTGCCACTGGCAGCATTGCTAGGAAACCTTCTTCCAGTCCTCTTGTAGAACTTCTGGGCTCTGTGAGTGAGAAGAGCCATTTGCTGGACTATCTCCATGTACTCCAGATCATCTGGATGGATACAGTCCAGGTCTTTAAGAGTGAAAAGAAAGTTGCCTGTACTTTCATTAGTGGAGACAAAAGCTTGAGAAGAACTTGTCTCTTAGAAGGGACTTCCTTGGATGTAGCTCTCTCTGGGTGTCTTAGGGAAGGTGATGAAAGGACCCTTTTGTGAGTTTTCAGGGTAGCAGATAAGATGATGCAGTGGTTCTCTGCTATCCCTTTCAACCACATGAAGGGCTGAAATCTGGTGAGTGTTGGAGTTACCAGATGAATTTTGCATGTTCATCTCCATCTGGTATCCACTGAGTATCCCATACAACTCAGTGAGAGTAAAGGTCTTGAGGTTTTCAGTCCTCTTAATGACCACACAGTGTGTGTCCATTGTCTGGGAAGAGAGGACATGAACTTCCTTATAATATCCCTGTTCTCAATAGTTACCCCAACATCAGCCAGAGTATCCATAATCTCAACATACCTGAAGTATTGTTGAGTCATGGTCTCACCTGTCTTGAAGGTGAAGTTTTCAAACTGCTGCTTTAGGAGATCCTTCTTGTTCTCCTTGGCTTCATTTGAACCCTCATACATCAGTTTCAGTGCATCCCATAGCTGTTTAGCAGTTTTGCACTTCTTGAAACCTCTGTAGATGGAGTTTGGAAGAGCAGTTTGGAGAGCTGTCATGGCTTTCTGATCAACATCAATTATTTTCCAGTCTTCATTAGAAAAGTCAGCCCTCTCCTTTGGTATCATGCCACCACCACCAGCAGCTGAAGAGGTGCATGGTACATGAAGTCCATTGACAATAGACTCCCACATCCTGGAATCTTGAGACTTGATAAAGCCTTCCATTCTTTGACACCAAGTGTCAAAATCCTCAGGAGTGATCAGTGGGGACTTTGTCATGGTTCCAGTTTCCATATCAGCTTTGGAGATAGCTGCTATTTGAAGAGTTAAGTGATGTGTGTAACTAAAAGGATTTGAAAATGGTGAGATCTTACAATCAAGAGCATGAAATGCTCTGATACCAAATGCAGGACCGTTAAAGGGTACTTAAGCTTGCACTTAGTTAACACACTTAGGAGGATCTTAAGATCACTTAACAATTCAAATAGGGAACTGTGAAGCTTTACTGAAGATACAAGATAAACACAAGTAAAACAAGAACAAGAGCACAAGATAAAGTTTTCAAGAAAGTTGTATATTGCTTCTCTAGTTCTATTACAAGTGTTGTACAAGTATATATTAAATACAAGAACCAGAGACTACTTATACTACATCCTACAACCGTCAATATGCAAAAAGACAGTTGGAAGTGACTAATCTAGACAACAAGATCAGCCTAAAGTCAAAAGGCAGATTGTCTTTTGACTAGTGACTATGACAAGCCATAGCTCACTGACTTTCCTATTACAAAAAGCCAAGAAGGAACAAAAACAGAAACTTGCAGGCGAAGACCTTATCTACTTTATCGTAAAGTATTGAAGTTTCACCAACTAGTGATAGCAGGTGAACTACCAGAGCATGCAGCGGAAAGTAAGTTGCTTTATGATAAAGTTGATGGAAAAGGTATCTTTCGCTCTCTTCAGAGGAAAATCAGTCTTGTCTTTAAACAGCTTTGGAAGACTTTGTCTTGAGAGCTTTGGAAGACTTCATCTTTTACCTTCGGAAGAGTTGAGTCTTTGGCTTCGGAAGACTTTACACTTAGAATATTTTCCAAGTATAGTGTAAAGCTTCCGTAACAGTTTCTTCTGAACTTTGGCTTCGGAAGATTTTACACTTAGCGTTTTTCTTGAGTGTGTAGAACTTTCAAAGCTAGTTTATATTTGTTCCGAAGTGCATGTTGGAAGACTTGGTTGTTTTGGTATCTTTTGGTTGCACCAGCCTCTTAACTTCAAAGGTTCCTACAGTTACATAATAGTATACAAATACAAACAATGAGTTAAAAAGAGTATTAAAATTTGACTCTTTAGTTAATTTGCATAATATTTCATACATACCTCATCAAAAGGTTATGTGAATTGTATAGATAGTTGTACTTAATGTTATATATATATATATATATATATATATATATATATATATATATATATATATATATATATATATATATGTGAACTAATTTTATGCATAATTAAAATTGCCCAGCATATAGTCAACCGATAGGTCTATGGTCACAGATGGGTTAATTAAAATAATAAAAATATTATTAGCAGATGGATTTAGATACAAAATTATTATAAACAACAATGTATTTAATTAATTAAACAACAAAGTAATTAAAGATTTAAATTGATATACAATGCTTGCTGGTACATAAACAAGTTGCAGGTTATAGTACGCATCAAACAATCTTTACAGGTACATAATAAGTTTAAACTTGCAGATATATATGTTATGATTTTTTCAACTTGCAAATAGAATATCAAACAACAGACAAAGTAACAATAAAAGTTGTATATCATTAAACAATTACAGTACAACTTAGATAAAGTAAGCATCTAAAGCAATAGTTTGCTCATATGATTGAACCATCTTAAGTAATATATAGTTAAAGGCACGATAACTTGACACTTTCATATAACTAAACAATTACAATATAACTCTGATAAAATAAGCATCTAAAACACCCTATTATGTATGACTAAGTGAAAAGTCAAAGAAGGTGCTTTATTGATGTTCATGGTAAGGTAAAATGATACAAACACAATCAAAAACCATAATAATTTAAACTAAATGTTACATCATAGTAATGTAAAACGATACAAACACAACAAAAAATCACAATAATTTAAAATAAATGTTAGGAAACATATAAGATAATGTTTTAACCCTAAGCAGAGTAAACAAATGACACAATCATTCAATTCTTTTAAAGCTTAATATCACATAATCAAATATTAAGTGATAAACAAAACAACATCTTATAATCGTTTCAAGATATAGAGTTTCAAAACGTATTGAATAGAATATCTAGAAAGCTAAGATAGAGTTTCAAAACAAATTCACCATCATTTACCCAACTACAGATGCATCAAAATAATTTTCACATATCAAAAGAATTACAATCAAACATAATAATAATATGGCAGTAAACATAAAAAGAAATAAAGAAGTTTCAAATCAAAAGCATGTAATACCTCTTCAAAGATGGATTGTCGAATTAGATCACCTTCAAATAAAAAAAAAAGAAAGAAAAATAATATCAATCCAAAAACACAATCGCAGAGGATGAAAGCTCAAATATAACAAAAAATAAATACGTTTTCTTAAAGAAAACTTAAAGAAACCGAAACCAAAATGATAACGTTGATGAAGTCTGTCGAATGCGCTATCATCAGAGTTTATAAAGACAAATTGCGAGTGTTCCAAACAGATACCATTTTTTAAAGATTTTTAAGGATGATTTTTTAAACAAAATGAAATTATATTTTAAGAAACAGTTAAAAAAATAATTTCATCAACGAAAGTTTAAAAAGATATTATTATTGTTTTACTTGAAATATTTACATATTTAATTTAATCATATTTTATATGAAAATATTGTTTTATATTTTATAAAATTTTATACAAACTATTTGATATTTTATTTATTCAATTTGTGTGTTACAAATGCGATATGATTTCATTTGCAAAGAAAGATACCCATGAATTCCTTCGAATTGAAGAGGTTCGATGAAGAAATCCCATAATTTTTGTCACAATTCGAATATAAACCGAGCATTTTATGGATTTGAAAGTGATCTGCTGTTTTTGTAGATGAATTATTTGAAGAAAGAAGAATCATCAGGTTTGATTTCACATCCAAAAAAAATTGCATTCTAATTTAGGGTTAAATTTTCAAAATTTCCCCAAATATCTCTAAATGAATCTAGACTAACGTTGAGAACAGATACATATTTAGGCAGGAATGAAAAAAAATAGAGCCTTAAGAGAATGCCACGTGACACTAAAATTATTGTTTTATTAATAAGTATAGATTTTTTAAATATTAAGGGTATTTAAGTCATTAGATACTCACTTAAATGAGAAGTTAGCGTCCAATCCACTGCAAGACCAATAGTGTTACGTTTATGCAAAATGTTTCTTCTGTGAATCCTTTTTAGATACGAAATAGTTCATCCGCGCGACTAATACCTTTATTAATGCTTCTTCTTGTTCTTATTCAAAGTGCGACACAACGATCAGTAGTAGAACACGTCTTTGTAGTTCCATTCTTGTTTACATGATGATTCTAAACAAGAATACATATGTTAATGTATACTATAGTCCATTCATTATTGACCAAAGGGTTAGACGCATTTGAAAGAAAAAAACAGTTACAAGAAACTTCCGATTACCAAATGTCATATAAATGATTTGAGCATTAGTATATACCAAAAAAGGTTAGGCTAGTATGACATTTGGTTGTTTTATTTTATCATACATTTTATCATTTCTAAAGTAATGTCAGGCCATTTTCTTGGAGCTTATACAACAAAATCCTCTATTAACTGATCTACCAGCTTAGCCAATACCTTATGATCCTTATCTTGTTGCTCCTACTCTTTGGACATCCTAGAAGTTCATTTAATTTTGAGTTCTAATCTTCAATGTTTGCCCCATATCTTCTTAGGTTTGATTTTCTTAGTCTGCATATTTGTACTTTCATCATCAACTGCAACTAATCTAACCTACATCAACAGCAACTAACCAAGCCGAGCTTCGGTACAAAAATAATAAGACCGTTTTGAAGCAGCTGATGGAATGCGAGCATCTACATTGTGACTGTCACAACGCCAAGTTCCCAAAAACGTGTGTCGGTTTGCTTAGCTCCCTATAGCGCCCCTACTTGTCTCACTTGTGTCTCCTTTAAGGAAACATTAGTCTTAAAAGCCTCCCACTTATATACCACTCTTAAGTTTCACTCTCATCCTATGCGACACAATTCCCACATGTTCTTCTCTCAACTTTCACAGGTGTTTAAATTTTAAACACAATCACTTGAGTATCGATATCTAATTCATATTATCTCTAATTCGTATACATTTTGGTTTGTTGCAAAGCCCCTGTATATTACAACACAAACCCAATGAATAATTAATGAGAACTACATCTAATGATTTGTGTTCAAAGGTTGATAAAAAATCATTTCTTTCAACTTTATTAAAAACTCATTGTTCTCCGATCTTCTAACACTTTTTACATCAACTTTTTTTTGATAATGTCATTTCTTTTATCATGTGACATGGTACTATGCTCAAGAAGGGTTAGGAAAAACTGACCCGGTGTGAAAATACCACCCTCAAACCTGATGACATGCAAATCCCCAAAACCTAATGAAAATCTATTGAGAACCACTGGCTCCTCTTTTGTTGTGACCATTGGCAAACAGGAAATCGGATAAAATTTGGGACAATATCCTGCAAAATAGGAAAAAATCAGGAAAAATAAAAAAATCTGATATGGCATTGATGTATCACGCGAGAAAAAACGAGTAACACGTGGCGATAGTTAATGGCCTTACAAAACACACGATCTTACACATATGTCTAATACATTTACTATACCTTAAACAACAAGGTCGGTGGGCTTCCTACCGGGCTGTCACGTGTCACTAGCCTATTGGTTTATTCAAATTTGTTTTTTTTCTTTGTCACTTTCAAAACTTGACACAAGACTTGACGTTGTCAAGATGGTTAGACATATGGCTTTTGAGTGAGGAGTCGTGGGTTCGAATCTGCGGCATGCATGCATGCATTTTTTTTTTTTTTTTTTGGTTTTTTCTTTTTTTTTCACTTTTTTTCCGTTTAATTTTTTTTTATTTTGGTTTTTTCGTTTTTTTTTTCACTTTTTTCCGTTTAATTTTTTTTTTAAATTGCTAAAACGCAAATTACGATACATAGTATGTTTTCTATATACGTTGAAATCTCTGATATGCTTTCTTTACGTACATGTGAGTGCCACCGTCCGTTATGCGCGATCACGCCAAGCAACATCACTCATTCCAAATAAAAATGGTTACATATGCTATAAAACATTAAATAATACAAGAAACTATTTTATTAATTAATTACATTTAACAACGGTTTTTGTGTAATTCATCATTTGTTTTCTTCGTGAATAACGACGAAAGACGGGTATGAAAACTAACGGTTTGGCTGGATACCAAAAAAAAGGAAAAAGACGGGACATATGAGACAACGCTTTTTCTTTAATTAAAAAATACTCGATTTTGATAAAAACATATAAAACCGAACACTATTCAAAATAGGTTTAAGCGGAGTTAGTAACGTATAAATGCATATCAAAAGCATATTCATTTTCATAGGCATTTACATATTTCTTACTGTTAAAATTATTAATTACATATTTTTTAAATAAAAAGTCAATTACATATTTATTCTTTCAAAAACATATATATTGCATATTTACCCTATTATTTATTTAATGATTATTTTACTTGTATTTTCACTAGGGCTGTTTAAATAACTCGACGCTCAAAACTAGCTCGAAACTCGTTCGAAAATAGCTCGAAAGTTTGCTCGTTCGATTTTGGCTCGATTGTAAACGAGCCGAGCCGCTCGGTTCGGTTTGTAAACGAAACGAGCACGAGCAAAGGTAAGCTCGCTTGTTGCTCGCTCGGTTTCGCTCGAATTATTTTTAAATATAACTTTTATATATTATATATATGTAATATGTAATATGTTAGTCTATTTATTTATAGTTTAGGACATTACCATTTTAATTATTTACCATTTTACTCTTGCTTCTTATTAATTTTTTAAATATTATTTTTTGGATTTTTGTATACTTGTTTAAACATTGCATCAAAGTGCGTATAGTGGACGTGAAAATGGCCGCAATTGAGGTTGTGGGCGTGGGTTTTACCGTCATTTATTTAAACTCGAGTTAAAACTTAAACTTATTTTGTATGTTTTCTTTTGTTAAATTATTGAGTTTGAGTCGAAACTTGAAACTTTTAAATGAATTATTAGTTTTGTACAAAATTACAATATGAAACCGAGTCAAACCGAGCAAAACCGAGCGCTCGGTTTTAAACCGAACCGAGTTCGAGCGAGCATTTTTCGCTCGATTTCTTAAATTCGAACCGAACTGAGCGGCTTGGTTTGTAAACGAACCGAGTTCGAGCGAGCCTTCGTTCGGTTTGGTTCGGTTCGTGAACAACCCTAATTTTCACTAAAATAATTTTACATATTTTATTTTTTTAAATTATTAATTACATTATTTTTAAGGTTCAAGTATACTATATAAATAGAAATAATAAAATTACATATCCTTTAAAACTTTACTTCAAAACAACAATAACCGATGATCAAAGGTATATCTTTACATACAAAACATAATTGTCAAAAGTTCTAAACAATTATAATATAAAACTTTAATATGTAAAAATCTCTTAGTAAAATCAGAGTAAAATAGTCATTTAGAAGGTTAATTTTAATAAAATGAATAAATATGTAATATATATGTATAAATATATATGTATACTTTATATATATGTAATATATATGTATACTTTATATATGTAATATATATGTAAAAAAAATATATATTTTTTTAATAAATATATATGTAATATATATGATATTTTAGGAAGGAAAAATATATAATTAATTTTTAAACTTGAATAAATATATAATTTATGGTCTTACAAAAAGAAAATACGTAAAAATCCTAAGTTCACTTTTGGTTTTAGTGATTCAATATATGGATGTTGAGTGGTCTTCGGTTATTTAAGGTGATCCTGCTATTGTAGGAAATCTTTAGATTTGTTATAAAATTAAAAGTCAAACGGCTAGCTACCTTATTATATTTATTTAATTAGTTTTAGTTAACCGTGTATTATACGAAAAAGAGAGAGTTAATTATTAAAAAACATAAAAACATAAATAAAACCAAATGCAATATACATTAAATAAGACATAACAACTTTCGATTATAAGGTCATAAATGAGCAAAAACCTTATTGTAACTACATTTGTAGTAACGTTAGTAAGTTTGTTCTCATTATCTAAAGCTAAGAGTTTCAATTTATTTTTTACTCTTGGCTTGTGACAAGACGACATAAAATTTACCATGCGTAAAAACAGACTCTTTTAAGTATAAACTGACTTTTGACAAAGATTGACATTAACTTTTGTTTATTATCATAGCGAAATATACAACCAAATAAAAATATATTCTTTTAGACTTAAAAGGAATCATTTGACAGGTCAAATCATGAGTTAGAATGTTGATTATTATTTATTTAATACTAAATTTAGTAAACTTGTTTATTATACGGGTTAAAAAATAAAATATTAAATATAATGAATATTTATGAAGTTAAAATGATATTTTAAAATTAGATATAATTAAAATTACATATGAGTAATAACAATAAATAATAAAATAATGATATTAATTTTTAAACTTTTTTTTCAAAAAAAGGTAACAATTTTTTCAAAATAAACCGTATTAAAAATGTCATTTTTTTAAAAAACATTAATTTTAAAATATTTTATATTTTACAAAAAGTTAGATGTTTTAGAAAAGATTCTTATTTTATAAAAATTTGTTTTCTAGAAATAACATTAATAAAAAGCATCTTTCTTAATTTATTAAAAAAATTTAGACTAAAAAGAATTAAAATTATTTAATATTTCTTAATTTAGATAATTATTTAAAATTATTTGAGGGCCTAAGAATGTGTCAAGTGTCCCCATAAGTTACTCTTTTAGTATTATATATAGATTTAAAACTAACGTTAGTAAACCCGTGTATTATACGGGTTGAAAAAATAAAATATTAAATATAATAAAAATTTATAAAGTATAAAATGATATTCTAAAATAAGATATGATTAAAATTATGTATAAGTAATAACTATAAGTAATAAAATAATGATATCAATTATTAACCTATTGTTTTTAAACTTTTTTTCAAAGAAAAAGTTAAACATTTTTTCAAAACAAACCGTATTAAAAAAATGTCATTTTTTAAAATTTATTATTATATGTCCTAATTTTAATTATTTTTAGTTTATAAAAAAATTACTTTTTTAAAAAATCCAATATTAAAATATTTTATATTTTAAAAAAAGTTAGATGTCTTAGAAAAAATATTTGTTATAAAAATTTATTTTCTAAAAATAATATTAATAAAAAGACATATTTTTTAATTTATTAAAAAATTAATCTAAAATATCAAAATTATTTAATATTTTTTAATTTAAATAATTATTTAAGAGTAGAAAGAGACGAAAAAAATAAAATTAAATTGTTTAAGACTGTGTTAAGTGTTTTTATAAATTATTATTTTAGTATTATATATAGATATATAGATAATCTTGTTATCCCAATCATCATACACATTCACGTGAAAGAATCATCTAATTAGAATAAAATTGTGACAAATGATTAAACTTAGAATCACATCGGAACAAACAATCTTCATTGATTAGTGATATAATATTTAATTTAAAATATTGCCCATGTGTTGGAGGGTTGGAGCTATATCTGCTTACCATGCCAGAATCCTTACGAAACGTACCTATCCCTTCAAAGCGTAAAATGATTTCGCAATAAATATAATGGAAAGGTTTTAATTCAAATATCCTTATAACTAAAATGTTTAAAAAATAATCTTAACCACTAATTTTCTTAACTAATTGTTAATACTAAATTATAGAGAAAAATTTATTAAAGTGGTATTTTAAAAATAATCCCTTTTGTTGATTTCTTTGCAAATTTTCTATTTTTAAACGTTCATAACTTTTATATACGATATTATTTTTTAATAAAAATTACACTATAAAAACAAGTATTTTTTATCTTTAAAACGAGTGAAATATTGTTATATATAAAAGACAATAATTTTTTTTACGTTTTAAAGCTCATATTTCATCATTATGTATTTAGTTTAGTTTATTATGTATTTCTGTTAGTTATTGTATTTTGCTGAATGCTATTATATTTTTTTTAAATGATGAATTTAAAAAATATATATAATAGTGGAACAACATTGTTGTGTATTTCTAATATGTTAAACACAATAATAAATTAGCAGCTAAATCCTAATACATTAAAAACAATGAAAAAATAATACAATGTCTCATTGTGTTTTTTATCGTCATTGTGTTATATTGAACCTTATAAGTTTTGAAAAATACACTAGTAAAATAACATTATTGTTTACTTATAATTATAAAACACAATGATTATTAACAAGTTTATATAGTTTATAAAAACAATAACAAAAATAACACATTGTATTATCTTTAACGCTGTGAGTTTTAAAAAATTGATGGGTGAAAGTATATTGTTGTGTAATTCTAATTGTAAACATAATGACAAATAACAAGTTTGTATAATCTATAGAAAAAATGAAAAAAATAAAATAAAATGATTTAAAACGTAAAACACAATGATGTATACATATAACAAATAATGTAAAATATATCACATAATGAACTGATATTTGACATAATGAACTGACATTTAATATAATGAAAATACAAAACATAATGAGCTGAAGTATTTGACAGAGTGATCAAAACGCCATACTCCTTAAAACATTAGAAACACATGTGCCAAACGCACAATTCTTCTTTGTATTTTTAGAATAAATATATCTTTTTACTATAACTCTACCCTAAATATAATTCTATTGTTACTTTTACCATTATTTGAAATTGAATATTATTTAATAACAAACAAATCTAAAAGTAAGTAAATTTTAAAGATAATGAAATTAGCTCATTAGAAGCATACTACATGAGAGAAGTGATTTTCAATTATTAAGGTTAACCAAATTTAATCCCATGCGATGCAATGAGTTGGCGAAATTCATTATTTGCACGTTGTGAATATGATATTAACCCTCATGTTACAGCATAACACTAGTTAGTCTCGCAAGGTCTAGGAAATAACGAACTTGATTCTCTTTCGTCCTTTGTTCCCTCAAAGAAAAACCCTGGCAAGGCATAGGAAAACCCTCGTCTCTTTCGTGGCCATCAAACTCATTAAAGAAATATACCCTCCTTATATATTGCTCTTATCGACTAACGGTCGTTAAGCGTCACGGTTGCATCATCGTCGTTCTGAAACCGAACTAAGCATGCCTTTACGCGTGTGCTCGCAGTTTATTGCTGAGTTTTGGTTGTTGATTGTGAAGAATCTGTTATTAGCAATTCAATTCTCCCCTAACATGTACTCAACAATTAACATAAATCTTTAGGCAATTAAAAAGTATATAGAAAACAATGTTGTAACCTGTACATTCCGAATTAACAATTTAAATTAAATCAACTTAAATAAAAAATATAAGAAAAAAAGGCAAAAGAAACTAAAAAGAAAAAAATAAAAAACTAGGCCATAGGGTTCAAATCTATGCCTTCTGAATCTAAAAACACCCATCTAGCCATCTCATCATAAACAACTCATATGTTAAGTGTTAGAAACATATATATATATATATATATATATATATATATATATATATATATATATATAGGGTCAGAATCATTACAGAACCTAAATAAATCTTCAGAACTAAAAGAACCATTTATAGCCATTGATCAATAAATATTTTATTTTTTAATTTTTTTTTATCATAGGGGGTATTTAAGGAAATACACATTTGTTACAAAATCAAATCTCATTTTTCACTCTTTTAAGTTAGGAAACTTATTTAAAAATCTAATCTTTTAATTTTTAAACTAATCAACCGATCTATTCTCCTTAATCACCATCGGTTCCATCTATTCGCCACCATCTTCATCATCTTCATCCTCCTGTGTGCGAAAGTTCATCACTAGCAACATATCCATAATCGTATGTATAATCCACACTGATTTCCCTATGTATTCAATGTTTTGTTGTGCCATTTACCTGTTTTTATAACCGCATCGTCATCATCATGTTCGAAGAATCAATTATGAATCGATAAACATAATTTCGTAATCGAAATCTAATACTTTCATATAATCTATGCTGAACAAAGGTGAAATTTATCTGTATTTGTTTTTTTATAAGAATTTAATATGATTGTTCACATTTACGTATATGTAAATTTATATGCACCTTGTTCGTTATTCAAATGTAGATATCTTTTGAGTAGATTATTAGTTAAGATATATGTTTATGTTATCAAGTTTTTCAATTATGATGTTTCCTGCAGGTGTATATTTCTAAGGAATTTGATATGGTTGATATCAACATACATAACAATGTAAATGATGGATCGTCATGTAACATTAATCAAGATTCATCCAAATTGAATGAACACTTGGATGTTTATAATTATGTTCGTCACGAAGGTAGAACATATTTTTTTTTATCCAAATTGAATGAACACTTGGATGTTGTCCAGATGGCTCGTCAAACGAATTTCCTTTTGAATATTTGTTATTTTCAACATCTGAATCTCCAAGTATAACCGGGCTATCCGCCTTATTTTTAAACTTCGAAAAAGATGTTCTTTTGGCAATCCGCCCGCTTTTACGTCCTGCAATCAAGTATATGCTCATTTCATATAAAACTACTACTACATTTATCATGTAAACTACAAAACCATTTCACTTACTTGAGAATGAATGAAACCACATTTTTCTCACCTACAACAAATGCTTCAAATTAGTACACTGTCTGAATTAATTATATATCCTTTTTTTGCAGATGAAATCATGCCACATTCCATACGTTATTCAACTACAATTACCAGACGAGTACTATACAAGATCAATTGTATACTTTGATACCAAAAATATCAAATGTATATTAACAGTATTCTTTAATTTACACAAATGTATTTACAAACACATATACAAACATTTACAGGTTTACATGTACGTAAAGTCCATATACCAATGTCGCCTATTCTGAATAAACCACTACCAGAATTGAACACATTTAAAACATATATACGTAATTAAATACCAAATGACTACTTTACACATATGTATTCCTATACACATACCCAAACTTATGCAGATTTACATGGATGTACAAACCATATGACACTTTTATCCTTAATCACAACCATTCCAATCCCGTCTATATTTGCATAGATTAACGCCATTAAACAAAATCAAACCTTAAATATTGTACTATTTTTAACATTGCATCACTAAAGATGATTTTTTTATTTAAACCCTAGCGACGACCAACTTTGTTAACCGCTTTCGTCATCTCCAAAACAACCATAAATCAGGGTTACAACTACGTAAACCCTTAAACCTCAATTTAAACACAACATTACTTACCCCTGTTCTTCAGAAGCAAAATAGAGCTAAACCACAAACAAGACTTCTCAACTTTCTGAATCGATAAAGAGCCCTCCTTCTCCAAGATTATATTTTGATCTTCTTCGCATTTGCTTTTTCATGGTAAGGTAATTGAATAGAAACCGATTCCCCTATGATTTGGGGATTTTGTTTCTAAACAACGAAATTTCCATATTTTTGATATATGGATTTTACCAAAATGCCCTTTTTTATAGTTTAAACCTTTATTTGTTTATTAAAATATTCATTTTCTACCCTTTAACATATTCACCATTGATCCTCAAAATCAAGGGCTAGAAATGGTTCTTTTGGTTGTGGATTTAATTATGGTTCTGTAAAGATCCTAACCCTATATATATATATATATATATATATATATATATATATATATATATATATATATATATATATATATATATATATACATATATATATATACATATATATATACATATATATATATACATATATATATATACATATATATATATACATATATATATATACATATATATATACATATATATATATAATATATATATATACATATATATACATATACATATATATATATACACATACATATATATACATATACATATATATATATACACATACATATATATACATATATATATATATACACATACATATATATACATATATATATATACATATATATATACACACATATATATATACATATATATACACATATATATATACATATATATATACACATATATATATATACATATATATACACATATATATATACATATATATATATACATATATATATACATATATATATATATATATATATATATATATATATTTGCTTAAAAAACCTAAGAAGCAATATGGGATTGACATATGATAATAGTTAAAATTGAATAGGAAAGGTAATATTGTTTTTAACAATTAGCAACATACAAACAGCACCAACATTAGTTTCTTTTATTTTCTTCAATCTGTTCCTAACGTCAATTGATTTTATTCATCTATTCTTTAGGTTTTTGATTTCATTCAATCAAAACTCAACCCAATTTTAATATAAAATCAACTTATTCTTCCAGATCTGTGTATTATGGTCAAAAGTCAATATAATTTTAATATAAAATCAATTTAGAACAAAGATGGTTTAAATTGTATTCATTTTGTTTATTTATTTGAAACCTAGATATATCATATTTTTCATATAAATGTTGTTTAATTTATTCATATTTAGAGTCTAAAACATAATTCTCTATATAATAGAGCATTTTCTTTCTCGAGAATCACTTTGATATACATAATTTTTTACTTCGTAATTTATACTATGTTTTCAAACAGGATCAAGAATTTTAAAATTAATGGTAATATAATCATTTTTAATATGTGTTATATGTCAAAATACCACATAAACACAACATGTTTTGTGCTGGTATACCCAAAATATGCTAGTTTACCCTAAATCAGCTAAAAACATTTTGTTTTATGTTAAATAAGCACATCACATATTGTTTTATGTGAAAACATCAGATAATATGTTGTTTTATGTGAAAGTAGCACGAAACATGTTTTTTCGCATGAAAGTAGCTCATAACATCCTGTTTTGCATGAAAACAACCCAAAACGTGTTGTTTTATATGAAAACAACACAGAACGTGTTATTTTACATACTACAAACATATGAAAACATAAAAGAATGTGTTGTTTTACATTGAAACTGAAATATCTGAAATAATAATAATAATAATAATAATAATAATAATAATAATAATAATAATAATAATAATAATATCTTAAATTACCTCATCAAATATCATCACATCCTTATCATTTAAACAATATTTAAATTCTAAAGTTTATCTAACCTAACAAATGCCCCGCAAATCTTGTAAGTTTGGAGTTCGTTATCCCCCTCGATTCTATCATTATAAACGAGTTATGACCTACAAAATAAACTTACAAAAGTTTTCTGATTGCCACGAGTTTTACATCCAATTGTTATCTTGTCCAAGATCATCTCTTACTTTGGCAGATGATCACCGCGCTAGTTCAATTACAAACCCAAATTTTTATTGGTTTAATCAACGTACGACAACTACCGGTTTGTTCTAAGGTAATCCCAACTTTCTCGGTTCCATTCGATACTCTCAAGCCTTATGCATTTAATAATACAGGATGTATAACTTTCTCGATTGGTAGCTGCTAGGCCGTCAATTTGATCGACTCCAACAAATAACACACCTTCACCGGTCTAAACCGCCATAAACAACCAGTTGCTAACTGAGGACATCCGGCACTACATTGATCGACAACCATACTCACCGCAAGGTACCGTTATTCTATTTCATTCAAGTAGATATCTCTGTTTTGTAACTAAACCATTCGACAAATAACGTTCTTAAGTCGTCGTTGTTAGGTCTCTAAACAATAGTGCGCATCACCATTCGTTAGTCATCCCCATTCAGGTTCACGTTGGTTGGATAACTTGAACCACCCTCATGGCAACTTGAAGCATTGAAGTCTAACCATGTGTTGGGATCGACTATTTAATTTGCACGCAAGGTAACTCTACCGATCTTGATTTCTTGTTAATTATTGTAACACCCGAAAATTTATTTAAAATAAATGAAAAGAAAAGTATCTTGAAAGAAAAGATAATGGACGCAAGTGGAGGGGGTAAAGTGTACAAAGTACAAAACCTTATTATTTTATGGTTTAAAAGGCATGGCCGCCCATGCCATTGCCTTTTTCACATTGTTTTCGGCTGGAACGAGAAAGAAGAAAGAAGAACTGAAGTTCTCTCGGTTTCTAGTGAGAGAAAGCTGAAAATTTCAAAGGTGAGTATTTTCTTGTGTAATTGGTTCAGTTTCAACTGAATTTTTCAGCTTGTGAACCGATTCTTATGTGTTCTTTGTGCTTGGTTTTATGTTTTGGTGTATTTAAGTTGTTTGAACTCTTTGTGCCCTCAAGTTCGGTGGAGTTTTGCTTGAAGACTACATTGGTGAGTTCTAGATCCCCGGTTTTCTTGTTTTGACAGTATTTTTAGGGCTGAAAATGCATATAAAAATGTTTTACAGCTTATATCTTGTAACCGTATGTATGTTTGTGTATGGTTGGTTGTGTTCTATGGCTTTATGCTTGTTTTAGGTGCTTAGTATGTTAGATTTAAGTTATGGACAAGTTAAACGATGATTGGGTCTGAAAAATAGTATAGGTTCGAAATTACAACTGCCCATGCGCCCAACATAGTGCTCATGCACCTGGAATTTTGTTCATTCGCCTAAGTACCTGATCATGCGTCCAAACAGTACCCCATGCGTAGTCTAAAATTTAGTCTAAGTGTTGCCCATGCTCCCGAACAGTACCCCATGCGCCTGAAATTTTGCTTAAGTGTTGATTAAGCGCCCAAACAGTGCTCATGCGCCTAGAATTTCTCATGCGCCTAAGTGTTCTCATGCGTCTAAAGTGCCCGTGCGCCTACATAGTGTTCATGCACCTGCATAGTGCTCATGCGCCTAAATGCCTTAGAAAATTTTCTGAAATTTTGGGAAAAATGGAAATTTATGATTAAGCTCTGGGATGTTTTTGATGGTTATGTTTGTTGGTGTTATGCATGTTTGTGGCCTGTTTTTATGTTCCCTATTACGTATTATTACGTGACTTTACGTGGTGTGTTTATGCTCGTATGCGTAAAGTATTATCATAAACGAAGCTAAAGATTAATGATAATAAGAAGTGGAACATGAGGAATGAATGAAAGTCTTGCAAGCAAAATGTTTAAAGAGGTTCACAACTCATTGAGAGTTGTTAGCTCAACTGTGTGTTATATAACGTGCGTTTTGACTAACCCATGAGGGTTCACACACAGGAGGGTCAGTCTTTGTGACTGATCGAGATGTGCGAAAACGGGATCCTTGTCGCTTGACCCCCGAAAGGTAGTTGCTTCGTGCATAATGATGGGGCATAGCATATGACTGGTCCAGATAAAGTGAAAGATAATGATAAAAGAAAGTACGAAAACGAACGATAAAGAAAGATAATAAAGAATTATTATCTAGTTGTATGTACGATGTGTGATCACGTACGAAAGTAATGCAAGTGTTTTTCGGTAAAAGTAAAGTATTTTATTTATAAAACTAGAACTCACTCAGCAACGCTGACTTTTATGTATTTTCAGTTGGCAGGTAACTTGTTGCTGGGGATGGCACGCGGGTGAGGCTACTTGGCGGACAAAGACTGGCATCCATTCGTGCATAATGATATTGTCGTTTTGTAATACAACTGAATGATTCTTTTTGTAACTTTTAAAATACAATGATGTATTATTTAGCAACATCAAATATTAATGCATGAATGGTTTTTAATAACTTAATCCGCTACGATGTTTTTATAAAATGTATTTATTTTATATGAAAAATGTTGTGACTGTCCAACTGTGAGATCTTTGGAAACGGAGCCTTACAATTATTTTAAGAATGAACGAAAAATAAATAGAATATCTTGAGATTTTGATTTCTGACTATTTGAAAGAAGAATGGAAAATACATAAACGACGTTACAGTGATTTGAATTAGTTTACATGCAAAACATACATACATACATATACATACATACATACATATACATACATACATATATATATATATATATATATATATATATATATATATTCATACATATATATAAAATTATGAAAATATAAATGCTATAAAAGAAATTATAAAATATTAGTTTAGAGGTTTCAAAATATTTCATATGTTAAGAATCGAAGTTCTAATCTAATATATTAAAAGAAATCATAAAATAAAAGGAAAAAGAAAGTGAAAAATCAGTTGTTGTAAACGTATCAAGTTTGATTTTTATTTTTGTCTAAGCTAACATAGTAAATGAATCATAATAAATATTATATACACCTACTGTTAACTTAGTAAATAAAGGGATTTATATACAAGTTGGTTGAGGTAAGTGTTCAAAATAATCAAAATAGAATTGAGTTAAAATATCTAGCCATTAAAGGATATAAAAATAAGTTTTAGATTGATTATCAAAATATATAACTAATGAATGAAACAATATGATCTTATTCAACAATTTAATATGAGTTATAAATAATATGTAGGTTCTTAAACGTTGACATTCGTTCGATTTACGTATAAGTTAAGGTACGGATTCTGACTCTTCCTCTCTCGTAGCATGAATACCTCCCGTTCGTGATCTATATCTTTGAATTTGTGACTTGACATGTAATTATTGAAATCTATATTGTTGTTACAAGTATTGAATTGTATTGTTTACATCGTTTGCATGTGATAGGATTTCATTGCTTTGTATTCATTATCGCATGCTCCCTAAATTATTGATTATTAGTATGGCAAGTAACATTGTTTAGAGGTTGCTAGTCTTAGTGTAACTTGTTGTATACTTTTGACTTGATTGTAGTGTATCATTGACCTCTATACCCGAGCATATCCACGACATAGGGCGTCATTGTGGCACAAATGACGTGCTTTATTTGTGGCAGAACGATTAGAACACAACGTCTCTACATTGTTATTACGTGCTAAGTTGTTGCACATATTCATTAGT